>OZ026517.1:90324156-90924156 GCA_964019695.1 Loripinus fragilis
TGGCTTTGTCGGAAACTGCGAGTACTGGGCCCGAGGTTATATTTTTTTCATGCTCAACTCAGCTGAGCACGAGATTCATCCTGCTCATACATGTTAAAATGCCAACAGTTGCTGGCATTTTAACATTTATTAGCATGATAAATACAACATCTGAGAGACTTAAAGCAAGAACTTCTTTATTTGTCGATATTTTAGTTTTCATGAGCAGTTGAAATTTCATGCTCATTTGAGTTGAGCATGAAACAAGCTTTATAACCTCTGGCCATGTTTTCTTACAACGAGGCTCATATATTTTCTTTACTACTCACCGTGTTGTACTTGCTATGTTCTCTTGGGATTGTGGTGATAATCCTGAACGAGGAAGAGGAATGTTGCATAGAGGCACATGACTGAATGACTGATCCATCGCCTGCACGAAAGAAGAGACATGCGTAAATGTGTCGTATTATGCCTACATTTGAGCCGTGACATGTGATTTCCAGCAATGTGGCATTTTGACATGTGTCGACTCAGACGGGCATCTGCAGCCACCTTTTAAGCTAAGAAACTCCAAATGCTGTTCAGTCAGTAGCTGTACACTCATAGAATATTCATGCGACTAGCAAAGGCTCTAATCAGACTGCGCGTATGCGCAGGCTGATCTGAGGCTTTGCTGGTCGCACATACCACATTGTTGGAAATCTCATGTAGCGGCTCATTTGGTCTCCGCATTATGACATTTTTTTTAAAAAATCGCAAGCCCGTAGCTCGTAGATACATGCACGTCATAGTTAGCATCCCACGGTCCCCGTACAGGCACCACACGCTGATCATGCGGACAACGCAAAATGATCATTTTATGGTTATCAACATATCTTAATGAAGACACCTTGGTTGGGTCAGAAATCCTAGCATTAGATGCACGGAAATAGAAGAAAAGAGTTGATTCCAAAAATCAGTAACTGTATAGAAAAGTTACATGTGTATTCAGAGAAGACCGAAAGTCAAACTGAGAAAGGATCATTGACGGTTTGGGCCTTATACGCCTATTTTTCTGATTCCCAGAACGCTGCTTTTGAGCTTCTAGTGTGGTGTAGTATCAGTGCAATAGGTGAATCTAATGGCATGAGCCAGCTAGCAAAATATTTTCAAAATTCCTACGCACTCGAGAGTTATGGCAGGCAGAAAGGGGAGGGGGTCTGAAATTTCATGAAAATAAAAAGTGCTTTAAAAGTGATTTCTGCACGTTTTCTTGATTTATTTGGTAGGCATGGTGATATCTATTGGACATACCATATCAAAGTATCAACAAATCACGATAATTGATGAAATTGTTTTAAAAACAAAATATGTTTTGCAATAAAATGATTTTGGGGAGATAATTTAGAAGTTACCTGTACATTTTGACTACATGTACCGTAAATAATACAAAACTGAAAGCTCAAAAAAAAAAAGAAATAAATATTTTTGAAGGAATGAAAGTGTCCCATTTAGCATTGGAACGTAAAACTGATTCTAACTAGATCCTTTGAATATTACTTTTGCTTTGTTTAAAGGGCATAGCATGTTAAATGTATTTAAAGTGTCCGAATATTTATGGTATACATATACATGTATATCCCTATATGAGACAATATATTGAACACTAAAGTATTTACCTGTTATAACTCTTTGCATGCCAGTGGATAATTTTGTCGTCTGCCAATAGCCTTTTGCAAACAGTTTGAACCCAGATGAAGACCAACAGAACGTCCAAACTGTTTGACACTCCGATGGTGGTCCTGGGTGATTTATTTTTAAAAACTTAATTTTGAAGAAAGTCAGCAGACGAAAATAAAACATGAACAATTCCCTAGCATGCCAATAGATAAGTACAGGACGTTTGCAAAAGAATGTGTCATTTAATAACAGTGAGATTTTTTCTTATGAAAAAAAATTGCATACGAAACCTTGCTAAATCTTTAAGTACTTTATATTTAAACTGGCTCAGAATACAAAGCAATTTAGGAGGTTGGTTCTAGAGAACTTCATTACTGTCATTAATTTCTTATTTGGTAGAAAAGGCATTTTATGGGCTTAGGCACTGGGTTTTTGGGCTGCTGAACATCCCCCCTTGTGCCAGCAAGCCACTTCCATACAATGTGTAAAATATGGTAACACATATATATGCAAAAGCTTTTGCTAGCACACGCGGGGGGGGGGGGGGGGGGTGATATTTTAAAAAATGTTTTCGGATTTCTATATATTATAATTTAAAACTGAATGTTCTACCCAAAATTTTACATCTTTGAAGCATTTAATATCGAAAACAGATTTCACAGCCATAAAGTACTCAGGTCAGGGTAGCTTCAATGTGAAGAAAGGGACGATTGACAAACTTTTATTTTTTACTGAAAACCATAGGCATTTACCCATAGCAAGTGTAAATGATCCTTAGCTGAAACAATATGTGATTCAGATACAGAGCTCATAGCATAATTTGATCTATGAAAATGAAGACGTTTGTGATGAAGTAATCAAATGTGTTTTGTGACATAATCAATTTAAGTAAGAATTTAAGGTTACAAAAGTACAGGCGGTTGAAGAAAAGGAAAAGGTCAGAATGAATCAGATAGTAAAGAGCTGCAGTAACAAATGAACGAAACAGTGTTCAACCAAATGAAACAAAACTATGAATTTATAGAAAAGCGAAAAATTGATGGAGAAAGAGCTAAATACCGCAGCATGTGCAGTGAAATTACTAAAATTATTAATTATTATTTTCCCCTGGTGACAAGCTTAAATGGACATAATTCTTCCGCTCATTTGAAAATGCAGTTCATAACAGACAGACAGACAGACAGAAAACTTCATTTGTAAATTTCCACTAATTTCTTATACCAAACAAAGCATGCTTTGGGGCTCGTAGGAAACGTCTCCTCCGAGCGCCTCACAAATGCATTTGTATGGAACCAACGTGGTTATGTTAGTTAGAACTATAAAACACACCCATGATATCCAGGACCTAGCATATTTCTCACAAGCCATTCAGGGGGCTGACCTGGGAGTGTCAGACAGGTTAAACCATCTTTGATTTTGATTTTGCAGCTTTGACAACATTTAATGTAATTGTACCTGTTTCAAATGCACATTCCTGAACTATTAACAATAATGGCCAAAGTCTCTACGTGCATCTGCCATTGCCACTACCAAAGTCCAACCCTAATAAATTCGTTATTCTAGCTATTTGAAACATGTTACATTATATAACATAAATGGCTGTATGAAAGAAGAAATAGGGTAGAGAAATATGTAGAGAAACGTTGACAGCATTTAAATCCGGAAAGTAAATAAATAAAAGAGCAAGTTTTTGTCTAAAATGATTTTCAAATCACAGAAATAAATGCACTGAATTTTTTTAATACTTCTGTTTTGAAATTGAACAGAATATCCAATTTGCACATGTTTGGTGTTCTGAAGTAAAAAAGCTGTATATATATTTTTCTTATTCATCAAAGTAGACAGACATTCAAATAATTAATGAAATTCAGCACCTAAAATTCCTGATTGACAAAATGTACATAATCTTTCTGAATGTTCTATGTTTTTCCATCTACCTGTTTCAATTGGAAGTTAATGTTTTCCTGTTCTAAATTATAAAATAGGCAAGTAGACAGACTGAGGCAGATAGTTTAAATATGCTTCAAGTATGAAACCATTTTAAAGATCCTGTGATTAAAACCTTTAGATGATTAACCTAACCTTACATGCACATTTTTGAGCTCTTGGTTCTCTAAAAGTTCTTTAACATTTTTCTTAAACGGTTTAGGATGCATTACCTGTTTAGCTAGCCATAATTTATTTCGCCCAACAGATTGTAAGATATTCTGAATGCATTTAACCCATGTATAAGTGGTAAAAATTTTCAGCATACCCATAAGTTTGAGACGGTTCTTTTGAGTACCCACAACATATGTTTTGGTTGAGAAATAAGAAAATTATTTTTCTGTTACGCACTATTAACTAAAGGCCTGTGGAACCATTATTATCTGAGTCATTAACATAACTTTATAACCAAATATTCTAGTATGCTGTGCTTACCACTAACAACAGACGTCCAATAATTCAACATTCTTTAATACCAATCTAAAGTGGATATCTTCCTAGTTCTGTCTGTAACATATATATTGGTGTGCTTTTCATTAAGTGTGTAACTTGTAGGAGAAAATCGTTGTTCGGCTTATCAATAATATCTGTGTTTTTAAAGCACTAAATTTCAGAACTATACAAAAGAATAGGGACTACTGTATGACTAAATACTTTTAATTGAAGATCTAGTGGTAAATTTAAATGCCAAATTCTTTTCAGGGGCAGATGCATTGCTTTTCTAGCCTGATCATAAGAATGTTTATGAGACTTGAAAAGATTATGCCAAGGTATTTAAAACAATCAATGACTTCTAAAACATTACCATCCAAATGAAAATAATAGTTACTTAGATTTCTTGAATACCAAATTCATTACTTTTGTTTTCATATAAATTACGCTTAGTTTCCATGATTTTGAATATTGAAAGAAAACATTCAAGTTATGTTAAAAGTTTGTCAAATCTATTGCAAATATAACTGCATCATCTGCATACAGCAAGATCAAATTTTAAGGAATGTTAAAAATTTACCGTGTTGGACATCAAAATCTATTCCAGAACATCCATTGGCTTGCATTAAGTCACCAAGGTCATTTAATAATAGACAGAAAGGAATAGTTGACATATTTTCACCTTGTCTTATGCTCTGCTATAAATTAAAATATTCAGATGTTTGGCTTGAGATCTTTACACAAGATTTAACGTTTTTACACATGTTATGGTTTACCTGAAAAAGCTGTCATCAATTCCATACTGTAGAAGTGGAACATAACATTAAATATATTTTGGGGGCGAAAAATGCCATTTTTAACAAAAAACAACATTTTTTGGAATTTGTCAATTTTATAATTCAAGCTTAGATACCGATATTTGCCATTTCGGCACCAACAGCTACATTATATATCATATATGATTGATTAGCTCAAGACAATAGTTATAGATAGTCTGGTAAAACGGATCCTTAAGAAATAGAGAGAACCTACACTGTTAGAAAACAGCAGCCTCAGTTTTATTGAGTCTGTAAATGAGAACTAATGAAAAATGCAACAATTTTCACGCACCCCTGGCACAGGCTTTAGCGGTATTCTGCTTTATGTCAGAACCCAATATTACTGAAGGACTGAAATATAAATAAAATATCAACACTATATCGATGCACGGGGAGAAGTTTTACCAACTCCATGCAGAAACAACAACAGCCTTTGCGACCTCTAAATAATCTGTAAAAACGGATGCACTAAAACCTGAAATATTCCAATCTCATTTAAAGGGTTATGAGCCCTTTTCTTTGTTTCATCATGGTGTAGTAATTTAATCAGAGTGTTTTTCCATGATGATACATTGCATTAGTTAGATGGCCTCCATGCGAGCCGAACATTTCTTGTACTTCAATAACAGCAGAATCTAGGGCGAAGATTTGGTACCAGTAAAATGCATTTAAGCCCCCCGGTGGCTTAGGCTGCTGTCCGTTCTAAGGCGGTGGTTCTGTTGTTGTTGATTTTTTGTATATTGTTACTCCCATTGTGGGAGTCTGTAATTGTTCTATGTTTTGTTGTACGTTACTATACAGTATGTCCATTCTAGTATTGCAATCATCTTGACGGGGAAGAGAGAGCTGGTTGCTTTGCTTAATTTGTCTTCCTGGTGTCTCGTGATGGTTGAGCGGCTCTTCCTTGCGGCGCCACAGGGGTTGTCTGCAGTTTGTGATTGTGGTATTTCCTGATTATACTCATTTACTATTTACTCTGTTTGAGCTCACCCAGCATCCTCTGTATCAAACACACAACCACCATACTTCCAGGTCTTTGTGAGCAAATAAAAGGGTTGCTCTAATTGTATAGATTTTGTTTATATAGTTTAAATTTCTTCCACCAATAAAAATACATGCATGTTTATAACTGATGCAAAACTTGTTTTGAGTAGTGTATGATCAATTTGAAAATGGAAGTATGGAGAAAGCCAATGAAACATCTGCTGATGTTCCAAAAACATTACCCTCCTCATCAGGCTGTAATGAATCCTCTTAAATAGATGATCTAACTTTGTATCATATGATGCATTGGTAACTATCCAAGACAAGGAAAGAGAATACCAGCTTGAATTAATATCTTTACAGAGGCACTGTCCATTTGAATGATCTATGTGGTTTGCTTATTAAATTTGGAAAGAACCACATCGTTATCAGTCAGGCACTGGAAGGAAAACCTTCTATGCCAACAGTATGTCTTTTTGGAAGGAATAGCCTTCCAACTTTTTAAAACAATTTCACTATGGATGGATTTTCCTTCCAATTAGTTTTTTTCACTGAAAATTGGAAGGTTTTACCATCCATCTTAATGACAAGTTTTGGATGGAAAAACCCTTCCAAAACATCCTATTCATTGCAAATTTGGCATCTGATCAGACAGCCGATCGCAGGGTTAATGATGTAATTAGTATGTTTTCATTACATTATCAAGCAGAAAAATCATGTTTCTACTTGATAAACCTTATTGCATTACAGGTAACAGTTAATTAAGATCATTTATTAATCTTTTCTTGTCACTGGTGTTAGAAAAAGTTTTCAAACTTGTGATGACTTTTCTTGAAGATATCTTTTCAAGGCATGCAATATTACATAAGTTTGTTACTATAAATAAATCTGGATGGAAATCCAGGTAATCACAAACAGATGCTTTGGCTTATTTATGAGAAGAAATCTTTCTATTTCTAGAAATGGAACTAAAATTCAGAGACTGTTAGATTGGAAGGAATTTCCATCCAAATCTGTTGGAAGGTTTTCCTTCCAATGCCTGACTGGTTATAGTAGCAGATATAGGAAATAGGATTGCAACCTGATCAGAGCGATGTTACCAGATTCTTTTGGACGAAAGATAGCAGCAAATCCAGTGTGGACTATGATAGCATCCAATAATACCATAAAGGAGTACTTACGCCTGTGCCAAGGCATGGATTTTCTTTAAACTTTGCATATTAATAACTCATTACATACAAACTATGAAAATGTATTTATCCAATTAGTTAAGAATAAGGCTTAGGAAATAACCCTGACGTACTCCACCTTTGAGGTGGTACCTGTCTCTAAATTTCTATGTCCTAAATCTATAGTTTTGTTTATTTCTATGATTTGTCATCTAGATTGAATCAAAAATACCGTAGGCATTATATTAATACCGCGAAACCATTTGGATAAATTATGGTTTACGTTTTCTTAAGAAGTGATTATAAAATTTCAATATTTTTTCTCAAAAATTTACAAAACATTTAAAATTCAATTCCAAAGATAGATATGTTCTAGTCTTTGTCAAGATATCAGATTATCACAAAAACATGCCATATATATCCTGCTGATCTGAACAAAATTTCATGAAAATCCAAAGCCGGTAACATTTTCATTTCCTACCTCCTATGGGTATAGGTCAGCATTAGCAAAATTAATTAGTCAGTTGAAATGAATCAATAACTCGACAGAAAGAGGTTGTTTTTAAATCTACTTCCACTTTTCTTAAAGAAAGACATGTCTAGACAATTTCAAATGATTCAATGGTCGGAAATGCAGAAGGTTATGGCCCCATGTCATGGCACTATGGGGCCAAGACCATGTGTATCACTTCCTCAAGGCCTGCATGATATTGTTTAAGAAACATAATATCATAACAATAAACGTGTGAAAACAAGAAGACCACATATTTCCTTTACATCCCAACTGAACTAGACTAACCACAATTTGGTGTCGTGACCAGGATAAAGTGTAACAGAGTCTTATCAAAGGTATCATAGAACAGTGTTCTACATGAATAAGTGAGGTCCAGAAACGCAACTGTATGCCTAGAATATACAGCAAGCTAACGTATAAATATTGCTATTTGATGGAAATCAGCATCAGTTGTACAGAACAGATTGATCAGAGAAGATTTAAGCATTAAATTAGCAATACTTTTGGGGCCAAGAGTCCTCTGTGACCAAAATGGTTAATTTTAACCAATAGGTTTGACAGGGGGTTATTCTTGTGAACCTGGCTTATTAATGAGGCTTGTAATTATAAAATCATAGATATCAGGTTCTTCTTTTGTATGAACATACTTGTCAATAGGTTTTTCTTCTGTATGAACATAATTCTTAATGATGTTACATATTAAGTGTAACATTGGCTAGATGTAGTTTTAACGTTATAAGCTAGATGTGGTAAGTACAGGTGTTACCATAATGTATCGTTTTGGGTAATATTATTGTGTAAGCAATTCATTAAATAAGAACTGTGACATTTAATATCAAACATTATTGTTTTTTTCTTTGCCAATCCATAATAGTGAAAAAACACTGAACATATTAACTACTACCAATAAACGTACTGGCATGATGATTCAAACTAAGCAAGTATTCAAGTGTTTTTTTACACTTAAACATAATTATTGTATTTTTTACATTTCGATTAATTTGGGCCATGTGTTTAAATCAAGTTGAAAAAAGATGTTACTGGTCCTTGAATTTCGTGAAATTTGGTCTAAATATTTTTAACATATATGGATAGTTCATCTGTTGAAATGTTATCTTAACAAAAACCGCAACGTGTAAAAATTTTAATTCCGAATTAGACTGAATACAAAATATACAGTTGAATATTGGGGTACCATGTCATAAAAATAAATGCCCAACCACTATCCTAATATATAAAAAGCCATTTATAGTATCAACAAACTTATCAGTGATATGGTTATTTTATGAAACATTTCTGCGCCCGATACATGATATGTCAATTACTTTAGGAATGATTATAATTGGGTAACCTAGGATACTGTAGTGATATCATACATGAATTCATAAAGGACCTCTGACGGTGGTAACGGGAATCACAGTGTATCACTGCCAATAATTTTGATAAAAAGTAAAGTCGATCAAGTGCTTCCATCTTCATATATAAGCTCGCTGTTGGTCTCTGTTTTATGATTTTGCATTTGATTTACTATTTCCATAAATGTGCGGCTTTATTTTGGGGCTAAAATGGTCATTTTTGTATTATACAAGTAGGAAATAGAAAAATATTTTTAAAACATCATTCCCCCCTGAGTCCCAACTAATCCTTTTGCACGTAAGTGTGTTCTCATATTTTACATAATATATGTGAAAAGCTAGTTGGGAATCAGGGGGGAATGATATCCCACAGCCCAAAATGTGACGTCTGGGCGAGCCCCAACATTAGCATTTGGACTTTTGGTGTGCTCTCTTGAATAACTTTTTTTTTCCAATATAATGAAATAATTCGTACAAGTAAGCTTCCTTTTCATATTAAACCCATTAGTCATGAAATATTACAACGTTTTAGCACATTTTTTCTTTAGATTATGAAAATTGTCCTTTATCATAATTCAGTTGGTCGATTATTTTGCACATATACTGTATCTATCCAATACACATAAACTACACGGCCATTGACTAGATGTACTTTACGCATGGGTGAATGGTTATAGAACATTGCTGCATAATATTGCACCAGGTAAATACATTGTCATCAAAGTTGAATATGTACTACAGTTGCACTTCAAAATATCTTTTAACAAATCAGATAGAAAAAACAACAACAAAAATAATCATTAAAATGCTCATGATTTTGGACTTGCAATACTTTCACTGTGATTCGTGATAACAGGCTTGATGAGACGTCTATCGTTGATAGACATCGATGCCATATGGCAGCTAAGTTTGGGTTGTTTGTTGATGAGGACCATAGCAAGCTTCCTACGTTATACTGGTTACCTAAACTTCATAAACGGCCATATAAATCACGTTTTATTGCTAATTCTAGTGCATGTACAACTACTGAGATGTCTGTTCGTTTGACTTCTTGCCTCACTGCGATTACGAAACATGTCATTAAGTATTGCACAACAGTTTATGAAAGAAATAATACAAATTTATTTTGGTCTATTAAAAATTCAGGTGAAATTCTTAATAAATTAAAGTCTAGAGGTTTTCTAGCATCTGGTTTGTCTACATATGATTTCTCTACTCTCTATACTACACTGCCTCATAATCTAATCAAAGAAAAACTAACAGAATTAATTGAACAAACATTTAACAGAGAGGGCTCACTTTATTTGGCTTGTAATGATAAAATGCCTTTTTACTTCTAAACAACCTAAACGATAAAAATTGTGGTCATGTCAGAAAATGTGTGATGCGCTCCATTATCTTTTGGACAATATATTTATAAGATTTGGCTCGTAATTATATAGACAAATTGTAGGTATTCCAATGGGTACTAATTGTGCTCCTCTTGTTGCAGATTTGTTTTTGTTTTGTTATGAGAGAGACTTTATGTTGTCTCTGTCAGACAATAATCAAACTGATATTATTGAAGCTTTTAACTCAACCTCCAGATATTTAGATGACTTACTTAATATTGATAATCCTTATTTTGAACAAATGGTAGGTCAGATATATCCCACTGAACTTCAGTTAAATAAGGCGAATTCTTCTGATACTGAAGCTCCGTTTTTGGACTTGAACTTATCAATAACAAATGGTATAGTTTCTTCAAAAATTTATGATAAACGGGATGATTTAAATTTTTAAATAGTAAATTTCCCCTTTCTTGATGGAGATTTTCCTCGCTCTCCTTCCTATGGTGTATATATTTCCCAGCTTATTTGTTTTGCTAGAGTGTGTTCTAATGTTGATGACTTCAACAACAGAAACTTATTTTTAACTGCTTAGTTATTAAAACAAGGTTATAGATATCATAAAATTCATTAAGCATTTTCTAAATTCTACCACAGACACTCAGAGTTATTTGTTAAATACAACATTGGGTTAAAAACTCTTCTGCAACAAGGCATATCTGAACCTATATTTTATGGTGATTTAGTTTATAAATTCAAACGAATTGTTGGAAAACTTAATTTTAGTGATCAATTCAAAAAGATAGTAAAACGCTATATAAGGGTTGGATATAACTTGAATATCATGCGACAGTCTGCATGCCTCGTTTTAAACCCAATCACGGTTTATAGCTATGGTTTCCTCTTTAATTGCACGACGGTGGGTCAGGCCTCAGACTCTAAGACGGCTCTGACGTAAAGCTTTAATCGGTGGGTTGGTGCCTGATCCTTATCTGTAGCTGGACCCACCGTGGCTCAACTTAAGGTTTTCTTTAGCTCTGACTATCTGTGAGTCATGAGCCCTTATCTTTGTTTCATTATGGTGTGTTAATTCCCCATGATGATACATTGCATTAGTTAGATGGCCTCCATGCGAGCTGAACATTTCTTGTACTTCAACAACAGCAGAATCTAGGGCGAAGATTTGGTACCAGTAAAATGCATTTAAGCCCCCGGTGGCTTAGGCTGCTGTCCGTTCTAAAGCGGTGGTTCTGTTGTTGTTGATTTTTTGTTTATTGTTACTCCCATTGTGGGAGTCTGTAATTGTTCTATGTTTTGTTGTACGTTACTTTATGTCCATTCTAGTATTGCAATCATCTTGATGGGGAAGAGAGAGCTGGTTGCTTTACTTAATTTATCTTCCTGGTGTCTCGTAATGGTTGAGCGGGTCTTCCTCGCGGTGCCCGGGGGTCTGTCTGCAGTTTGTGATTGTGGTATTTCCTGATCATACTCACTATTTTTCTAATCGAGTATTGATGATATAATACCCTTACAGGTGAAAATAATTGATTTCTAAATGTTTTGGTGAAGTCAAATATTGCAACCCCTACCCCCTTTGGTAGTGTCTCCTGTTTCGTCGAAGGGATCTGCCTGTCTAATTAAAACCCTACTTCGTTTCTAATACATCAAAAGCCCTATTCAAAAGGATACCAGTGATATATTATGCATAGGGACGTTTTGGGAAGCATCTGAAAAATAAGCAGATACCCTATCAAAGTGTCAGAGGTCCATAAATATATAAGTCATACCCAAGACAATTAATAAACATAATACTATCAAATTTCCGGCGTGGGCAGACTCCCATGTTAATTTCCCATACCATGTAAGAGCCCTTTACATGATTCTTTTGCTACTATTGATATCACTTGGGTTCATATGGCAATTAGAAAAATTGATATAAGACATCTATGTCGATAATATCATTACTTGCACAAATAATCCAGAGGAAGCAATTCCACTCAACAGAGGAGTCAAATTAATGTTCATTGTTATATACCTAATAAGTGTTTACTATAGAAACTTGATATGTTTCAATCGCTGACAGTTGTACATTTCATTATCCCCAAGCTTTTTAAAAAACGATCAGGATATTGCAATCGCCTCCGTCTGTCACTCTATCTCCTTATAAACCATTGGACGAAATCCAACTAAATTTGGTGTGTGAGTTGCTCACATGAATGGGGCGTGCAACGGCACATTTTTGGCCCCGCTCTCTTGGGCCCTGGGAGGGGCCAAAAGGTCAAATATCATTAAATTTCAATTACAGAGTCAATTTCAAAGATTTTTAAACCAATCTTTGTGACTCTTCTCACAAATGAAAGATATAAAACATGTCAGACGGGATTTTCATTCCGTCGCCTGGGTCATGCCCCAGGGGTGGGACTCGGGGGTACCGTGGAGGGTTGGGCGGTCAAAAAATTTGTTTCCTGAAATTTAACCCGATTTGGTGTGTGAGTTACTAACATGAATGGCTTATGCAACGGCACAATTTTTGGGGTCCGACAAAGGAAAGCTATAAAACATATGAGACTGGATTTTCATTCGGTTCCCTGGGTCATGCCCAATGATTTTGGGACTTGGGGGTGCTGGGGGGGTTAAGAATTTTATTTTCTGAATATGGTCATGTCGCATATCAAATTAAAGTGGATTAGCAGTAGACCAGGATACACTAAAGATTTTTACCCTACGATCAAACTGGTGACCTTGGGATGGGGTCAAAGGGTCAAATACCATAAGATTTCTTCAGGGCGTTGGGATTTGCATTGGCGCGCCACCGAATGTGTTCATCTAAATTACACGTGTAAACGGCTGATCGTTGACCTTCGCAGTTTGGGCTGATACACATTATCACACTCGGGCTTGGCAAAACGAATGCTCTATCCTTTTAATAATGAATGGATGAACCTTTGTGAATGGATGACAAATAATCAACAGGAGATTCAGATCTTATAATTGAAATTTCGTGCTATTTGTGACTCAATGAAAGTGTTAGGACATACATGGAACATTGAGACACATTGACAATCTCATTAAAGAAAGTAAACATCATATCAGAGCTAAATGAAGCAACAAATTGATGAGATTGAAAATGGCATATGCTATACATAAATATCATATATTATAGAAAAATGTTTTTGTTGATTATATACATAAAAGGAATTTAAAACTTCATGTACCAAAAAAGCACAGCAAATATAGAATTTTGGAACTGTATTGAAAGTGGATGACTGACGAAATTCATCTAGAGGTAATATCTTTCCAAACATCTGGCTACAGCATGTATATGTTAAAATCAAAGCACATGAAGTGGCATGTTTGCCCCCCTCCCCCCCCCCCCAGGCGATGTTAAGAACTACAATACTATGATTATTAAATTGATGATATTGTGTTTGAAACTATTGCAGAGATGATGCTTAGTCCAACAGCACATACATTGATACCAATAGAAACATTCAACAGTGGTATGTTTGATGTTCAGTTGGATAATTTTGACAACGTGGATAAAAACCTCAGGGTTTAACATCTCCTCTGTGACATGGCGAACGTTAATGTATGAAAAACTATGCTCGAGTACTGTATTCCTATCTTGTATTTAGAAATTAAATTAGACAGTTTGTTATTTTATCCTTTTTTCAAGTTATAATGCCCTTTGTAACTTTGGGTATTGAAAACATGGACAAGATTATGGTTTAGGGCACAGTGTTTTGCAAACACAATTTCTAATTAAGTTTGGACCAGTAACTTATTGATTGTATCTGTTTTCTTTTGTTTTTAACTCAAACTTTTTTCTTTCTTTTTTTGCAAAGGTAGGAAATACCATGTTCTTAGATTTCTTTTACGTCAGGCCCCTTTGCAGGAAGGGCGATACCATGCACTGCAATTTTAACAAATGACAATATGACTATTTTCTAGCATTTGACAAGAGCAATATACTTTAAGTTATGCCAAATACTTTGAATTACAAGTATAAGCTTTTCAAAAAACCTTGACATCTTTCAACAGTTAACTAAAGTGGGTTGTTGTCTACTGACTGAAAGTACAGAAGCCATTTGAAATCTGTTTCACGAAAGTGATGTATTAAATGACACACTAGCTAATCGCCATCCCCGCTTGCATGGGTGTGTCATTTTAGCGTTGTGACACCAAGAGACAATACATACAGGTTATTTTCACAAAAAGGGCTATCTCATGCTACACCACTTAGCTGGTGCTACCATACAGGTTGCAAACTTAGTCATTTATAATGGCTATCCTATTGAGGATAGTAATCAGAGGTTTCACTGCTTGCATACACAGCTTATGCACCTATATTGAAAGCATAGAACAGACTGAAACTAGGCATTTGACTAGCTAGATAGCTGTGCATAATGCATGTTTAGTAAATGATCTAGATCTTATGGAGATGCATGTGATACAGTCCGTTTTCATCTGACCTGGCAAAAAGTAGTATTTTTCCAGAATTTATAGGCTTATTCTAAACTTATGAGACCCCCCCCCCCCCCTCAAAAAAAAAAAAGGCCAAAAATCGCAAATCACCCCCGATCCCTACTACTCTGGATCCGCACATGAATTAACGTCAAAGGACTTTGAACATTTTATCACATGCAACTAATATTCCCTTTTTTATACCCTCCCTATTTTAACATTGCCTGTATTCTGAAACAATCATTTTTGGGCTTTAACTATAAATCAAATAGATGCTGCTAGAAGTGCGGTCTAATCAGGATCTGCACTGTCTGTCATTGGACGCATCTAGTTGTAATACAGACACTAAGCGTGACCGACACATTCACTTTTTCAGAGTATTTTTTAATTTTCTTTTCATTGTTTTCTTTTATCTTGTGCCATTTTTATTTAACGACTGTGCTCATTTCCATTGTTATCAAGCGCACGCATGTACCATCACGTGTAGTATGAGTGAGGTGCATTTGTAACCACTGCCCCCACCCTACAACACCATCACACTTACGCGATACTGCAGCCGATAGCGGGGTCATGGTGTATGGTTGGATGGTTATAACGCCTTGATTGCAACACATCCCCTCAGTACGGGGTAAATGTCCGCTTTCTAACATTTATATCTCTACCCAAGTAAAAAAATTCTGATATACATAGTTG
Source organism: Loripinus fragilis (assembly GCA_964019695.1). Lineage (NCBI taxonomy): Eukaryota > Metazoa > Mollusca > Bivalvia > Lucinida > Lucinidae > Loripinus > Loripinus fragilis. The sequence goes on from OZ026517.1 coordinate 90,339,538, forward strand.
GGCTAAAAGCATGGCTATAACCCGACATCAGCGTGTCCGTTTGTGATGGAGTGGAGTTTATAAAGTTAAAGAATCAAAAAGACGTTAGCTCCACATTTTCTCATAGGAGGGGATAGTGATAACGGAAAATTGATACAGGATAATGGGCTTCCCCCAGCTGAGGTTAATCGGGATCGGGACTGATTTAGCCGCAACAAAAAGACTTGAAATCTGGTATCAAACTTGTGATCCCTGGTCTGCTAAGACAACACCTCATATGCTGAGAGAGAGAGAGAGAGAGAGACAGACAGACAGACACACACACACACACACACACACACACACACACACACACACACACACACACACACACAAAGGTATAAAATGTATGCACCATAGGATCATCTCCATCAAGAAATGGGAAATTAACTATTTTAATTAAAATCATCCTGTTTATATTAAATTTTACATGAAGCTAAGCCATTCATTATAGACAATCCAAGTCCAAAAAAGGGGCTTCAGTATCAAAGGAATTTGTCTTATTCAACTCAAGTTGAGTGGGATGTATCTGTCTTACCATTTGTTCGAAATAAGAATTATTAATATTAAGCAAGACATCTAGATATCTTGAGGCAGAGTTAAATGCTTCAACAACGTCAGCTTGATTATCAGAAAGAGACAACATGAATTTCTCTCATAACAAAACAAAAACAAATCTGCAACAAGAGGAGCACAACTAGTACCCATTGGACTACCTACAATTTGTCTATACATTTTCAAGCCAAATGTTATAGATCTCAGACCCAGTATAAACGGACTGTTCACTGGCGGAAATACAAAGTTATGTTGTCAAAGTTTTATCATCTTTTTATTTTGACTTCTACCTCTACATCTAAAGCCAACAGCATTCATGATAACTAACAATAAATAACGAACACATCTTAGATTCTAACACAATCGCATCTTAATTAAATGAATATTTTCATTAATTATGAAATTTGGGTAAACAGTATAACGTAAGAAGCTTGCTATGGTCCTCATCAACAAACCAAACTATGCAGCCATATGGCAACGATGCCTATCTACAACAAACCTCTCATAGGCAAGCTCTCCTTTTAAAAAGGAAAAAATATTATTCTTTATAGACTGACAATGCATAATCAAAATTCTTAAGGGGTGGTTCAAGACAGCCTTGGCTGTCTTTGCCCTAGCTATATTCTTATCCTGAACTATAGGCTAAGAAGCTGCAGTGGGGGAGGGGGGAATATAATCTGGTACCAGGCTTTCAGGATCGGACAGGTTTGCCCTTTATCTATACCCAGCATTTTAGTCTTGGATAGGTTGGTAGGGAAATTATTATGCACGTTTTATATTTTGCTTTCTGTATAGAAAGCGGACAAATAACTTTTTTCCTAGGATTTTAGCCTACATGCATAGCATTTTATTTTGCATGAACTATATTTTCTTTTAATTACATGAATATTTCAAATCACTTTTAACCTTGCTTTCTATGTCCCTGAATCTATAATTTAAATGTAGTAGTAGAAGCTCTGTTGTGTGCGTTGTTGGGTTAATGACATTGTAAACAATCTTTCAGTCATATCAAAAAGCTCTGTATTTGGCTGCTGCCTCACTGTGGTATCAAATCCCAGCCTTTGACAAAACAGAATTCTGGAGAACTAATTACATTTTCGGCTGCATACAATAACACACCCAGGGAGCGGAAGTGACCGGACAATTGCGAGTGAACGGCAAAATAGGGCACTTGCGACGTTGTACATTGGAGGATCAGTTACTTGCTCTCAAAAGATAACACAGGGTGCATAATTATGCAAACACAACAACCATTTGTGTATCTGTCATGGATTTATTGATACTCACGTAAGTACCCAGATAATTATTCTGTAAATAAGTAATATTAAAACTGATATTTGCCATCGTTCTCTTAAAAATAATGACACTGATCAATCCAATGATGCTTCGTTTAAATGTGATCACTTTGTTAAGTTGGAATGAAATAAAGCATAACAATAAAGTTTGTACGTTCTTCTCATTTATCTACCTTCTACAATAACATATCATGTTTATTCTTGAATAAAAGTTGCTGAAAGAGTGTTAACTGGAGTAATATGTAACGACTTGTCATGCCACCATTTTACACCATGTGAACGGGCACTTGGCAGTAAACTGAACGGGTGCTTGTGATCTTTGCTGTCTGTATTGAACGGGCACTTGCCACCATTAACACATTTAGTTGAAATTATTATTGCTATATTTTGGTACAATTTGTTTTTCCAAACCACAAATAGTCTTGATATCGTTAATATTACATGCTTTGAAGTAAATATAAAACAAAAAAAGTGTTTATTCAACATGAATTCATTTAGTACTGGTTTGTTTTGATAATGCACCCTGATAGGAGACAAAGCATACATTTTGACTGCCTTGTATTATAGTACAACTGCCAGTGTGTACAGTCCAGCCTTTTGGAGTTTGTGTTTTTGATTTCCAAACTTTACTATCATCCTTTAAATGAGATGGCCATTAAACCTTTTGTTTTACATCCTTTGCTTATCATTGATTTCAGCAGGACAGTTATCAATTTCTGGAGGATACTTATAGTCTTTAAATACTTAAGGTAAGGCTGCAAAGGGGGGAATTGTGATCATGATAAATAGCCACCCTTCAATGTACACAGCATTAAGCCCTGGACATTAAGCAACTAGCCAAATAGACAAATTTGCATGGTTTGGCTGTTTTTGGCTGTAATGTTGCAATTTCATCTTTATGCAATGTGCATTTATCTGGTTTTGTGTAAACATTATGGGACATGATCAGACTGCTACTTTATGGTAAATTGGGAACAGCCTGATCAGGGTTCATAGTGTGAGCTTCCATATGATTAAGTGCAATTTGATATATTATAAAACAGACAACAAGTTTAGGACAAAATATAAACATGATCAGGCTTAATAAATTATGAATGAGTTGAAATGCTGTTTTCTATTATAATTTAAAATTACTTAATTGCTTTCCTTATATTTTGTGAAAAAAGGCGTTAACGTAAAACCCTTATCAGTGTATCAGTGAGACAGTTCTTAATATCAACAACATATCTTTCCCTAGGAAAAAAGAAACTTATTTAAATTGAGGTCTGCCCTCACAGCTGCTTAAACACTTTCTAATTCTATATTGCAATCGGTATGGACTCATTAAAGGCTTCCAAGATAAACGTTATTGACCATAGAACCTGTTATCTCCTCTTGTGGGATTTTCGTTACTAGGATTTCCTGATACTACAATATATATATCACAGAATGAGGTATGTTAGCCCTCAGAGAAAAGTCACATTATTATGCAACATCAAACTTCTATATGTTACCCAAAATATATTCAATAATATTTTGGTGCCAATGTTAAGGTTCTCCTAGACATAGTTACATAATTCTTTAAGCTTGTATGTGTCCTTTTTATTGCAGGAAGGCTTTTTAAGTGTTTTAATCAAGCAGAAGTGTGTTACTTACATTACTTTATGTTACATACGTTATATTAGTGAACTACACTATATAAATTATTGATATCTTTTTAATATCTTTATTTGATAAACTTTTATTCATATTTTAGTTCACATTACCTTGACCCTGACTGGCCTTTTACTGCCAAATGCAAAACTGCAAACAGATAGATTCATTCACAGGATTATAAGAGTTATATGCTGCTGTGTATGATGACCCTAAATAGAATCTTTTTGAGGTTAATAACTTTTCATTGAAATTGAGCTCACAATCCTATTCGTAAGCCTTTATACACTTTAAATAATATAAGCATTCTATTGATAAAGAATAGTGTAAGGCGATATTTAACATTTTCTGGTGTATGTTATAATTATGTTGTTTGTTTATGTCATGTGTAGTATATATTGCTTACTTTAATACGTTCTATTTAATGCCTAGTACTTGCTATGAATTATACACCATGAGATGTTTAGATTTATTTAAATCTAATTTTGCACTAAATATATATAACTACTAGCTTGTACAAAATAGAACTTTATTTATATTATTAAAAGTCATTATAAATCCACATTTATCTTTGCAAAACATAATGGGTTTTTTTAACTTTTTTTAAAATAACAACACGATTTTATTGGTTTGTTCAAAGTTATAAGCTGAATAAAGACACTTCCCATGTTCTGTCAGTTTTCAGGGTAACATATATTATGTTATAAAAACAAATGATATGGGTCTATATTTGTCCAAAATGTCATAAATAATAAAACTTTACCCTAAAATGCTAAGATACGTTGAATTAAGATTGCTGTAATATTTATTTGAATTGATTGATAAATGTAAGGTTTGATATCCCAGTAAACAAAATTTCAGTCATGTCAGTGCTCCCCACAGAGGAAGCTAGAAGGAACAGAAGAGTATGATAGACTAAATGGTCCCACAAAAAAAAACAAAGTTTGTCTCATGCTGAAACAAATCTCATCCAGCCAACATGCCAAATATGATGGGCCATCTCTCTGAAAGCACCACTCTCTACTCATAAACTGTAAAAATAGGTGTAAAATAGATACAATTATACTGCAAGTCATTTGCGTTCAATTATAGAAAAAAAATATGTAAGAATAAGAACTAATTTAATATCACTTTAGAATTCCTATATTTTAATGTAACGTAGTAAACTTTGATATGGCAGGGTATCTGCTGAAGAGCTAACATATACTTTTGTGGATTATATAAAGAGTTTACTGAAGACCTTAATGGACAATTTGGCAGCCATTGGTCTAGTGATATCACTGTACCATATATTAATATATTCGAAATTACGCAACGTGTCTAACATTACCATTATAGATGAAGATTGTTTTGCTACACACTGTTACTTTTGGATGAATTTATTTAAGAGAGTTCAATGCATTCAAGAGAGCATGATGATTAATAAGAATTAGTGCTGACTTTTATTTGCACAATAGGATTCGTGACTAAAATAGGGTAACAGAGTTATGATGGCTGTAAAACAGTAAACCACAAACTGTCAGAAACTAACATGAGCCATTTTGCATCTTATATTCTTATATAGAGTTGATGCAGTTTTGGAAAATCATAGTGTATACATATCCCCTCAATGGGGGAGGGTTTCCATTAGCATATTTTTATGTTACATACGTTACTATTTGCATTATATTTTCAAGATAAGTATGCTACTAAAGTAAAATATACTGCTGGTAATCACTCTATTGAGATGGCTGCTGAATATAAATGTGTGTATTTTAAACCTCACGACTTTATGCTAAGCTTTTTAGTAAAAACATGTCTTTGTTATAATTGAAAATTTATGAAGTGGTAGCTATTTTCAAATGCCTAAAACACTCTAAAAGGTAGGAAGTTGTTATTTGAAGTTTTGGTTAGGTTACTTAATTGTTTTTGTAGCAGCATCAAAAATTAGATCCAGTAAACAGTAATAAACATTTCTGGAGATTTAACAGGCATAAAATATTCCTGGAAATAGGGTAGTGATGCAAAATGTAACATAAGTACATACTTAATATTATGTTTCAATATTACATCACCCTTGTCAGAGGGTAACATCTTTTTAAATGTAAGACATTGGGCTTCATCGAAATTAGTCAGTTTCAGAGTCAACAAAATCCCCCCCTGTGCGTGCAGTAGAGGTGGGGGAAGGGGTTTGATCACACCCATATCTATCCCATGGCCTTTTAGTCTGTATTTCATTCAGGATCGTGCTTCAAATTAATTTTAATGAATGAAATATGGGTCAGCTAATGGCATTTTGGAATGAGATTTAAGTTGCTCTTTAAGGATCAATGTTTTGTTTCATATGATCAAAAATAGCCTGTAGTGTGGGTGAATATATGCAGGAGACGATGTAGCAGACAACATTTAAGAACAAACGTTTCTTGTCAGGGAAAGGTGAAATATTGGCACTGGTATGCATAAAATGAGGAAAATTATACGACCCTCAGTATACAAGTGACCGTTCAGTAAAGTCGCAGTTGTCATGTACAATCTGTAGGCGAACGACAGCAAATGACTGTACGGTGCCATGCTCCCAAGTGTGTAATGTTTTCGCCATTTGCCAAGCTCTGGTTTTGTTTTGGCAAAAATATTAGTGTTTCCTTAGAAAGTACTAATATAAGAAGAGTAAAACTCCTAATGACAGTGAATTTGCGTTTTTATGCACGTTTGTTTCATGTTTGAAAATCCGAAAATCAATCACCCGTTGTTGATAAACAAGTGATTAGAATTCAAATTCACTGAACATGGACAAGGAAATGGGAATTCAATCCAGCCAGAAAGTAACTTGGAAATATAACTTACCTTCTATACCCAAAACACGCATATGCTTGGGGGTTTTCGTGTAAGAAAAAGAAGTTTGTTTATGGTGTAAATGAATAATCAATACCGCAAGTGACCAACCGTCCAATGTACAACATCACAATTGCCGTTACTTGTCGTACACTCGCAATTGTCCGGTCACTTCCGCTCCCTGGGTGTGAATAAAATATTTTTTTCCTCATGAAACTGCAATATAACTGCTTTTTATAGGAAATGGAAGTCTCTGATGACAGATCAGGTTAGCGGCGCAGCTGTTATGCAAACTGTTGCGACACGCTGTTCGGGTAAACGCCTCAGGTAAATGCAGTAGCTCCAGCGTTATCGTACATCAATTGCGAGGAGCATCTTAAAGTGCATGTTCATGGTTTTGAACATTTTACTTAAATCAAAAATAAATATTTCATAATGTACCTATTTATTTTTCATAGATAATCCCCTCATCTGCTAAGTTAATTATGGCAGTGTTCATTGCCTTAATCTAAACATCTGGAGGCTGCCATATTACAGTTATGGACATTAAAAGATGGGCATTAACCTCTATTTCAGGTCAGCTAAATGACTCATGGAATCACAATGCTAGTGATTCTATACATTGCTTCATTTCAATATTGGATAATTGATATTCTGTTTTAATAACAATTATCAGTCGGATTAATGCAAATTAGAATGCTACGACTATTAAAAGAAAAGTATTTTGTTTTTCAATAAGTTTCAGTTGATTTTGCTATGTCTTATTCACGCTATAGAACCCTGACCATATACAATGTTTTTTTGAGCAATAATGGCGGACAATACAAACATGCCTGGAATAGCTGCTACAAAAGAAGGTAATATTAAAAGCTCTAATGTCCCATTTCGATGTTCATACTCAGCTGTATTTTAGGAAATATGTTATTTCAGGTTTTTGACGTCTTGATTAAACAATTCCAAATAATGGTATTATTTGAGCAGATTATTTTCAAGATGCATTTGAATCGAGGACATATTTTATAAAACCATCCAAAACATGGAACTGAACACATTGATCAGGGTCCTTAGCACGAGAGAGTATGATAGTCAATGCAACAGAGATTTTGTGAGACTTTTATCTATAATAAATGTGTACTTTTGAGAAAAAACAACAATTTAGTCCACTGTACTTATACCAAAAGTTTCCAAGATCTGGTCAAAAAATTCGAGAACGGTCACAAGCCACTGAACGGGTATTTTGAGAAATAAATTATCAAAAAAAAATTTGAAAGGGTAGTCTGAGTGAGGTAGATCTGGGAGGTCATGCACATGACTTTGACAAATATTTGGCACAATGCAACAAGCTACCTAGCAGGAAGCATGTTATGCCAAAACCTGAAAAACTCTCAAAGATTCATAAAATGCTAATACCACAATCACAAGCTGCAGACAAACCCATGACATCGTGAGGAAAAGCCACACAACAATCACAAGACGCCAAACAAAACACCCAACTCTCTCTCTCTCTCTCTCTCTCTCTCTCTCTCTCTCTCTCTCTCTCTCTCTCTCCCATCCAGATGATAACAAAACTAGAATGGACACAAAGTAACGCACAAAAACAGAGAACAATTACAGACTCCCACAACAGGAGTAACAATAAACAACAAATCAACAACAACAACAGAACTACAACCTTAGAAGGGACAGCAGCCTTATCCACCGGGGGCTTCAATGCCTTTTTTCTGGTACCAAGTATTCGCCATTGATTCTGCACAAACCTGTTCAACTACCTGTTCAGTAAAATTAAGTTATTAACAAGACTTCTGCTTAAAGGCCTTGGATAGGTTATTGGTCTAAACAATCCCCCTCTCTCTCTCTCTCTCTCTCTCTCTCTCTCTCTCTCTCTCTCTCTCTCTCTCTCTCTCTCTTAACTGTAAAGCGAATCAGATGAATCCAATGTACTTTATCCAGATAAACGATGTAATGAGTGAACACCATCTTAGGTATGGTTGCAAAAATGTCGTCAATTTTGACTTTAAAATAGGTTTTTTGACTACCCCAAATTTCATTTTGAATTACAGCATTAGATAGACCTTGCTGTACATAACCGTGGTTCAACTTGAGGTTTTCCTTAGCTCTGACTATCTGTGAGTCATGAGCCCTTTCTTTGTTTCATCATGGTGTGTTAATTTGATAAGAGTGTTTCTCCATGATGATACATTGCATTAGTTAGAAGGCTTCCATGCGAGCTGAACATTTCTTGTACTTCAACAACAGCAGAGTCTAGGGCGAAGATTTGCTGCCAGTAAAATGCATTTAAGCCCCCCAATGGCTTAGACTGCTGTCTGTTCTAAGGCGGTGGTTATGTTGTTGTTGACTTTTTTATTTATTGTTACTCCCATTGTGGGAGTCTGTAATTGTTCTATGTTTTGTTGTACGTTACTTATGTCCATTCTAGTATTGCAATCATCGTAATGGGGAAGAGAGAGCTGTTTGCTTTGCTTAATTTGTCTCCCTGGTGTCTCGTGAAGGTTGAGTGGCTTTTCCTCGCTGTGCCTTGGGGTTTTCTGCAGTTTGTGATTGTGGTAGTTTCCTGATCATACTCACTTACTATTTTTGAAAAAAACGTAGAATTTTACCATTAAGGTAAAATCTAGTAGCCACTGTTACAGGTATGCTGAAATCGCTTCAAAACTAGGGCTCCTCTTTTTCTTTATTATTTAGGTAGGGGTAGTTATCTCATTTTTGGTCATTATAGCATTTTAGAGTACAGACAAACTTGGATTGCTCAAATTTTAGTTTTACTGGTTGATGTGTTCAACTTTATATATAAACAAGGTAAATATAGTTTATATAAAATCAGATAACATATACAGAATGAAAACAGCTTGTACAGACCAAGTTTCATTTAGGCTTGTACTGTTACTGATGGTAGTTAAAATTATTGAAGCCCTGCTTACCAGTCTAAAACTTTAGGATTAATAAAGTAAATGGCCTGGCATTTTAAACATTTCTTCTTCCGTGCCAAAGTCCATAACTGGGGTTAAATAAAAAAAATCATCAGCAAAGTCAAAGAGAAAACTCTAGATCATGATAAAAAGCCATATTTGGTGATTTTCTATTTATACACCAGAAAGTTCTGCTTAAGACAGCTCTGGCTATCCCTATAGACCTTGTTGTACATAACATAACTCAATTCCTATGCTGGAAATTAAGTGAATGGCATATAACATAAGTGGATGCGTTCAAAAATTCAAATAATTCATTAACAAAAGATTATAATAAACTTTTAAATACTCAGAACACCCGTACCGAATTTGACTCAAATTACCCACTCAGTGCACAATTTGTGCTCATAATACCTGTCTAGTACTGCTCGAATAAACTGAGCTGTTCTGCACGTGATTTCGGAACTTTTAGTTTACGTACAGTGGTCAAATAAACGGTTAAATTCAATTTTTTACAATGTATTCTTTACCAGCTTTTGTTTATTCTAAATATGATAAAATATAGGTATTTATGCAAAATATTTGAGGGAAAGTGCACTTTTGATGATGTGTTTTCACTCTTTAAAGATGACCAAGTGAATGTAAAATACGTGAGCAGAGCCACTAAATCACGTTTCTTTGTAAATTATGTTACACATACTAGCCAATTATACAAAAAATGCATGCACTTACAAGGTCTGGACAATGACTGAGCTAAACATGTATCCAACTCGTTCTTTTGTGAGAATAAAAGCAACTTACACCAACAGAATCCCCAGTGGTAGTGTTCCTTATGCCCCCTTCCGCCATTTGTTTTGCTCAAAAAATACATTGTACATGGTCAGGGTCCTATAGCGTGTTATTGTACCAAAAATGAAGAAAGTTGCTGTAAAATATGTCGTCTGCTATAGTATTAATTAGTGCTTTAAGGGTTGAATTTTAGAAATAATTATCAAACCTTGGCCCATGTTTCAAAATATAGCCATCAATGCACACACTGCTTAGATATTACTTTGAAACATTGCTAATTTTTGCCATTATCAAGGATTTAAGACTTTGGTCTGGTAGTGTGTAAGCAGTTCAAAGTGATTCCAGTCCACTTGTTAGGAGCTCATTGACCTGCAAATGGCCAGACCTCCAGTACTATATAGTGCCGACTGAAAGTACTTAATTACAGGCTAATTGAAGGGATTTCACACACATTAAATGAATGATTATTCCTACCATACTGTAAGCTCTATATAATAAATGCATTTCAAAAAAAAGTGTGAATTTTCCATTTTAATGCTGTCTTGCAGCTCTCTTGAGACCTCCAAACATCGTCCGAACTCGCAAAGAAAATGAACATGTTGAAAATTCTACAGCATTGCGACTATTGCAATTTGTACATCTACATCTACACCTCTACGCTGAACTGTCAATCAACAGGTCTACTGTAGCCTATACTGCCGAACGAAACTTTCCCAAAATGTGGTCGTAGACGGGTTGGCTGGTGTCGAGTGGCTTTTCCTAGAAGCAGGGGATATAACTGCCGTTCGCAGGCCCCGAATTTTTCTTCAAAGTCGATACTAAACCGTTCAGACGCGCGTCATTTCGCTATTTGGTATTATTCGCGCAAAATTCGCTAATCATAATATTTTTAGCCAAAATTCTCTAATTACTAGCAAGTTATTCCGCTATTCGTTAAAATTATCCTAAAAATCGCTTATTAATAAATTTTAAGGCCATTTATAGGGTAAAACATCGAATTTCGGACGGGTATGTAAAATCGGAAACCATTCTACATCCCCTGACATAACGTCCTGCTATAGACTCCCGACCAATTGATAAAGTCTTATTTCAGGTTAACTGTACAGACAAAATACCGTCGTTCCCACTTCCAACCAGTGAAAATTAATAATCGACCATGATTAGATATCCATTTCAAGCTCCGCACAGTTTAGGGAGCACATGTTCTTTTATAGTTGAATATTGACGCACAACGAAATATTTCTGCTCCCTAGTATCTTCGATAGTTAATTTATGAAATGAAAGGTTGTTTTGCATATTCACATAGATTTGAAACGAAATGAAGATAAAATAATGGGTGTCCGCATTTCCCTTCAGGAAAATTTAATTTCGGACACGCCATTGAACACGACGTTCAGACGATGATTTTTGACCCTTTCATAAAGTTTTCTTTCCTTTCTAGCTTTTTGTAAATAAAATGCATTGCATCTGTTTACGTTTTAGATAAGATCATTTGAGATTCTTGTTGGTATAGTCCGTCCAGTTAAGAGAGACTGGGCGGTTCTTAGCAAAGACACACCCTTGGACATTTCCATTTAAAAATCGGTTATACAGAGTGTATTTATTCACCTGTGAAAATACCTGTATACCTGTATATAGTATTTTTTAGCCTATTGTGAGAAAAAGGCATCTCGAATTAGGATAACAAGCAGACTGGCTATAGTCTAAATATGCGCTCTGACAATATTTCGAAATTTTAACTATTTAAATTATATACTGAATAATAAAATAAAATAAATGGCCTGCAATGAAAAAATAATACTATAAATTGGTCAGCACACGAGATGTTGGTTCTTATTACATTGGCGTGTGGCGAAGGCTCTGACGAGCCTGCATGTACGCATGACCTCGTCAGGGCTTTCGCTTCTCGCATAAACAATGTATGCAAGTTTAAGAAAGCTCCAAACAACTTCGCTCTGGACACACCAGAACGAGCGTTTATTAGAGGCTTTTTCGGATATGGGGTAACACCAAATCTCGTGTTTGTATGCCCTTTTCTCATGATTCAGATACTTCACCCTTGTCCCGCTGAGTTCTAACTGGTAATTTATTATTGTATATCAGGCTTAAAAATCAAACCAGTTTTGCCATAAAGACAAAATTTGAAGGAAGTGCAAACCTACCCTCCCCGAAAACTTTCACGACATTTTCATCCCGTAAAATGAAATGCAGCAGGTCCCCAGCAGCATACTAAAGATAAACGTTTACCAGGCATGCTAACGTATAAAGTTGGTCGACCTTGTCGTCTGCGCTTCAGTTAGTTGCACGAGTAAAGCGTACATAGGCTATTACACCTGATTTACTGTAGACTAATCTTATTTGACAGTGTATGACAGCGCTCTGACTGACACGCCCAGTCTCTGTTAGCTGGTCGCACTATATAGCGATTGAAAGACTGAAATGCATCACCATGGACCCCAAAAATTGAGCAAGAGTTGACTGCGGGTTGAAAAGATTCTGCAGCTTTTGTTTGCATGCTGGTTGACTTTTCAGCACTTGATTTTAGAAGCAAACGAAATCGATACCTTAAAAGACCACAGTAGTTTAATCATATGATAAATGAAACATGTTTAACTGTTTTGACAGAATAAAAAAACATTTAAAGAGCTTTATTTTGTAAAAAAGGAACAACTGTCCGATTTTCCCTTTCCGCTCTGTGCGTATTTCCCGATAGCCGTCCGAATTTTCATGTCCGACCCTATGTCACTTCAAGTGCTAATCAAACACATTTAAATGCGCTAACCAATGAAATTACAACTTTATTATGTCAATCGAGCATGTCCGGTAGCTACCAGCTAGATTAAACCTGGTGACATGTCTGGAACAAAGCACAAACCGTGCTGAAGTAGTGACACAGCGAAAAGCGTCCGAAGTTCAATGCGTTTCCTATCATTAAATTTTAGGGCCACTTCTTCCATGCAGTTCTAAATGGGTTTATATACTGAAAGACTTCAGCCATTTCTTGATTCATATTCTCGTCATGTTTGGACCTGTGTTTCCCTTTCCCTGCATAGGCCTATGCCTTAACCCCGTTTCCCAGACTTCTAGGGACTAGGTAGGACCTTATTAATGTAGTGGTTGCACTATTCTATTCTGTTCCAGTCGGCTTGCACCGGATATGTTCGGCCGAGTATCCGAGGTATTCCGAATGGGATGGACCTATATAAAGGACAAGATCTCGTGTTAGAGCGCGAGAACTGGCGAAGCCCTGAGAGGGAACAGACGTAGAAAGACGATAAACTATAGAGAAGCGTAGAATATTCACAGCCCAGCGGCCCTATACCTAAAGGATAGGTAAGATTACTATATTGGTAGCAGCGGTGGGATAAATTTGCGTTGCTACTTCCTGTCCCTTCAAAATGGACCCTGAGCACAGGATTTCTGTGAATTTTGCCACACCCAGGGAGCTGCGAATAATACCTGGGGTTGGTGACAAAATGGCTGAGGCAATTGTGGAAATGAGACTGCGGAACAGCAATGTGACAGCCTCTTTACTCTCAAGCATCTTGAGGAAAAGGCTTCCAGAGGATGTTCTGGCATGTTTAGACTTCAGGCCAAATCCTAACTTTGCTGCAACAGATGAGCAACAGGACGACGGTAATGATGCAGTCAGTTTGGACTATGAAGATGGTTACAAGGCACAGTTGACTGAAGAAATAAAGCGTGAGATAGAGAACAGACTATGGCCAGAGAGCTCAACTATCCCAAAGGAGAGAGGCACAGTTGATGGGCCAGAAGCATCTTCTGTCCCATTGACTAGGAGAGGCGCAGTTCATGGGCCAGAAGCATTTTTTGTCCCATGGACTAAGCCCGTCTACAAGATGTCAACAGCGATGCAAGAAGATCATATTCATCAAGATACTGTCTTTCCGAAACAGAAAACAAAGAAGCACAAAGATGATAAATCACAGAGTCCAAAAGTCAGGCGAAAATTAAATCTTGAAGAATGTTCTGATGAGTCTGAGGGTGCAGAAAAAAAGCACATATCAACAAAATTGAAGACAGAACATAAATCTACAAAACAGAAGATTTCAGCTGAGGATGATACGAGAAAACACTCAAACAAGTTGCAGCTTTTGGAAAAAAGTGACAAGTTTTCTGACAAAGACAAGTACTCACTTTCAAAAGAGAAGAAAAAACAAAAGAAATCAGCAGTTCATTCAAAGAAACATCGGCAGGAAACATCATCTTCGTCATCATCTGAAGATTCCGGCTCAGATTCTGATGTGGTCAAGAAGAAAAGTCAAAAGAAATCAGTCCTCCATACTTTGCCGAAACAACTACAGTACGATGGTAAAAGCAATTGGCTGCATTTCAAACACAAATTCATTAAATATGCGAAATCATCAGATTGGACGGCTGAGGAATGTTTAGATTGTTTGAGTTGGTGCTTAACTGGAAAAGCAGCGGACTTTTGTGCTACTTTAATGGAAAGGAAAAGACATCTTTCTTATGGGAAATTGATGAAAAGATTAGATGATAGGTTTAGTGACAGAGAATTGCCATCTTCAGCTCAGGTGCGGTTTCAACAGGCGACCCAGAAGAAAGAAGAGTCTTTGGAAGACTGGGCGGATCGAGTGTTGACCCTATCTGGCAAAGCGTTTAAGGAATTGCCAGAGAAGTACAGTAATCAGCAAGCAGTGGCTAGGTTCTGTCAGGGATTAAATGATGCTGAGGCGGGTCTCTGTGTTTGCATGGGAAAGCCATCAAGTATGGGAGATGCTCTGAATGAAATTAAGTTGTACCAGAATACAAAGGATGCTATTTATGGCCATAGGAAAGAAAGAACTGTTTCTTCTAGAGTCACTGCGGAAGACCTTGAGAATGGTTTGGAGGCATGATTGACAGGAAATAGAGCTTCTGTAAGAGAACACTATCGCATTGGTAGTTATGCTCTTACAAGAAATCAAAGACACTACTGTTCTACAATCGCAAGGTTCTGTAGACATTTCGGACACTAATTATTAGATAAACAGTTTATCATACGACTGACCATTCAAGTTTAAGTTGGTTATTGCGACTAAAAAAGTCACAGTGGTTATTGGCAAGTTTGATATACACTGTGAAGATTGAATTGGGTCTGCGTAAGGGCTGATGGGCCAATGAGATACTTTGAAAGAAGTTGTGGCGACGCAGTTCTATTGACATCACAGGTACTTCTGGAGCCATGAGACAATTCGGTGTTTCTGGGGGAGCTCGAGGTTGGAGTGACAGTCATGGGGGGCAGCGCGATCATTGGTTTGGATGTGATACATCTCGAAGTGTGAAATTGGAACCAATATACGACATGTACTAAGTTAGCATTGATGTCGATGAAGTGCTAGGCGGGGTTGTCGTGGTCGTGGGTTCGGATCTTTTTGAGCTAATATACGATGTGTACTGCATTTGCGTTGATGTCTGGTGAGGTGCTAGGCGGGGTTGTCGTGGTCGTGGGTTTGAATTTCGCTTCAGGCACTTGCGAGCAGTAGCAGCAGTATCACAGAGGACATCAGCGGAGACCATAGGTGTCGGGGCGAATAACCAGGTTATTGAGATGGCAAGACAGCCTGTTATGGTGTTATATCTGATGTGGTGGAAGAACAGTCTGCAGAGAAGACATTTGCAACAAAAGCTGACTGGGGAATAACCAGTTCATTGTCTAGCGCGAAGAGCCAAAGATGTTACAGTTAGTGTCTGAGAGAAACCAGCTAGAAGCTAAGACCAGTGGCTTCGCCAACCAGTTGCTTGCCTGAAGGAGCGTGACAGGCAAGAACTGAACAACAGGTAGCCGCCCAGCTTTACATGGATGGAAGAAGAAAACCTTCCTGAGGAAAGTTTTGGACAGGTCAAGGACCGCGTAGGAAACCAAGAGACTATGCGAAGAGTTGGTGTGAGCATGTACATCCGGATCACAGAGATTGGGTTAGACTACGTTGTGGATCTATGTGGCCAAAGCAGCAAGGCGGTGTTGGACAGAGCTCTGGAGCACCTCCAGCCCTCACGTCCTGGTACATCACGCTCAAGGAATGACATCTGGCCAGCCAGGAGGCACCTATCTTCAGCTCCTGTATCTGTTGGAAGGAGGATAGCAAATATGGTTGCCAAGATTCGAGACCAGATGTGGAAGGAGGTGTTAGAGTATGCCTCGCACATGCGAGTCATCTCTATCAGAACAGTGGAGAGGTGGCAGTTGTCAGTTGCTGCAGACAGCTTTGCACTCGAGTACTGGTTATCTGCTGGTAGCTTGCCCAGGAATAGTGCAGGAGGATTAACTGACCGGCTTATCACGACCATAGCATTGTGGGTGAGGTCGTAAACCAACGGGATATCTTCCCCAGCATTGGGGCCGATAGTGAAGAATGCTAACACCGAGATGCGTCCAAGACCTTTCAAATAGAGAGGGGAGGAGTGTAGTGGTTGCACTATTCTATTCTGTTCCAGTCGGCTTGCACCGGATATGTTCGGCCGAGTATCCGAGGTATTCCGAATGGGATGGACCTATATAAAGGACAAGATCTCGTGTTAGAGCGCGAGAACTGGCGAAGCCCTGAGAGGGAACAGACGTAGAAAGACGATAAACTATAGAGAAGCGTAGAATATTCACAGCCCAGCGGCCCTATACCTAAAGGATAGGTAAGATTACTATATTAAGATCGACAGCTACGTATTTAAGCCACTCAACATTTGTGTGTCTATTGACGTCACTAATGACGTCACTTCGTGCGTAACGTCACGAGACTGTCGATAAGATTTCATAGAAGGAATACAATCATTACAAAGGACAGTATTAAAGCTATGGGCCAATTTTGAACAGCCACTTATCCCGAAAAACAACTACCGTCCGAATCAATGGTCCAATATGGCGTTCTATCGTTTGGTCTGCAACAGCAAAAGTATAAACAATATCAAATATTTCAGTGCACCAGGATATACGTACCTGCTTGCTTGTTGAAAGCAGCTATAAGTCAATGGTATTTGCAATATTTATAATATGGTATGCAACAGATATAAAGTCTCAACATCTCGAATGTTTACAAATTCGAACAAGATGGCGCACACGTAGTGCTGCGTGCGCATCGATTCCATAGAGTTATCCAATCAGTTTGTTTTAACGCACGCGCAGAGTTACGTATAAACTACGTCATCGCACTTGTCAATGTAATATTCCCGGAATACATGATGGTGACCATACATGATGACTCGTATGAAGAATGATTATTGGTATCATACATTTTTTTTCATGCATTACCGTTACCCAGGCCCGAGCCTGTAACATCTCCCCAGAGATCTAGCGAACGTAATGCATTAATCGTTATTATACTGCATAAATTCAACGGTATGATCACTCAAATTTACGAAATTTTAAAAATATGGCGCTATATTTTGTCGCCAGTGGCTGGAAGTTTTCATTAATGAGTACCAGGGCCAAGCCATAAACGAGAAGGGATAAACGGATCAGCTGTTGTAAAATGTAGTGGCCCTTAACGAGCGTATGTGAGGACCATCAGTGCATAAAATCCGTGCTGCACGCTTTTGACAGCCATGTTTCAGCCGTAGGCTACACAAGGCAATTGACATGCTTGTAAATGCACGGTTTTGGTGCTTATATACGCTCGTATACACGTGTACTGGGGCCAATTTCATCAATAAAGTTCGTACGATATATCTTAAATTGTGCGTACGTTGTTTTCTGAGAAATGCGTACGTCAGTTTCATCAAAAAATCTTAAATTGTTCGTAAGAACAAAAACTCGCGTTTCACTAAAACGTCGTATTTTTAACCTTGCCTAACTCCAGTCTCCAAATATCATGTGATTGGTCACTCGTGCGACACTTTATATAGCCGTGTAAAGTGGTTTAACACAGAGTGAAAAATACGTAGGTTTGAAGAAGAAGCATGAGCGGATCCGAATGAAGGCTGTGGGTCTGGACCTCCATCCCCTTGGAAAATCACAAGTTCTATAGGTTTCCATAGAAATAAGCAAGTGGACCACCTGGGAAATGCTCGTTCACCCTCCCAGAACCTTGCAAACTTGGTCACTGATAAAGCCTAAATGGCATAAACTAGCTAGTCTGGCCCAGGAAATATGAGTTCTTTGGTGCAGTCTGTTTCCAAAGGATATACTCTTTAGAACATATTTGACTTCACTACAGCTGGTGAGTGAGACTGTGTGGCGTCGGTAGAACGTCTCCCTGCCCTTCACTATAGTGTAGATTTTATTTTCTTGTCCTTTGGGATCATGGGTTTCATTGTGGAACTTTGAAACTATTAGAGGGTCACTGATGAAGCCTAAATGGCAGAAACTAGCTAGTCTGGCCCAGGAAATATGCACACCCTATATAGTTTCAGTTCTTTGGCGCAGTCTTTGCTTCCTAAGGATATACTCTTTAGAACATATTTGAAGTTTTCCGGACAAAAATTCCTTGTCCTTCACTATAGTGTAGATTTTGTTTTCTTGTCCTTTGGGATCATGGGTTTCATTGTGGAACTTTGAAAATATTAGAGGGTCACTGATGAAGCCTAAATGGCAGAAACTAGCTAGTCTGGCCCAGGAAATATGCACACTCTAGTTTCAGTTCTTTGGCGCAGTCTTTGCTTCCAAAGATCTACTCTTTAGAACATATTTGAAGTTTTCCGGACAAAAATTCCTGCCCCCGCGCATGAGAAGACGAGCAGGTGATGGCATACCCCATTAAGAAATCAATCCTTTTAACCCCATAGTCAAGATAACGCATCCAGTCTGTAACATGCCCCATACCGACTTACTATTCCCAAACTTGGCGCTACAAATTCTTAAATTCTTGAAAAAATGCCGAATAGCAAACTATTTTTGGTTTCGTCAAGAAATATTGTTTTTGTCAAGAAATACCACTCTTTCAGATTTTTAGGGTTACGCATCAGAATGTCTGGTGCGTAACCATAAAAAATCTGAAGGAGAGGTATTTCTTGACGAAAACAGACCTCAAAATTGTTTATAACTGTATTTTAGTGCAGTTTGATCGCATATGATCATTCATATGATTTTATATTCGTGCAATATATTTTATTACATATACTTTGCTATTCTGCATTTTTTCAAGAATTTAAGAATTTGCAGCGCCAAGTTTGGAAATAGTAAGTCGGTATGGGCCCACGTAACAGACTGATGCGTTATCTTGACTATGGGGTGCGAAGAAAACGACAAATGATGCTATTAAATTTTCTTATCATTTTTTATTATCGGATGCTCAACCAGATTTCCCCGGGACTTTCCGCAAAGATTTTTCGCATACTGCACAAGCTCGATGAAAATAACCATCTGAATTCCAGTTGCCGATCTCAGTCTTGATCATGCCTGTATATATCACCTTCGAGCACATCATAAAATTGAATACACAGCCCAAAACAACACGAATTTCTACAAGTTTATATCTGCTTCTGGTACACCTTCCTCACGCAAAAAGTAAATCTGACAAAAGGAGAAAAATCTCTGACCTCCTATTTACACCATAAACGTAGGGACCCGTAAGAGGTTGCATGACATTCCCTGATATTTGATTCTCTTCCTAGGACAAGAAATATTAATTATTATATACAGAACATGCAACATTTCTTTACCGTTTTAGCTCCTCGAAATCTCAACCGGACGACACTCGAATTGTTTTTCTCGCTCAACCAGCGGTTGAGCATCTGACCGTTTGGTATGCGTGATTTAGTTAAGAGTGCGTAACATGAAAATAACTTTCTTATTTCTCAAACAAAACATATGATGTGGTTACTCAAAAGAACCGTCTCATTAGGAACCGTCTCAATGAGACGGTTCTTTTCAGCACCCAAAACATATGCTAAAATTATGGGTAAGAAAATATTTACATTTTTACGCTGAAATGTTTTGTTTATCTAAACCTATAAGGGCTTATATGCTTTCAGCCGTCAAGTTGGCAATCATTTTGTAAGGGAAGGGAGAGCTCGTTGCCTTCTTGTTTGTATTCCTGCTTGTACGTTTAACTGTTTTATTTCGTCTAGCGTTTGGGCTGCCTGTGATCTGTGACATGCACGGATCCAGAGGGGGGGACAGGGGTTCTGATCCCACCTCCTGGAAAATCACAAAAATATTGGGTTTCTTAGCAATACTGGTCTGGATCACCATAAAAATCACAAAGCTACCAAGCCAGCATCCAATGATGGGCCATCATCGGCACGCCGGCGAAACGCCATTTAAATAGCGCTATATTGATCCTTCCTCCCCTCATCAAACTTAAAAAAACAACAACAAAAAAACAAACAAAAAAACTCAAAGTTGGACCCCCTCTGACAAAACTTTCTGGATCGGCGCATGTGTGATTCCCATTACTATGTTGACTTGTTTCGACTGCGTATTTAGTATAAATAGATTATATACATGGTTTTTTCGAAAACAGGCGGCTATTATCACACTTTGACATGCCAAATAATACGGGCTAGTTCACAGCTTATTTGCAGGTTTGTTCTGATGTTGGTGATTTCAACAATAGATATAAACGTTTCACTGTCAATGCTATCGGTATCATAAACTTTGTAAAGTACTGTATAACGAAACAAGGACCTTAAAATACACACATAAACAATGGAAGTAACAATAAACAATGAATCAACACTGACAACAGAACCACCGCCTAAGAACGGACTGCTGGGGGCTTAAATTCATTTTACTGACCAAATCTTCGCCCTAGATTCTGCTGATGTAAAACATAAAAAAGGTTTAGGTCGCGTGGAGACTCCTTAACTTATGCAATGTATTTATACAGGGAAACAACGATTCTTTTTGAACGTTTAAACTAAATATCCGTAAAACACAGTATCTGTTATGCCGTGTTGACCTATAATGCTGAAAATGTAGATATTTCTAGTTTTAAAACTCTAAGATGTATATATCCTGGTTTTGACTGTTAAAATGCCAACATTTGTTGGCATTTTAACATTTATGAGCAGGAAAATTCATGCGCAGTTGAATTGAGGATGAAAAAAAGCTTTGTAACTTCGGGGCATGATAATACTGCTCTTCGAAGTAGACAGATCTTTTCACAACGAATTGTAAATACTTACATGGATTTAGATTGATATCCTCTTCAAAAACAATAGTAAACAACAAACTGCCAAGCTGTGTATATCGAAAATTCGAAACTATTGTCCACGTTGTCAGGCTGCAATGCCTCATACTTTATGACAATACAGCACGTGGTGGTTGATATCCCACGAATGTTTGTAATTATAGCTACTCATGCGGAAAATGTTTTGCTTCAGTGAATTCGAACACGACTCTCGCAATAATGTAGAATGAGTTATGGTAGATTTTCTAAAATTTCGAGCACTAGTTGCCTGCCAAAAAGTAACAGTCTGAGTGTCTTCCCTGTTTTCTAGTATTACAAGCCCTTTGTGATTTCCAGCTCTGATAACCAACATTTAATTTGAGAACGGTACAAGAAAAGTGTTCGAACTTTAGACTATTTACAATAAATCAAAATAGTGAAGGTCTGATCACAGGAGCTTGAAGTTCGATCCTTAAATCACCTCTATAGCCTCAAAACCAAAAGCTCACAATGTCACTACGTAATGACACCGTGAGCTTTTGGTGAGGCTATATAGGTGTTATAAGGACCGAAGTTCAAGCTCCTGTGGTCTGATTCATGCGCAGCAAAGTGCAACAACTGAATTAGGCCCACACGGTTTAGATAAGACGTCCTATACATATAGAATGCAACTAAATTCCAGACTACATGTGGGTGCCTAGGTTCACGCGCATAATGGAGACAGGTAAGAAGACGATGTTGTTTCTTTACATTTTAGCTCACCTGAGCCAAAGGCTTAATTTGAACTATTGTGATCGGCCTTCGTCCCTCGTCCGCCTTGTGTTGGCTGTAACTTTTACTTTAAACAACATCTCTTCATGAACCACTGGTCCTAATTAATGTTATTTAACACAATCTTTTCCAATAATGCCCTCTACCAAAATTACATAAATGGTTCTACTCCGCTGAACAAAATGGCCGCCTAGAAAAATCTTTAAATGATATCTTTTGCAGACTATTCCTCATAATACCATCTACAAAAATAGCAGGAGTAGATTCGCTCCACTCAACAAAATGTCCACCTGCAGACTTAAAAACAGGAAAACTTCTTAAAATTACATTTCCACCTGAATCACTGGTGCAAATTTAAAATAATTTCACAGAAGTGTCCCTCGATGATGTCCTCTACCGATATTCATTGCCCTCTTCCAATAATTGCACAAAAGAGTTATGATAAAAAAAACAAATAAATATTTGATTATTATTTTTTCAATGACGTACACGAATAACATAACCATTATTTTTGTTTAATTAGATTTTCTGAACGGCTGGGACCAAGGACTTTTGTATTGATACCATAGTCTTTATTTTGCTATGAAGAAATTTCCCTGTATATGACCACTGATGTGATATTATTAAACCACCCTCTCCTAAATTGATTATAAAACTTGTTTATACGTGTGTGCATCATCTAAAGTGGTCCTGCATCTAAAATGGTCCTGGCATCTATTTTGGTCCCAAATTGCCTCTAAATTGGTCCCGGCTGGCATCTATTATGGCACGCTAAGCAGACTCTAAAATGATCCCCGTTATATTCCTGTGCATCATCTAAAGTGGTCCTGCGTCTAAAATGGTCCTGGCATCTAAAACTGCGCAGAAATGTTTAAGCAGGTATGTGTGCATGGGATTATTGTTTCACTTTAGTTTACTACTTGACCACAGCATGATAAAACCAACAAACTGACAATGTGCATCTAGTGAAACATCAGAACAAAAAGACGGGGCACCCGCACAGTCTGATCACGACAGTGTGTCCGTATGAATGCACAGTTATTGCGCTTCCTCGCTGTGTGATCTGATCAGCACATACATGTTCGTATTTTTGCTGTTTAGATAGTGCTGTACCGGCGATTACTAAAAACGAAACCTTAAGACATAGACGAGCAGTGTGGTTTGAATTTTACCTGGTCTGAATGCCCGAAATCAGGTTTTCTGCTGCAAGAGTTGAAGACAGCTGTGCCATTATATTCGCTGTGTGAAAGTGATATTATAGTGTAAACAAAATGAAAAGCAGAAAACGCTTATCAGTTCATATGTCGCATAGGTCACTACACTCTCCATTTTAAATTCAATTTTTTGTTGTTTCGGTGTTGATTTCAAGGAACAAGATGGTGAAGTTTTCGATTCTTTTTTAACTGTTGTTTTGGCGTTGGTGCAGTTCAGTTTTTGTGTGAATTTTCCGGTAGTATAATATAGAATCCCGCCACCCCGTATAATGACCACGGATCCTAAATTATCAATACAGGGTCCGAGAAATAACCTAATCTCCCCATATAAAATACCTTTCCCTCAATAAAATTTCTAGCAGGAAAATATCCAACCAACCATATTAAAAATTTCCCAATTTTATACATATTTTCCCAGAAATATGGTCCTTTGGAAAATGGAACAATTGAATAACTGAACAATATACGAACTGACCAAATGGGGTATTGTTTAGCTCAAAATATTCAAATAAACTGAGCCGCATCTGTACAAAAGAATCAGAAAACCATATTCACAAAGCGAATACTCAGATCAGCAACCCCTGGGCATCTGTTGTGTGCGTTGGGTCTTCACTGTGTGTCCAATGCACAGAGAGATGCTAAAGCCTCGTTTATATGCACAATTTACACCCGGTGCAAATATACACCCGGGGTGTAAATTTGCACCCGGGTGTATTTTGGTCATTTAAACGGTGTTTTATGAAAATGCACCCGGGTGCAAGCATCCGGGTGCGAATTTGCTCCACCTTTGTATGTGGTGCAAATTCGGTAGAGCAAATTAGCACCCGGGTGCACATTTGCCCCTAGGTGCAAATTGCGCACATGAACGTAACTTGTTATCACATATGTACAACTTGATCTTAGATTTTGATAAATTACCCATCTTTTCTATATGAACATGTACATGTGTACGAAAATAAACTATATAAATAGTCCCTTTATCAAACTTAAGGTCATGGCCTCTCTCTGTAGTCATTACTTCATCGGCTATGCCGGGTTGCCACGCAGAACAACTGGAATTTCTGGTCTATGGGCTTCCTTTTGCACGATTTTATTTCCGAACAATATCTCTTCCTAACCTCAGCAATAGAAATCAGAGTTTGCAAGAACCCTGGCGCCATGCCGAGTCCATGCTATCCGATGTACACATCAGTGAAAAGGTTCCCCCTGCATAATATCGGAGTGACCACCCTTTACGATTCATGTAACCAACGTGATGTTCAGACAGAGCAAACATTAAAATATGTCTACCCTCTATCTTACCCCCCCCCCCCCCACCAATTTGGAAATCCAAACCTCTTGTAGCCATTGATAACCTCGGTTGAGCCATTTCCCTTCGGAAACTTAACAGAGATTTAGAAGAGTTCGTCAACAATTAAAGACCAAACCCGTTTCAAACATTCACAAGACGTTTATTTTGCTATAACGAAGTGGTTCTCAATTGTCCACCTCTGCGCAGTACTAAGTCAAACTGTCACCAGCAGTTCAATTGAAACAACTTAACGTACACGCGCATTCCGTTGCAGCTATTCGCGCAGTATGTCGCAGAGCTCTTGACACTCGGAAGCCATGGATCATCAGTACATGCATAAGTCTCAAGCACTACGTTCGTCCACCTCTCTTGGCCAGATAGTCATATATTTACTTAGTACTGCTGCAACAGCTTCTATAAGTGCTATTTATGCACCAGTCATTTGTATCCACTGCTCCCCCACCTACGGGGATGGGCGGGAAATACGATTTTCACTTTCCAGAGCCCTGGTATAAGCCCCGCCCTGTGGGAACAAGCTGATGGTAACAACCCTGCTCTTTGCTCCACCCTACACAACAGAAAATCCCAGCAGGGTAAGTGTCCCAATGTTATACCCCAACACTTCCCTGGCACTGCGGGGATAAGTCCAGCACCTTACCCCGGCTATTCCATGGCTATCCCCGTAGGTGGGGGCTGTGGATACAAATGACTGGTGTATTATTCTCTTTAAATATTGTATAAATAAATAAAGCAAATAAAACCAAATGGAGTTGCATATTTCTCACACGACGGTATCATGAACTGACTAATAATCGAAACATTCTTAACACATCGAATTTCTCCAAAGTAAAACTGCAGCGTTTGTGATATGTTTAAAGAGCAAATCCAATATCATATGAACACAGTTTATTGACATATGAACGCTACATAAGGGGGTGCAAATTTACTCCCGGGTGCAAAATGTCCATATAAACGAGGCTTAAAACACAAGGTTTCCTCATAAAAAAAGAGGAGACCCTGATCAGAATGGGTGTACATGTAAGCCAACTTACGGCGAATGAATGTTGTTTTTTTAAAAGGTGCGATAAATAATGAATGGGTAAGCTTGGAGCTACCATTTTCTATAGAAATCCATTTTTGCTAAAAGCTGTCCCCAAATAGTGTTCAGCTGTCCGCTACCATTTTGACGACACACATAAAATGTGAAGAAGATTGGCCAACACGCCTCTGCGATATCGAGTTCAGAAAATCTGACTATAGCCGCGCTGTAATGCATTATATGTTGTAAAATATTAATCAAGGCCCATAACTCTGTTACAAATTAATGAAAACCATCCAAGATCTTGCCAATATAAATACATATATAAAATTGGGTAAAAATCCACCCATGTGTTCTCACGATATCGAGTGGAAGCGGAATTCTCCCATTACTCAAGGGCCATAAGCAACAAGTTGGAGAAAACTGACAGGCAACAATCACAGCTTGTCTGTATCAAAGCATATGCCAAATTTCGCCAAGTTCTGTGCATGTATTCTGTAAATATTGAGCAGAAACGAAATTAAGACTTCAATTAAGGGCCATAACTGTTATAATTTAAAAAAACAAACTTGCAGGTAACAATCCCAATATAGATATTGTCAATGTAAAAGTAAATATAAACATTTGGTGTAATTCCAATTTGTTCTCAATGTATTGAGGGGAAGCAAAAGTCTGACATTAGCAAGGGTAATAACTCTGTTGCAAATTTGCGAACAATGGCGGGTTACAATCTCAAAAATTTTAAGTGAGTATGATCAGGAAATACCACAATCACAAACTGCAGACAACCCCGTGGCACCGCGAGGAAGAGCCGCTCAACCATCACGAGACACCAGGAAGACAAATTAAGCAAAGCAATCAGCTTTCTCTTCCCCATCAACCTAGATCTTGTCAATATCAATTTACACACAAAATTTGGCAAAATTATATCTATGAGTTCTTGCAATATTGAGCGGAAACAAAAATCTGACATCTATTAAGGGCCATAACTCTGTTACAAATTAGAGACAAATCATGATGTATAACCATCTCAATCTAGATCATGCCAATATCATTGCATATACCGGTCCCGATGGCCTAGTGGTTAAGGCATCCACTTTGGGAGCGGGAGGTCGAAGGTTCGATTCTCAGTGTCGGTGGCAGTGGGGTTCGTTCTGATATAGCCGGTTGGTGAGCCGCCAGCTAGTTAAACGAATGGTTACCGATTCCTAGCCTGCCTGGTGCCTGGCAAAAGGATGGGAATTGGGAAGTAAATGTGCTCATTAGTCAGAAATGGCTGGCCCTTTCAATAGGATTGACACTATAATAAACAAGCACTTTACTTTTTACTTTTGCTTTTATACCATATTTGGTAAAAATCTATTTATTTGTTCGTAAGAGATTGAGCGAAAACTGAAAGGTGAAGTCAATAAATGGCCATAACTCCATTATAAATTTACGAAAAATAACAAATATCCCAACCTACATCTTGTCAATATCAATGGACATACAAAATTTGGTCAAATTCTATCAATCTGAGCGGAAAATGAATTCTAGGTGAAATTCTGACAGCTCAAAGTATAAAACTGAATGAAATTACGATGGAATGACGAACGGATGGATAAACAGAATGACAGACATCCAAAATCAAATATGCAACCCCTTTTCATAGAAGATCTATAATTAAAATCAAGGGTTTCATTGTAATGTGATCTCACTTATGAACCTTAGGCTCAAGGTAGCTGAAGTCAGCTAGAGCCACTAGAGGCTAGTTTTACTATCCAGAGGCTTAGGGTTAGCACTACTATGCAGAAGCAATGTCTCTGCCACCAGAAGCCAGTTCTACTTGCCAGAGTCACACTCATTACTGCTAGAGGCAGCAATGCTATCAAGAGTTTCTGTTGTTTTAAAAATATCATTACTATATTTATCTGCCGGTAGAGGTCGGAACTACATCCCAATGTCCCTGTTTCTGCAACCAGAGGTCAGTATTAATATCCACACTCTCACTCATTGCCACTAAAGATCGTTACTGCTATCTAGAGTCAATATCTTTTCCACAAGAGGTCAGTACTGTTATCCAGATTCCCGGCCTCTATCACCAGAGGCCAACAATAGTAGCTATAGGCCACGAATCTGCATCTAGAGGTCAGTAATGCTATACAGAGACCCTGTCTCTGCAACTACCGGCCAGTATTAGTATCTACGGTCCCAGTCACTGCTATTAGAGGTCAGGTAAATTATCCAGAGTCCCAGTGTCTGCTACTAGAAGCCAGTACTACTATATTCAGAGGCCCTGTCTCACCCATAGGAGGTCAATATTAGAGTCATTGCCACTGGAAGTCAGTATTAGTACCTTAGTTACAGTCATTGCTATTACAGGTCAGCACTAGTAACCATAGTCACGGTCTCTGCTACTAAAGGTCAGTACTAATAATCATTATCCCAGTCACTCCTAATAGACGTCAGTTCAAGCATCCATAGTTTCAATCCCTGCTGCTAAAGGACAGAAAAGGCATCCATAGTCCCAGACTCAACCACTAGAGGCCAGTGATAGTATCCAGTGTCCTAGTAGTTGCTACTAGAGGTCAGTACTTTAATCCATAGCCCCAGTCTCTGCTATGTATCCTAGTCAATGTCTCTGCTACAAGAGCTCAGTACTAATACCAATAGACCCAGCCATGGCTACTAGAGGTATGTAATGGTACCCAGCGCCCCTGTCGTTGCCACTAGAGATCAGATCTAGCATCAAGAGTCCTAGACCTTGCCACTAGAGATCAGAACTAGTATCCAGAGTCCCTGTCACAGCCACTATAGATCAGTGCTAGTATTTAGACTCCCAGTCATTGCCACTAGAGGTCAGTACTATTATCCAGAGTCCTGGATATTGCAACATGAAGTCAGTACTTGTATCTAGAGTCCATTTCATTCACACTAAATGTCAGTAAAAGTATCCAGAGTCCCTATCATTGCCACTAGAGATCAGTATTAGTATCCAGAGTCCTAGATATTGCCAATAGAGGTCAGTACTTGTATCCAGACTCCATGTCATTGCAACTAGAGGTCAAAATATATCTGGAGTTCCTTCCATTGCGACTAGAGGTAAGTACTAATTTTAGAGTCCCAATCATTGCTACAAGAGGTCAGTTAAAATGCCCAGAGTCACTGGCAATGCAACTAGAGGTCAGTAAAAGTATCCAGAGCTCTGCTTTTTCCACTTAAGACCAGGGTCAGTATCAAGGGTCCCATTCATTGCCTTATGAGGTCAGTAAAAGTATCATGGATCCCTTTTCTACATCTTGAGTCAGTCCTAATATCCAGAGTCCTAGACTTTCCAACTAGAGTTCAGTAAAAGTATCCAGAGTCCTCTTAATTGCCACTTGATATCAGTCAAAGTATCCAGAGGCCCAGTCCTTAACACTAGAGATCAATTTAAGTATCTAGAGTCAACGAAATTGCCACTGGAAGCCAGTACTTGTATTTTAAGTGCCAGTCATTGCCACTAGAGGTCAGTCAAAGTATCAAAAGTTATTCTCATTGCCACTAGAAAACAGTACTAGTATCCAGAGTTCCTGTTATTGCCACTATAGCTCAACAAAAATATCCAGAGCCCCAGTCATTGGCAATTGTTGCCTTTAAAAGTATCCATAGTTCCTGTTCTTGTCATTTGATATCAGTACTAATATCTAGAGTCCCTATCATTGCCACTAGAGGTCAATAATAGTATCTAGAGTTCCAATCATTGTCACTAAAGGTCAGTACAAGTAGCAAGAATCCCTGTCATTGCCACTAGAGGTCAGCAAAAGTATCCAGAGTCCCAGTCTTTGTCACTAGATGCCTGAACTAGTATTCAAAGTCCCTGTTACTGCCACTAGAGGTCAGTATTGCTATCCAGGGTCCCATTCATTGCCACTAGAGTTCGTAAAACAGTGTCCAGAGACCCAGTCATTGACAAAAGATGTCAGTAAAAGTATCCAGAGTCCCAGTAGTTGTCACTAGATGTTATAACTAGTAGTCAAAGTCTATGTCACTGCCACTAGTGGTCAGTATTACTATCAAGTGTCTCTTTCCTTGCCACTAGAGGTCAGTATACCATCCAGAGTCCCTATCATTGCAGTAGAAATCAGTACTAGTACCTAGGGTCCCAGTAACTGACAACAGAGGTCATTTAGGTACCCAGAGTCCCTGTCCCAATAAAAGTCAGAACTAACATCCAGAGTCCTAGATATTGACACTAGAGGTCAGTACTTGTATCTAGAGTCCCTGTCATTGTCACTTAATATCAGTAAAATTTTCGAAAGGCCCTTTCATTGCCACTAGAGTTCAGTACTAGTATCCAAAGTCCCTGTCATAGCCAATAGAGGCCACTACTTGTATACAGAGTCTGGTTCTTGATACTAGATGTAAGTAAATTTATCCAGAGTCCCTTTCATTACCACTAGAGGTCAATTCTAGTATCCAAAGTCCCAGTTATTGCAAAAGGAAGTCAATTAAAGTATCCAGAATCCCTGTAAATGTGACTAGAGATCAGTAATGTATTCAGAGTTCCAGTCGTTGTCATAAGAGGTCAATGAAAGTATCCAGAGTCCCTGTAAGTACCGCTAGTCGTCCAGAGTCTCAGTCATTGTCACTAGATGTCAGAACTAGTATTCGAAGTACCTGTCACTGCCACAAAGATAAGAATTGCTATTCAGAGTCCCTGTCACTGCAACTTGAAGTCAGTAAAATATCCAGAGTCCTTGTCATTTCCACTAGATAACAGTACTAGTATCCAGAGTCCTTATCATTGCATCAAGAGACCATTACCAGTATCTAGGGTCCCAGTAATTGCCAACAGAAGTCATTTAAAGTATCCAGAGTCGTCCCTACCCTTGCCACTTAAGGCCAGTACTAGCATCCACAGTCCTAGACATAGCCACTAGAGGTCAGTACATGTATCCAGAGCCTCTGTCATTGCCACTGGATACTAGAGGTCAAAAAAATATCCGGAGGCCTTCAAAAGCACTAGATGTCAATTCTGGTATCCATAGTCCCAGTTATTTCAGTATCCAGGTTCCCAGTCATTGCCACAAAAGGTCAGTTAAAGTATCCAGAGTCCTAATCCGTGCAACTAAAGGTCAGTCTTAATATGCTGAGTCCTAGGCAAAGTCCCAGTCATTGACACTAGAGGTCAATAAAAGTATCCAGAGTCCCTGCCCCTACCACTTAAGGCCAGTACAAGCCACTAGATGTCAGTACTTGTATCCAGAGCCTCTGTCATTGCCACTAAACATCATTAAAAGTAACGAGAGTCCATTTCATTGCCACTATAGTTCAGTACTAGTATCCAGAATCCCTGTCATTGCCACTAGAGGTCAGTGCTTGTATCCAGAGTCCGGTTCTTGATACTAGAAGTCAGTAAAAATATCGGGAGCTATCATAACCAATATATGGTATCCATAGTCCCAGTTATTCCCAAAGGAGGTCAGTTAAAGTATCCAGAGACCCTATAAATGCGACTAGAGGTCAGTAGAGTAGTCCCAGTCATTGTCATTAGATGTCATTAAAAGTATCCAGTGTTCCTGTAATTGCCAATAGAGGCCAGGGTCAGTATCTAGGGTCCCGGTCATTGCCACTAGAGTTCTGTTAAAGTATCCTGCGTCCTAGACATTGCAAATGTAGGTATACAAAAGTATACAAAATCCCTGTTCTTGCCACTTAAGATCAATACAAGTATCAAAAGTCCCTGTCATTGACAATAGAGGTCAGTTAAAGTATCCAGAGTCCTTAGGATTGCTACTAGAAAACAGTCCTAGTATCCAGGGTCCCAGTCATTGCCACTAGAGGCCAGTTAAAGTAGGCATTGCAACTAGAGGTAAATACAAGTATACAAAGTCCCTGTTTTTGCCACTAGAGAACAATAAAAGAATCTAGAGATCCAGCAATTGCCACTTGAGGTCAGTACTCAAAGTCCCAGCCATTGCCACTAGAGTTCAATTAAAGTATACAGAGTCCCTATCCTTGCCACTAAAGGTCAGTCTTAGTATGCTGAGTCCTAGGCAAAGTCCCAGTTATTGACGCTAGAGGTCAATAAAAGTATCCATAGTCCCAGTCATTGCCTAAATTGTCAGTATATGTATCCAGAGTTTCTGAA
The DNA here is from genome assembly GCA_964019695.1 of Loripinus fragilis. NCBI lineage: Eukaryota > Metazoa > Mollusca > Bivalvia > Lucinida > Lucinidae > Loripinus > Loripinus fragilis. The sequence continues at coordinate 90,371,058 of OZ026517.1, forward strand.
TTTGCCATTAGATTTACATATTAGTATCTGGTATCTGGAGTCCCTGTCATTGCCACTAGAGTTCAGTACTAGTATCTAGTACCTAGAGTCCCTATCATTGCCATTAGAGATCAGTACAAGTAGCCGGAGTCCCTGTAATTGCCAATAGAGGTTCGTACTAGTATGCAGACACTAGAATCAGTTCAAGTATCTAGAGTCCTTATCATTTCCAATAGAGGTCAGCTAAAGTATTCAAAGTCCACATCATTGTCAGTAGGTGTCAGTAAAAGTATTTAGAGTCCCTGTCATTGTTACTAGATGTCAGTAAAAATATCCAGATACCCAGTTATTGCCACCAGTAAAGTATCCAGACTCGCAGCCTTTGGGACAAGAGGTCAGTACAAGCATTCAGAATCCAAGGCATTGCAACAAGAGGTCAGTACCAGTATCTAACTCCCAGTCATTGCCACTAGAGGTCAGTCAAAGTATGCACATTCCCTGTTATTGCCATGAGAGATCAGAACAGGTATCGAGGGTTTATGCCATTGCCAGTAGAGGTCAGTATAAGTATCAAGGGTCCAAGTCATTGTCACTAAAGGTCAGTTCTTGTATCTAGAGTCCCAGCCTTTGTAAATTGATGTCATTTAAAGTATTGAAAACCCCTGTAATTGCCAATAGTTGTCAGTAAAAATACTAAGGGTCCCTCTCATTGTTGTGAGAGGTCAGTAAAACTATCCAGAGTCCCGGTCATTGCCAGTGAGATCAGAACTAGTATCCAAAGTTCTTTCTTTGCCACTAGAGGTCAGTAAGAGTATGCAGAGTCTCTGTCATTTCCACTTAAGGTCAATTAAGTATCCAGAGTCCCTGTCAATATCCACTAGAGGTCAGTAAAAGTATCTAGAATCCCTGTCTTTTGGCACTTAAGGTCAGTATACATATCCAGAGTCCCAGTCATTGCCATTGGATGTTAGTGAAAGTATCCAGAGTCCCAGTCATTGCCTCTAGAGGTCAGTAAAAGTATCCAGAGTCCCAATCATGGCCACAAGAGTTAAGTATAAGCATCAAGAGGCCTTGTCATTGCCAATAGAGGTAAGTAAGAGTATCCAAAGTCCCTATCATTGTGACTACTATTATCCAGAGTCCCCTTCATTGCCGCCTTTGGGGTGGGTACTAGTATATATATATCCCTAGTCTCTGCTACAAGAGGTCAGTACTAGTATCATGAGTTCATGTCATTGCCACTAGAGGGCAGTACTAGCATCCAGTGTCTCAGTCGTTGCCACTAGAGGTCAGTAAAATATCCCGAGTCCCTTTCATTGCCACTAGAGTTCAGTACTAGTATCCAGAGTCCCAGCAATTGCCACTGGAGATCAGTTCAAGTATCCAGAATCCCAGTCAATGCGACTAGAGGTCAATTAAATTACCCAGAGTAGCACACATTGTCATTAGAGGTCAGTAAAAAGTTTCAGAGTCCCTGTCATTGCCACAAGTTGTCAGTAAAAGTGTCTAGAGTCCCTGTCATTGCCAATAGCTATCATTCCTAGAGTCTTGAGTCCCTTCCATTCGACTAAATGCTAGTACTTATATCCAGAGTCTGCCTCTCTGCTACAAATAGACTGTACTATTGACCATGGTTGTAGTCACTTCTACAGAGTATCAATTCCTTGTTGCAATCACTGCTACAGGCGATCATTATTAGTATCCATAGTCACAGGTTATGCCACTAGAGGTCAAACCTAGTATATAGAGTCCCTGTGTTTGCCACTAGAGGTCAGTATTGGTATTCTCAGTCCCAGTCACTACTACTAGAGGTCAGTCCTTATATCCATAGATCCAGTCTCGGCTACTAGTGATCAGTACGTGTATCCGTTTTCCCAGTCACTGCTAGTTTCCAAGGTCACAGCCTCTGCTGTTATAGGCCAGTACTAAATCCCTCATACTAAACTACTCTATATATTATATTTATGATGAAGCATTGGTGGTTAACATTCGTAAGCGCTATATTTGTTGAAATATGACCCAGTAAAAGAACATGATTCGTACTAATTTATATGCTCTTATACTCATTTCTTTTCATTTGCTTCCGTTTACGGATGTTGAACCTTAAATGGCTCGGTCATGCACCAGTCATTTGTATCCCCCACCCCCTAAGTGCCGGGGAATAACGGGGCTTTTTACTTTTCAATTTTCAAAGCCCTGCTAAAAGCCCTGCACTGCGGGGCCAAATTTGTGGTGAAATCCCTGCTAAATGCCCCCGCCCCCGGAGTTGACTATAATGACTATCAACAAATGACCTAAATCATTTGAATAAGCTTTCCATCTTTTTCCCTCTCCCATGGTGGTGTCACATGAAAAGCTTCAGTTGACCCATTTACGAATATATTATGCAGAGCATAACATAGAAATATAAGAGGTATCGACTAGAAACTTCACTGGTAGATATATATCGATGAGGAGAAGTACAGTGTACAAGAACCGTACTTCTCTTTCGCATAATTTAGGAGTTATTGCCCTTTGTTATTTTTCACACTGAATTGTTGTCTCAAGCATATCACAACAACTACATGTATAACAGGTATCAACTTGAAACTTCAATGGTAGATATATCTCAATGAGGAGAGATACAGTCTACAAAGATCCATAACTCTCTTTTGCATAAATTAGAAGTTATCGTCCTTTGTTATACTTGAATTTTGTCCAGAGCAGAACATAACACTATAAGTGATATCAACTTGCAGCTATGAACAACCGTATATTTGGAAGTAACTATCGTTTCTATCGATTCTCTTGATGATTTCTGAATCCATAGAGAGGTGGGGGGGGGGGGTCAGGACATCCTGACCCCTCCCCCCCCCCCCCGGAAAATTACAAGTGTTATAGGTTTCTTTTGGAATAAGTATGGCGACCTCCACATCCCATCCCTACACATAGGCGTCTAAAATCTTGCACTCCCCCACCTTGGAAATTTTCCATGCAGTTCACTTGGAATGGTCAATTGGAACACTCTGTAAACAGTGAGTGTAAGACGACTAAAGCATCAGTCAGACTTGGGCCTCGTCCTCCTCAAATGATACGATAATTTCTTGACCCGCCCCTGCCCGAGAACATGCGAATCGACCACCAAGTTGCATCCCTTTTGGTTTATATTGGCAGGTAGATGTTTAGGTGCGCTGTAAAGAGGACCTTTTAGACAAGCCATATTTAAACAGGAAATTAAATACCGGCACACACACGGCACTGTGGGAACATATCGTAGGTTTAATCCCGGCACTTTAGCCCCGCTATGTACCCGTTATCCACGGGCCCAAGGTGTCGGGCTGCATTATCTCATATTTAATTCAATACGGATTAAAGCCCGTGCGCACGAGGCATGAACACACAGTTTCATTTTTGCGTTCGATATTTAAAATAAAACGGCATGTGCGTTAGATAGGGTGTGGGGCTAACCAAATCCTGCAAAATACACACACGAGCGCGCTCGCACACACGCGCGCACGCACACAAATGGCTTGTGTCCTGGCTATATGATTTTTTTTTGCGGTGGAAGCCGTTTAAGTTGAAAAAGTATTAGGTTTGCATATATTTACATTTAGCGCTCAGGACCATTTTAAAGATTGCTTAGCGCACCATAATAGATGCCAGTCGGGACCAATATAGAGGCTGGTCAGGACCATAATAGATGCCAGGACCAGTTTAGATGCCAGGACCATTTTAGATGATGCACATACGTGTATACATATATTCATGGACAAGCACATATGTGTAACGTCAAAAATTTTGCATTATTTTTATAACTTTACTACAGGCTCGGCTTCGAGAACGCAAGTTGAATCGCTCGGTAAGTCTCGCGATGTCAACAAGCATTCTCGAAGCCCTGCCTAGTAAATTTGATATTAAGAGACACTCACCAAGTATTGTCTATTTATCACATGACGTGGCGTCTGGGAGTGATATGACGCCATGTTATTGTGTATAAATTCTTCCAATGTTGAAGCACATCTTCTCAGAGTAATGTCACGTTTAAAAAAGATGTATCAACCATCATTCGTTTTGTACAATTTAGGAACAATTTATTAAATGATTTGTATCTATATCATAGTCTTTTTGCATGGCGTTTTTTCGTCTTTTCGCCGCGCCAATAGCCAGGCGAACAGACGAAACAACGAAATAGAAATAACAAAATGGCACAAACCAGCCACCATAAGATCAAGCATCATTTTTTATACAATTATTGACTTCAATGAGGTAGTCATGAGGATTTATCTACCCGAAAAAGTGATAATTCATCGAGACCGCTAGCCGAGGTGAACTTCACTTTTAAGGGTAGATAAATCCTTATGTCTACCGAACTGTTTTGTTATATGACTTTTCAACTAAGAATGAAAATTTTTAACTTTCACTTTTGTTGTTACCTTCAACCTAAGGACTTTCTCACAAGTTTTATCCACTGTTATCAAAATATTTTAATGTAGCATTTTGCATTTTGAAATGTATATTAATTCTTTGAATGTGGAATGTAAAATTTAATCTGAAACCCCTTTCTACATTTTGTTTATTCAAACAAAGGTAAATGAACAAACAAAACAAAACTGTTGTTAAAATTCATGAAGTCTTTAAGGACATATGCCACTAAATACTTCCCATGTTGAAATATTTTCAATACTTTGCATACAGTTTGTTTTATGCATGGGCTATCCATTTATGAAATAAAAAGGATATGTCACCGTGCTTATTTTTTCACTACGTCATATGGAAGTTTTCAGCGTTTGACTAATTTTCTAAAAATATGAAAGAATAACACTAGTCCTAAATATCGAGCTAAATCTGTTGTAATCTTCAGCCAGCTTCTTTCTTTTAGCTTCAATTAGTGTCCATGACATCAAACCTTTTAGAAAATGTGCAAGTTTAGTTTTTATCCCATGTTTTGACAAGATACTGCATGATATATTTTGGCAATTCGTCGAAAATTGGAATTTGTTTTTAGAATAAATCATAATATTAAAAAATCTGATGTTGAAAATCTTAAAAAATTATTTTTATTTCATGGACTATTATACTTCCTTTCTGAAACATGAATAAAAATCTGGGGTCACCGAACTAATTCTCTTTCGGGAAGGCCAAATTAAATCTACCCCCAAAGGTTTCATGCGTTATTCAATATTAAAAGTTTAGGAATGCCCATTTCGGTCGTTTGGATTATGTCATTTTACTAGTATATGAAGCAATAAAGCATTAAAATGTTAAAAAAGAAAGAAAAAAAAGCACACTGAAAGTAGGTGCGCATCCGGGAATCGATCCAGGTCCTCTGGCTTTATAGTCAGACACGCTAACCACTAGGCCACGGGGTCAGGTCGTGCTTGGCTTTAAATAACCGTCAAAATAGTAGAGACTCGGCCACATTCGTATTTGTAACCAAGTTAATTGTGTACGGCGTTTGATTTCGCCTGAGCTACAGTTATCTGTCTTTGGTACTGAGAATATAAGTTCTGATAAAAGGTCAATACATATTTCGGACACACTTTAATTACTTTATTTTGTCAATAAAATGTCGTAACACGAGCATGGCATAAGAATATCTGAAAGCTATGTTAATCCGAATCCGTGAAAGGTCGAAAGACAGGGCCCAGACAACTTTTCCTGTTTCCAGACGCGGAAAAGGTGCGCATGGGACATAGCCGCATATGTCTTTAATTTACCTGTTGGGTTGTGAAACAGCAAATCATGTCAATTTCATGCAGCACATGCTAGTTTTATACTCATAATGCTATTTTAACTCTCCAGAGGGTGATATTAGAAAAGTGTCAAAATATTAACTTCTGGAAGCTAGTTGGCAATATTAACTTGTAAGCCAGTTCAGACCAGTTTTCAGGTAGACATAGAGATCTATGAAGACGAATTTAGCCAATCAGAAGACAGGATTCTCTCCAGTCATATAATAAACATTGATAATGGTTAAGTCACTTGCCATGACTATAAGTACTGACCATGCCAGCTGGGTCAATCAGTGGATAGTCTTATAACATGTGTGGGCCCCCAGGGGCTTTGGGGATCTGGGGAGAACGGATGTGTATTTTCAGGGAGCTGAGGAGCACTGGCAATTATATTAGGGGAGCTGGGGAGCAAGCTCATAGTTTGGGGGATTCAGGGAGCCCTGCCAAAAAGTAAAAAATAAACAAAAAAAATCACCTTAAAGGGAAAGCCCATATTTTGTTTTCTTGTTGTTTTTTTTTTTTGTTTTTTTTTTTTTTGTTGTTTTTTTTATTTCTTTGGCTTATTTTACCCCTACCCCCACCCCAGACCGCCTTTGTAAAATGTTATTGTATTTATTTTCGTACTAACATTCACACCTGGATTGATTGGAGAGAAAAAAATATGGCGCCAATGTCCCTATAAATGTACTTTGTCCCTTTTAACTTAAAAATCTTAATATGAACCTATTCACCTGAATAACGCATTCAATCATTTAAACTCTGATATCTAAATATTAACTCAATGATTAACACCTCACTGGGTACAGAAACCTGAAATTATATCTTTTGCAAGAACCAGAATCAATATAATGGGTTTGCTTATTTCATTTCGCTTTCCTTGGTGTCCGCGTTAAATGTAAAACACAATTAAAACACCCAAAGTGTGTGCTGACACTTTAAATCCACGATTATGCTATGAGGAGCATTTGTTTAGTGTTGTACGTGTGGAATAAAGTCCAGGTAATAACCAACCTAGCTATAATTATTTTATTTTATTTATCATTTTTTTATCTCCTTTTATTTTCTTTAATTTAAAACAATGAAATGCAAACAATGGCTATGCCTTTATATTTGATGGGTGGGGCCAGTCGCCAACCCCTTTTTGTCGACCATAAGATTGTATTGTTCTATTTTCTTCTCAGTTTGGATCAATATGAGTTAAAGTGTATGTTCATGGTTTTGAACATTTTACTTAAATCAAAAATAAATATTTCACAATGTATATATATATATATATATATATATATATATATATATATATATATATATATATATATATATATATATATATATATATATATATATATATATATATATATATATATATATATATATATATATATATATATATATATATATATATATATATATCATCCCCTCATCTGCTAAGTTAATTATGGCAGTGTTCATTGCCTTAATCTAAACATCAGGGGGCTGCCATATTTCAGTATTGGAAATTAAAAGATGGACATTAACCTCTATTTCAGGTCAGCTAAATGACTCATGGAATCACCTTGCTAGTGGTTCCATACATTGCTTCATTTCAATATTGGATAATTGATATTCTGTTTTAATAACAATTACCAGTCAGAATAATGCAAATAAGAATGTAACGGCTATTAAAAGAAAAGTATTTTGTTTTTCAATAAGTTTCAGTTGATTTTGCTATGCCTTATTGTACCCAAATTGAAGAAAGTTATTACAAAATATGTCGTCTGCTATAGTAATAATTAGTCCTTTAAGGGTTGAATTTTAAAAATAATTATCAAACCTTGGCCCATGTATCAAAATATAGCCATCAATGTACACACTGCTTAAAATATTACTGTGAAACATTGTTAATTTTTGCCATTATCAATGATTTAAGACTTTGGTCTGGTATTGTGTAAGCAGGTCATAGTGATTCCAGTCCACTTGTTAGGAGCTCATTGACCTGAAAATAGCCAGACCCCCAGTGCCGACTGAAAGTAATTAATTACAGGATAATTGAAGGGATTTCACACACATTAGATGAATGATTATTCCTACCATACTGTAAGCTCTATAATAAATGCATTTCAAAAAGTGTGAATTTTCCCTTTAACTTAGTTATAAGATCTGGGAATAGAGAGGTACAACGGAACTAACAACCAGCAAAGGTTAGTGACTTTTTTATTGAGAAGATCTACAGTTATCTTTTTAGTTATAAGATGATCCATTTATAATTTACCAAAATATTTAAATCATCTTGATAGGATATTAATGCCATTTTATTCCAAGATGGCGTTTCGCTGGCGTGCCAATAATGACCCAATATTTAGCAATGTGATTTTTCAGGGGATCCGGATCAGTATCACTAAAAAAAACTATATTTTTGTGATTTTTCAGGGGGTCCGATCCCCTGTTCCCCCACCCCTCCGGATCCGCGCATGTGGATGTGTTTGTGCCTCTTTCTCTCTGTGCCATGAGTTGGTCTGTGGTCTGTGATAATGGCATTTCCTTGTCTTATTCACTTGTTTTTGTTCGTTAAGATCCTTTACAATATCATATGCTTTCTTGTACATCAGTGAATTATTTATAAAAATAATAAGCATAAACTTTAACCCATTTAAGGACATATGCTACTAAATACTTCCCATGTTGAAATATTTTCAATACTTTGCATACAGTTTGTTTTATGCATGGGCTATCCATTTATGAAATAAAAAGGATATGTCACCGTGCTTATTTTTTCAGAATCTCATATTGAAGTTTACAGCATTTGACCAATTTTCTAGAAATATAAAATAATAACACTAGTCCTAATTATCGAGCTAAAACGGTTGTAATCTTCAGCCAGCTTCTTTCTTTTAACTTAAATTACTGCCCATGACCTCAAACTTTTAAGAAAATGTGCATGTTTACTTGTTATCCCATGCTGTGACAAGATACTTTAGATATATTTTGGCAATTCGTCGAAAAATGGAATTTGTTTTTAGAATAAATCATGTATTAAAAAATCTGATATTGAAAATCTTGAAAATTTATTTTTAATTCATGGACTATTATAATACCTTTCAGAAAAAAGAATAAAAATCTGGGGTCACCGAACTAATTCTCTTTCTAGAGGGCCAAATTTAACCCCACCCCCATAGGTTTCATGCGTAATTCAATATAAAAGTTCGGGGATGACCATTTCGGTCGTTTTGATGATGCCATTTTACTAGTATATGAAGTAATTTAGCATTAAAATGTTAAAAAAGAAAGAAAAAACACACTGAAATTATGTGCGCATCCGGGAATCGATCCCGGTCCTCTGGCTTTGTAGCCAGACACGCTAACCACTAGGCCACGAGGTCAGGTCATGCGCCGCTCTAAATAACCATACAAATAGTATAGACTCGGCCACTATCGTATTCGTAACCAGGGTTATTGTGTACGCCGTTTGATTTCGACTGAGCTACATTTATCTGTCTTTAGACGATCAGTTCTGAAAAGATGTCAATAGATGTTTCGAACACACTTTAATTAGTTATTTTGTGAAGAAAATGTCGGAACACCGATATGACATAAGAATATCGGAAGCTGTGTTGATCCGAATCCGTTAAGGGTCGAAAGACAGGAACCGGACAACTTTCCCCGTTTGCAGACGCGGGAAAGGTGCGCATTGGAAATAGCCGCATATGTCTTTAAACCGAATGGTATTTCCCCCTCTTATCATTTGTACCAGGCAATTTCCGTTTTTGAGGGTTGTTGGTAAGTATTTATCATTTTTAATCAGATTTCAATAGAACATTCTGTAAGCAAACAGTGGAGACCCAGATCAGACGGCGCGTTTTGCGGCGGCGTCTGTTCTGGGTCTGCATTGTTTGCACATGCCCCACATAAAGGACGCTAGGCTTATATGGGTTAAGGTTCTACAGGTTGTTCACTCAGAATTTAGCAGAGCTTAAAATTAAGCACATCACAGGAAAGCCACTGAATTGGTAATCGCTAAGGAAGAAATGATGGTATGGAATTTCTGATCAAAGGGCTAAAATCATACGCTTAAACGTTTTGGGCCTCCTCTCAAAGCCTTCTAAACTCTATTACATACAGCGATGAAAAAGAAAACAAAGCAAATTAAAACACACACACACACACACACATACACAGAGAGAGAGAGAGAGAGAGAGAGAGAGAGAGAGAGAGAGAGAGAGAAATTATTCTTTGGAAGGCAACAGTACGGACCATCTTCCTTATAGTAGCTTAAAATCATGGGGTAAGGGGTAAGTGTTTTTTGCTGGTTCCTAGCATTATAAAAGGCGGTTTGGCTGTCACAGTTGAGCCGCGACATGTGATTTCCAACAATGTGGCATTTTGACAAGTGTAGACTCAGACAATCCTGTACAGCCTCCTTTTAAGCTTAGAAACTCCAAATGATGTTCATTCAGTAGCTTAACAGTCATTGACTATTCAAGCGACTGGCAAAGGCTCTGATCAGACTGTGCGTATGCTCAGGCTGGTCTGAGCCTTTGCTGGTCGCACATATCACGTTGTTGTAAATCTCATGTCGTGGCTCAGTTTGTAGAGCAGAGGTCGCAGGTTCGATCCCTGGCGGATGAGACTTTAGGCTGTGGTCCCGTATCCACACATACATATTGTATTGTGAGCGCATATGAGCATCTACTGTAGGTCTATGTGGCTATTGTTTATTATTTATTAGTCTTGTCCATATACTGTGTTTAATCAGCTCTCTGAAACAAAATACAACACTTCCTTGTTGCATTAAACCATGAATCAATTGATAAAATCCAAATCAAAAGAAACAATGCGTAACAATAACATAATCTCCAGTTTTTCATTCTATGCGTTTTTGTGTAAAAAAAATTGATGACAAATTATTGCAATTACTAGATTACTTATCCTTAATGCAATAGATCTATACCTAATTTGTCTTTCTGTGATAAAGTGGTTAACTGATATGACCACTTTCACACGGAAAGATGGATATGGGGTTCATCCTCCACTTCTGACTACCTTGTGGTTCGAAAGGTAAAACTGTAATACAATATTCCAAAAAGCTTAAATGGAACATTTCATCCCGAAAATGATAGCATATCTTATGATTAGTTAGGTAAAAAGGATAAAAGGGATATTCTAATTATTTAGACAACTCATTGAACATATTATCGAAGATTATTACATATATATTTGCTTCATGTGACCAACACGGCTTTTATTGTTAAAAAAATAGATTAGACTAGAAACTGTATAGTTTACGTCTAATAAAATTTCTGTTCTGTTCTGTTCTGTTCTACTCTTTACCTGTAATTGTCGTCGCTGACCTTTACAAACAGTTTGAACCTAGATCAGGCCCAATTATCGGGCCTGATCTGGATCAAACTATTTGACACTCTGCAGGTATTCCAAAAAACACTTTTGCTTTTGGTTTTTTAGCTCTCCAGAGCCAAAGGCCTAATGTGAACTATTGTGATTGGTCTTCGCCGGGCGCCCATCATCCGTCGTGCGTCGTCCGCCATGCGTAAACTTTTTTTTAAATTTTAAGCGATATCTCATCCTGATCCACAAATGAATTCACAGGAATTTCCTCCATAATGCCCTCTACCAAAATAGCACAATGGTTCCACTCCGCAGAACGGAATGCCCACAGGAGCTGAAAATTGAAGAAAAGTCTTTAAACGATATCTTTCTTGTAGCTGTAGTACGTCACTTTTTCCTGTTATTCATGGAGATTTTGTGGGTACACTATTTTTGGATCTAAGAAAAGCATTCGATGTTGTTGATCACACCATTTTAATAGAAAAACTCGCTGCATACAAATTTAGTAACTCGTCTCTCCAATGGTTTAAATCCTATCTTAATGGACGAAGACAGGCAGTTCCAAATGGAAAAGATCTCTTTGAGTTTATAACAGTTAATGCTGGCGTTCCTCAAGGATCTATATTAGGTCCCATATTATTTTTATTATTCATTAACGATCTGCCTCTTTTCCTGAATTATTGTTATTCTGATTTCTTTGCTGATGATGCTACCATTCATACAAACGGTAAAATGTTAAAAAACATTGAAGAGAATCTCCAATCAGATGCCAACTCTGCAAAAGTCTGGTGCAAACAAAATAAAATGCATATAAATTTTGACAAAACAACATATATGGTTCTAGGTACCCGATATAAAATACAAGATGCACAATTCTTAAACCTCATAATTGATAACCACGATGTTAAACATGTGTCTCAACAAAAACTACTGGGCTTACATATTGATGACAAATTATCTTTTACAACCCACATTGATAAACTATGTTCTGCGATTTCATCGAAAATATCACTTCTACGGAAACTGTCAACAAAAGAAATTTTATCATGGATATATACAACCACTAATTGACTACGGATCCATTACATGGACCTAGAAAGAGTATTAAAACTACAAAAACGGGCAGCCCGCGTAATATTAAACGCAGACTTCTATACTCCTTCAAAAGATATGTTCGATCTTCTGAAATGGATGCCAATACACAAGCGTTTACTCTATAACAAGGCTACTCTAACGTATAAAGCTCTAAACGGTCTTACCCCTGAATATATCACAAATATGCTGACACCAAATTCTCAGGTTCATGATCGAACACTTAGATCATCGGTCGACGGCACATTAATGGTACCAAGGTCGCGTACCTCTTTGTACGATAAATCATTCTCAGTTTCAGCACCAAAATACTGGAATTCACTTCCTACTTATATCAAAAATGCACCTTCTCTGTCTAGCTTTAAGACACATTTAAAAGATAAACTTATGCATTTTACTTAACAAGTATAAGATGCTTCTGGTAGAAATTACTTTAAATTTAAGTTTTCCCAAAAATGTTCTTAGTTTTATGCGCCAATCAGTAACCTTCACCAGATCTTACCTGAATCAGGGTAATATCATATTGGGATGAATTTGTCTATTGAACACTGAAAGGTTATGTCTGCATTAGGCATGTTGTTTTATTTATTTGATGTTTGTATATATGTATATATTTCATGTCTTTTATGGAGGGCCACATGGTAGAATAGCCGATAGGCTAAATGTGTTTCGCCTCTGAAAACATTGTTAATAATAATAATAATAATAATTATAACCACTGGCTCAAATTCAAAATAATTTCATAGAAATGTTTCTCTACAAAAATTCCGTTCCTCTGAGCAAAATAACCACGAGAGCTAAAAATAGATGTCAATGGAGTTGATGGTAATGGGTGATTTGAAATTGTCAATTTCCCATTTTTAGATGGTGATGTTCCTCGTTCTACATCCTATGGAGTCTATATCTCTCAACTCATTCGTTTTGCTAGAGCATCTAGCTATGTTACTGACTTCAACACTCGCAATAAATTGTTAACTCAAAAACTTCTTAAACAGGGCTATCGGTATCATAAACTTCGCAAAACATTTTCAAAATTTTATAGACGATACTATGATTTGATTTCTAAATTCCAAGTTGGACTTAAATCTCTCTTGCGCCAAGGACTTTCGGAACCTGATTTCTATGGTGACTTGGTGTATAAGTTGAAGAAGATTGTTGGCTCTAATAATTTTTCAGCGCAGTTCATTAAAATAATTTCCCATTATAAAAAGATTGGCTATAACATTAATGTATTGCAGCAGACTGCATGCTTGGTAGTCAACCCAATCACGGTTGGCAACTTTGCTTTCCTCTTTAATTGCACGCCGGTGGGTCGGACTTCAGACTCTATGATGGTTCCGACTTAAAGACTTATCTATTGATGAGATGGAGGGGGCCTGATGCTTTGGCTGTTTGTCGGGCCCACCGGGGTTTACCTGTTGGATTTCTTTTGCTCCGGTATTCAGTTTAATTTACTGTTGAGTCCTTATCCTTGCTTTATCTCCTTGTTATATCTTGATTTATATGTTTTAGGAGATGATGCATTGATAAGTTAGGGGTCTTTCATGCAAACCAAATATTTATGTGTCTTGATCCACAATTGAATTAAGGGTGAGGTTGGCGCCGTTAAACCGGTTTAAGCCCTCCAGTAAAATATTTTACTGACCGTTCCAAGGCGGTACTTCTTTTGTGGATCTTTTATGTTTTTGTTCTGTCTTGTGTTTGCTATGTTTTGTGCGCGTCTGTTTATATGTGCTTTGTGGTCACCTGCTGGGAAAGGGCTGACCTCTTGGCTCTCGTTTGTGGTGTCTTCTTTGAGTTTGTCACTTTCCCATTGGTATCCTGGGTCAGGTGTGGTACTTGATTGTATCGATTCCTGATCTTTGCAACCTTATTGCTTTCAATGGATTCAATGGTGATTCAATGTTTGTGGTGTTTCAGTGGACGTGCTGGTTTTGGGGGTTCTGTTAGACTGAGTGATGTGGATGTTTCGTTGGACTGAGTGGATTTAGGTGTTTCAGTGGACTTGATGGTTGGGGTGTTTCAAAGGCATTGGTGGTTAAGGGTGAAACTGGATCGTTTGCTTAGTGGTTTGGGGAGTATCAACGGGTTTTTGAATGCTTCAGTGGACTGGATTGACTATCTGATTTTGTGTGTTTCAATGGACTTTGTGTTTAGGGATGTTCCAATGGACTGAGTGACCCGTGTGTTTCAATCGACTTGGCGGTTTGTGTATTTTAGTTGACTTGGGGGTTTGGTGTTTCAATGGACAGGCTGGTTTCGGCATTTCAGTTGACTGGGTGCGTTTTGTTGGTATTTCAATGGACTGGGTGGTTTGGTGTGCAAATGGATTGGGTGTTTTTGGCGTTTCAATGGACTTAGTGGTTTGGGGTGTTTCAGTGGATTGGGCGGCTATGGATATTTCAGTGAACTGGGTGGTTAGTGGTGTTAAGTGAAGTGTTTGGTTTAGAGTGTTTCAGTGGATTTTGTGGTTTGGGGTGCTTTAGTGGACTGGGTGCCAGTGGGTGGTATGGGATGTTTCAATTTACTGGGTATTTTGGTGTGTTTCAGTGGACTGGTGGTTATGGGTGTTTTATTGGTCTGGGTGGTATTCAATATTTCAATGTGAACATATATAAACGCTAAACCAAAGAGCTACAAATGCTGTGGACCTTCCATTTTATCAACATTATCCCCGCATTTTGTTTTCCCATTTAGACAACAAAGTACGTTGCACTGTAGACTAGCATTTTGAAACCCTGACAACGTATTTTGTTACCGTGTAACAAAATGCGCTGAAGGTAACAAAAAGGGTGTCCACAGAGTTTGTTGCATGACCTACTTGTAGTAACGCTGGTGGATTTTTCGATAGTCCGCAACTGTATCTGAATGCGCCGATTCAGAGGGGGTTGAGGCTGGTGGGCCGATTGGTGGCCTGCTTTGTTTACTGGGTATAGGTAAAATAAATTGATGACAAAAAAATAAAGTTGACTAAACTTTGGACCTGGACCCCCCCCCCCCCCCCCCCCCGACGAAATTTTCTGGATCCGCGCATGATCTGCCTGATCAGGCTGCAGTTAGGTTGTATTACCCTGCTGGTCGCATATCCCGAAGACAGATTTTCTCATGACGCAAATACTTTATGGGTGATTGTTGTGGTACTGTAAATGGCTGTATTTATTTTGTTTATTTGATTTTGACTTTGCAGACCCTTGAGAGTTAATGGTCAACGTGGGAAATTAGCCCATTCGAAAAGAAATCCCTGAAGATTGTTTTAATCTTTAACTTGGTAAGCGCATCTTAACTATACTAGTCTTCAGCAAGGGAAAGTTAGTTTGCTTTTGTTTTTCGTAGTTCGTTTTTCGTTTTTCGTTTTTCGACATTCGAATTCGGGCCGAATATCGCTTATTTTGACATTCGAAACCCTATTTTGACATATGCGAAATGGGACCGAATATAGAATTTTGACATTCATAATACTATTTTGAAATTCGAACTGTCGAAAGTCGAAGTTTGACAATCATATTGCACGACCCTTGGGTCTGCACTATAATCACTATATGAGTCCGTCTGTCCGTCCGGCCTGTACAAGCTCGTAATACGTTTTGTTTTTTATATATTGTCTAATATTTGTTTATGTTCATGGCTAGTCTATAAATGTACTTTGTGCCACAGTTCTGGCTAATGGAATGGTTAAGAATGCATGCAGGGCAGTTTGAGTGTGAACATAAGAACGTTTTCAGGAAAATGATAGTTTATACGTAGATAAGATAAAATCTGTCTGAACTACAAAAAGTAGCCTGTTACGATACGGTAGATGTTCTAAAAATGACACTAGTTCCTTGCAAAAAGCGCTAGACAAACAACGCACAGACTCAGATCAGACTGCTTCTGAAGAAGCAGTCTGATCAGGGTCTTCCCTTTTTGCTATTCTGACAAACATTTTCTGATTTCCAATCCCAAACCAACATTTTATCTGAGAACAGAAAAAGAATAGGAGAAAAATGTTCGAAATTTATGCCATTTACCATTTTCTTCTATGCATTGGACATAAATGTTTGTGTATACTAGTCAGGGGCGATCGGGACTCCCGTGCGAATTTGATGCCGATTTATGGTGACCTATACCAAATCAAACTTTAGGGGATAACTAATGAAAATCACCTGGTCACCCATCTGGCTTTTACGTCTGGACGTCATTATGACGTCATCAAAATAGCGTATATTGCATCAGTGCAATTTAAACGGTATGTCCATTGTAGTCTATGGGGATCAGAACTTTCTTGCATTTTGTGTGCCAATTTCAGTCGAAATGCACCAAATTTAATCTTAGGGGGAAAATAATTAAAATTAACAGGTCGCCCATATTGTCTTCGCATCAGAACAAAAAGATGACGTCATTGAAATGACGCCTAATATGTAAATACCACATATATATGCATTTTGTCCGTTTCCAACGCCTGGAAATATTCCTTTACTGAACTGGTAGCCTTATCATGACTGAATGCAAACTCTTTTAAATCGTAACATACAAAATATATTCAGATAGGGTGAAGTCAGTTCGAGGGTGGGACGTAAATGCCGTCACGATTTACGAATAAAAAGACAGTGGAGTGAATGATTTTGATAATAAACGGAGCAACTATAATCTCTTATGCTTATATATATATATAGATGTACTACGACCTCTGACCAATGGCCTTTGGGTCTTTCTATTTCAAACGATTGATGCAGAATAAGTAAAATGAGCCAGTCCGGCTAGAACATATGTGCATGTCAAAGCTTTTATAGTAAATGTAAATAATTGCCTGAAACCCTTTTTTCTAGAACAACATATCAATTTGGTAAATAGAGTCACGCTTCAAAGTTTTTGGTTTATCTGTAGCTGCTTATCCTACACCCAAAGGAAAGATAGTAGTAATAATCATTTGCATACACTTTCAACCACACTCATTATAGTCCGATTTTGACCACTGGAGGATCAAAAGCTAGAAGAGTCTACTGAGTAGATCATAATATGGAAATAAGGATAAACCCCTCTACATTTTACCCATTGTACTTCGATAGCACGGGCAATAATCTGATTTATCTTTCGCATGCTACTAGGTAGAATCGTCTTCAAAGGTCAAAATCGGACAATAAGGCATTGTTGTTGATACGGCTAAAGAAATATCTGAATCCACATGAAAATAGTTGTTCAAAAGTCATAAGCATATTGATCACTGGCAATATTTAACATGAGTCCTCTTCTGCTCCACAGCAACACAAATCAGTACAATATAAATGGTTGGCTTTGTACTTACACCGAGATGTTCCGCATACAGACAAGCTGCAACCACATTTTATCAGCTGCCGTGGGGTTTCGGGGGCAGGAGGCAACATGCGATGATCCAGGAATTTTTGTCAGTTTTATTTAGTTCTCAGCTTATTTTACAGTTTAAAGAGGGGTTCCAATGGTTTTATTGCTGAGAAAACTAAACTTATACTTTACCAGGGATACAGAGGCGGTCCATTATTTTCCGGGGGGTCTAACTTTTTCCAGGGGGGGGGGGGGTCCAAATGCTAATTTGTATAGAAACCCATATACGTACTTGTTATTTTCCAGGGGGGTGTCAGGACCCCCTATCCGCCTCTGGATCCGCGCATGGGCAAAGCCATCATAACGGGACAATATTTATCACAGTCGGGCTTCTAACCATAATTGTCAGGCATTGATTTAACAGGATTAATGACTGGTGAGGTTTTCCAAATGATTCACTGATACTGCGCCAGTTTGACACCTTCGAGAAACACAGCTCTTGGAAGTGGTAGTTCTTGCAATTCAGCTTTTTTTATCCAAAACATCCACCACCTCAATGCAGTGAGTCGAACAATATCGGTGACAGGCTAATGCAAAGTAAGAAAGACGGCAAAGATCAGGAATCGATACAATCAAGTACCACACCTGACCCGGGATACCAATGGGAAAGTAACAAACTCACAGTTAGACATTAAAAACGAGAGCCAACAAGAAATCATGACAATTTACAAATATATTACTCTAGTGCATCCGCCACAGTGCTTTCTAAGGGCTCTGAGCCGAGGTGAAAGAATGCTTCGTGGATAGAGTCTCCAGCATAGCTAAATGCCTGCCAATATGATTTCTTGCTCTTTCCTGGCATTGAACTAGTTAATACCAGCACCTGAAAGTGCATGGAATTCGATCGGAGCCCTGGTTGTGGCATCATGGCACATTGGCATCTTTAATAAGTGTCCTGATCTTAGAAACTTGATGATATATGAGCAAGACTGTTTAAGAAAATGTAAAATATCAACACTCTGCAATTGTTTTTATATGTGTTTTATTTAAGCGGCGAAATCGAAATTCGCTCCTCTGCAAAACTGGGGGTAGAGTTGTGCATAAGCTCATATAAGACAAAATATTTAAGATAGAAACGCAAACTTTGGTATTGTATTCGTCAATTGAGTATATGTTTGTTAAACCTAATCTAAATCGGTTTGAAACCAACTCAGAGCAGTCGTTAAACTAAATAACGATAGCCAAAATTACCACTTTTAAATTATAATGAAAAAAGTCAATAAGCAATGCTTATTAGATACCCCCCGCACAGTAAGAGTCAGTGAAAAAACTTGGCAAGTGATAGTTCGAACAAGAAGACCTTAGTTTTGATAAGAAGATCTCAGTAGAATCTGTGTAAACAAAAATTATAAACTCCTTCATGCATATGTTCAATGTGTCTACATTGTATCTGCAAAGTATCAAATTGCTCCATCAAAAGCTGTAGTAGGAGTTGATCGGCCCATAAAGGCACTATCCATGCATATACAAAAGCCATATAAGGGAATAACTGTCTAAGTTCAACAAAACTTATAAACTCCTTCATGCATATGTTCATTGTGTCTACATTATATTGACAAAGTATCAACTTGCTTCATCAAAAGCTGTGGTAGGAGTTGATCGGCCCATAAAGGCACTATCAATGCATATACAAAAGCCATATAAGGGAATAATTGTCTAAGTTCTCACAGCTGTCATTTTGTCAAAATTATTTTTGTGAACCAAACTCCTTTATGCATATGTTCAATGTGTCTACATTGTATCGGCAAAGTATCAAATTGTTCCATCAAAAGCTGTGGTAGGAGTTGATCGGCCCATGAAGGCACCTTCTATGCATATACAAAAGCCCAATAAGGGAAAAATTGTCTAAAGCTTTATTAGGGAAAAATTGTCTAAGTTCTCACAGCTGTCATTTTGTCAAAAAATATTTTTTCTAAACCAAACTCCTTCATGCATATGTTAAATGTGTTTACATTGTATAGGCAAAGTATCAAATTGCTCCATAAAAAGCTGTGGTAGGAGTTGATCGGCCCATAAAGGCACCATCTATGCATATATAAACACCTTATAAGGGAAAAATTGTCTAAGTTCTCACAGCTGTCATTTTGTCAAAATTATTTTTGTGAACCAAACTCCTTTATGCATATGTTCAATGTGTCTACATTGTATCGGCAGAGTATCAAATTGTTCCATCAAAAGCTGTGGTAGGAGTTGATCGGCCCATGAAGGCACCATCTATGCATATACAAAAGCCTAATAAGGGAAAAATTGTCTAAAGCTTTATTAGGGAAAAATTGTCTAAGTTCTCACAGCTGTCATTTTGTCAAAAAATATTTTTTCTAAACCAAACTCCTTCATGCATATGTTAAATGTGTTTACATTGTATAGGCAAAGTATCAAATTGCTCCATAAAAAGCTGTGGTAGGAGTTGATCGGCCCATAAAGGCACCGTCTATGCATATACAAACACCTTATAAGGGAAAAATTGTCTAAGTTCTCACAGCTGTCATTTTGTCAAAAATTATTTTTTCTGAACTAAACTCCTTCATGCATATGTTCAATGTGTCTACATTGTATAGGAAAAGTATCAAATTGTTCCTTTAAAAGCTGTGGTAGGAGTTGATTGGCCCGTGTATGGCCTATAATAGCATAAGCATAAAGCACTATATTAAAAGCCATTTAGAACTACAAAGGGATATAACTCTAATAGAATTGGCCCCTAGCCCTTACTTTTTTGTCTAAAGTATTTGTCTTGCATATATGAACATGTTTGCAAGGTTTGATGAAAATCCAGCGATGACTCTTCAAGTTATTAAGGAAACAAAGCGTTACGGACGGACGGACGGACAGACGCACGGACGGACGGACGGACGCACGGACAACGTGAAAACAGTATACCCCCTACAAACAAAGTTTGCGGGGGGGTATAATTAAGTTCATGTAACGCCCATAATACAAGTAGCCGTATTAATGTTAAACAGCTGTCATATGTAGTAGAGACATCCAGTAATATGCAGACTATTAGAATGTTCATTGAATAACTAGTTTTAATGTCTTCTTTCTGTACCTCAAACTTTCAATTTTCTTATTCTCAAATTAATAAAATAACATATGTAACAAGCTGATACGGGCTAACACCCATGCTTACAGCGTGCAAACATCTCCTATTCGATGCACCTTGAATTGGTACATACGGTAGAATATGTCTAAAAGGGTTTGGAATGGAGCAGGTCATTACTCAGCTAGCAGTCAAAATCTTGTTTGATGATTATTCTGGTTTTGATATGATACGAGGAGGACAATAATTTTACCAACGAAGCAGTTATAAAAATCGATATTGAATATGACTTGGATAAGGATTGGTTTAGAATATTTACATTAGAAAGGGACATTTACTAAATTGTACTGTTTAAATGTGAAAAGATTATTTCCTATGTTCCTCTAGGATGTATCTTTATTTTAGAATTATTCATATTAAGAAATATTGAAAACAAATATTCATAACATCTGTAACAAAGGTACAGGGGCTAAATAATCATCAATACCTAAGATTTAGGCACCAGAGGCTAGAGACTTTAGCTAGGAAAACATGCGAAATATATTCATTTTTTCCTGAATTATCATTCCTTACATCAAGTCAATGTCCTTGCTCATAACATATGTTACAGCCTTTAACAAGTGCTTCAATCTTGTTGGTTAACATGCAAAATCTATAATTCTTTATAATATGAGCAAGACAATCCCAAATATGCAAGATATCCAACAGCAGCAAATGTTTTCATATATTTTTACTTAAATGATGCCCACCAAATTCGGCTCCTTAAAATTGGGTGTGGCCTTTGGGTTGTTTTTAAAATTGCTCGTATAAGACACTATATATAAAGTATAAAAGCAAACATATGATTTTCACTAACCCAAATGAGTTTGTTAGTATAAAATAATCAAAACATTTTGGCAAATGCACATATCAGCTAAAAAGTAAATGATATTGGTCACAATTTTCATGTTTAAAGGGTATACTAATTAAAGTAACGCACATAACACCACAGGAAGCTGTTATTTTGCTCCAAAAGAATTTATATGCAGCTAAAGTAGTCAATATTTAGACCATGTGAGTAATTTAAATAATAAGCCTTCTTTCTGTAGCTCAAACTTTTAATTTTCTTTTTTTCTAAATTTGATATGGTAACATATGTAACAGGCTGTCAGAGACTAACGCCCCGGCGAACATAGTGCAAACATCTATTACAAGACTCAGCTTGAAATCCTCTTTTAGATAAGATAATTTTGCGAAATTCCCGAAGGGGAGCAATAACATTCTCAGCCATTAGTCTAAAGGTGGCCCGATAAGCTGGGTATTTATAGGAAATCTACGGTATTTTGCATACAAAATATAGTTATCGAGAAATAATTCATTGTCAAAGTCAGGTAAAGCATTGATGTAACCATGATATATCGAAAATAATTGATATTATGTTAAAAAAAGCGTTCGTGTTCGATAAATATGACCATACCAACACAACCTATAGCTTTTATTAACGAGCAGTTTCTCATTATGGTCGCCATATTTATGACGTCATAACTAGTCTCAGACGCGGATTTGAGATGGGTGACCACCTTTAAATCAAAGGTAAGACTCCATTGAAGGTTTTGATATAGGTCACCATAAATCGGCACATAATTCGCACGGGACCTAATTTTTGTCCCTAAGGGTCCTGACTATACCTTGCTGGTCCGACAGAACTGCTTGTTAAAGAATTATTTCGTCTCTTCACATGTTCACCGGGGTCAATGTCAAAAGCGACAGGTCTGAATGTTCGGTCTATAAAAGAAGTTATAAAATAACAATTGTCCAGTTGTTTGGGGTAAATATAATGATATAACGTGTGAAAATGTCCCACCGCAAATATATCCCCCACCCCACCCCGAGAAAATCTGTACTTCGGTGTTTCTTGACAATTAACCTAGTTAAAAGAGCTGAATCTTCCAGTTAGTGGAATGCAGAATTGTTTTAACTCTTTGCATACTGGATATTTTTTCTTGCTTTTGTTGTTGTCTGTTGACCTTTTTTTCAAATTTTTTTTTTCTTCAAAAAATCTCTCAGGAACACTATCACAGTGTCAAACGGTTTGGATCCAGATCAGGACCGATGTTATGTCGGTCTGAGTCTAAGCTGTTTGCAAAGTGTTATCAGCAAGCGACAAACGTCGCGGCTAGCAAGGAAATATTTAAAGTACCTTTTCGTGTTCACTGGTTTTTTACCTCCCACAGTAGAAATGGACTTAGATCATTTTGGGGATGTACTGTAGATATAGTTCTTATGAATGGTGGATTCATGAATCATGAAAAATGACAAATAGTTGAAGTCATGCTAACGAACCATAGTTCTATTACCCGTTATGGATTAATTACTCCATAATTACTCCATTTAAACATTTATATTTATGTTTTTATGTCTTGGATTAAGAAGGCTTTCAAGAGGAATAAAAAGGATTTGCTCTAATAGGGTACGTTAGATTTTGTTTTTTTGGGGGGCTGTTATGTCGCTTTCAACAATATTTCAGCCATACAACGACGGTCACTTCTGTCTAAGCGCTCGTTTAGTACTTAGTTCTTTGTGGGACGGGATGCTGCAAAGAAGCGACAATGAGATACACACAGAGCTCTACATCATTTGTACGTTATGTGGCTTCGGATCTAGGTCTTCCCTAAATGAATGTGTCCCATATTTAATGGACGCTAAGCGTATGGGTTACGCCCACAAAAATGAATCTGAAAAAAAATGTTGTCTGCTTAATTCGTCTGTTGCGTATATATTTGCTAACATAATTGACTAGTTAAAGTACACAGGTATAAAGTGTGGACTCAGATCAGACTGCAACTATTTGACCAAGAGACTTCGAAAACTTTAGGAACACTTAATCCACTTCTTAGTACTAGGCCCGTCCCGAAATAATTGAAAAATTGTTGACGTAAAGAAAAAACATTTAAGGAGACGACCAAAGCAGACAATACCTGTCATGATTGGTGGTTTAAGGATAACTTACAGGTGTTTTTTCTAAAAAAATGCTGGGCCCACTGCGATTGCCCATCCGCTCAAATTCCATTTATCCGGTTACAACGCCCAAGAGATTAATTCCATAATTGAAAGCATTAACTGGTTACCTCAGCTGTTTACTTTGACACTGACTTATATATAGATATGAAATTTGAAAGTAAAAATCGAAATGATTGCATCATAATCAATATTTCAATTTATTTACTCAAACGTTTATCTGGTCTGGAGAAGCACTGTCAATGTAGGCAGGGATTGCGTTGGTATTACATGTATCTCCCTCCTGAGGGTTTAGCAGTGAAAGAGATCTTGAATCTTTTTATTATGTCCGTTTTTATCATACACCATTAAGAGCGTGTATCGTGGCAAACAGCGCAAGCCCTGGTGAGACGCCACAAAATGCGGCGTCTCATCTGAGTCGTCGCTGGTTGTGATTGGCTCCGAATGACCATTACGTCTTAAAATGTATTAACCCAATGTGATATAAGCCTAGCGTCCTTTTTGTGGGACATAGGCAAACAGTACAAACCCAGATCGGACGCCGCATTACGCGGCGTCTGATCAGGGTCTCCACTGTTTGCTTACAGATCATGCTCTATTTAAATCTGAATAAAATGAAAAGTACCTCCCAACAACCCTTAAAACGGAAATGGACTGGTCCATTTGATAAGAGACGGGAATTCCATCAGGCATAAGGTTCCCACAAGTGCTTAGACCAGCTACGCCCATGACGATCGCAAACCGTGTAGACCAAATGAAATGCCACATTTGAAGACATCTCTTCTGGGTCTACACTGTTAGCCATTGTCCATTTGTAGACCGATTAATCTTAGATCACGAGGAAACTGACTATGGGCTGATTGGCCTCAGTGCTTCTGCTCAGTTTATCTAGAATGTGATGGATTTAGCATGTTTAGACATCGAACAACCAACGTGCATATGCACAGATTGTTCTGCACCCTAGCTGTTAACATAAGTAAGGTTTTATGACATTACTCACTTGACCAGCGAGGTTTAAAGCCAATATATAAACATTTGGAAAGTGATTTTCTGACCTTTAAGTGTTCAAAATTCTTAACCCTTAAAGCGCCACCTATAATTTGCAGCAGACGACAATTCCAAATTTTGCCGCTTTTTCAAAAATAACAAATAAGGCATGATATTTCATGAGAATTGTCTGGCAGACAATTCTCATGATATATCATACCTTATTTCTTCTGAAAATTAGGAAAGATGTTGCAAAATGTGTCGTCTGCTGCAGTCGTGATTGGCGCTTTAAGGGTTTAAAGTTTTGTTAAGAACAACTGAGTCGTCAATATCATAGTACCTTCAATTACAAATCTGCGCATACATTCTTTGTAACCTTCCATCCCTCAATCGATATGCTCGGCAGTACTCTACGCATTACTCTCACGATCACAATAAAATGTATATGTGAACAAACACACGCACATACACCGGCTGGTGAAGCAAGGGGCATGTAGAAGGTTTGAAAAGGTACTTTTAGATCATTCGATGTTTACTCGCTGGATTAAAGTACAGCATTTGACCAAAAGTTTATTACCGGGGAAAATGGCCAGACATGTTAAATTTTGTATGCAATATCGCCTACTGTCGTGTCAACCAAGAGTGACAGTGACGTAATCTTTTGTTGACAATTGTTAAGTAAAACATTAACTTGTACACCCCACTAGTGCTAACGCGAATCGACAGATCACTTGTGTGTTAATCCTATCCTGCGGATAGAATTAATACGCAAGTGATCTGTCGATTATCAGCCCCTGAAAACTTTGTAAACAAAACATGACGTCACTGTCATTCTTGGCTGTCAGGACAGTACCCGACAAGAGGAGCAGACGAGAGGAGCAGACATCAAAAGTCGCAACTGATGGAAAAATCATTGTGTTCTGATAGAATGCAACTATAATGTGAACCACGGCATGATATTTCCAACAATGTGGTATGTGCAACCAGCAAAGCCTCAGATCAGCCTGCGCATACGCGCAGTCTGTTTAGAGTCTTTGCTAGTCCCTTGAATATTCTCTGACTGTTAAGCTACTGACCGAACATCATTTGGAGTTCCTAAGCTTTAAAGGAGGCTGCACAGGATCGTCTGACTCTACACTTGTCAAAATGCCACATTGTTGGAAATCGCATGTCGCGGCTCATGTATATTTGAAGATATCATAGCACAGGTTATAATCATTCTGTTCATGAAGATTGTCTTTACCATAACAAACAGTGAAGATTGTTCTTTTACTGGCATTTCATGTGGGTCTTCATTGTTCGCCAAAGTACCCGTTTACGAATATCCAGTATTTATCAACTGACATCGCGTCTGGGAGTGATATACATGTAACCAGCCATGTTTTAAAATCGATAAACCACTAGTGGTTTACAGGTTTTTCGTAACGTTATAAAATGACGGTCATAGCAACGTTGCGTACAAAATTATATGCTAACTCTTGACATTTTCACACCAAAAACGCAATTGCAAAATAAATGTTTACGTCATAGGATAAATATAATCTAACATTCGTGCTCTTGTATATATTATTGAATTTATTAAACCCGATGCGAAAACGTGATAAAATGCTCTGTAAGCCTCGCATTTTATCACTTTTCCTCAACTTATGTCCTGACGAAGGTCTTTGTAAGACCGAAACGCGTCGACTTTCAATAAATTATGTTCCACTAACCGTTGATTATTGTTGAACACAGACGGAAAATTCATCATCACTACACTGACAAACACACATTACAAGCCAGAAATATTTAAACCAAAGACATGGACACCGCCGATGGAAGCAAGACCCAGAAACATCATCAGACTCAACATCACTACACCTAAGACATCTACAGCCACACAGAGAGAAGACATATCCACAGACACAGACACAGACTATCAACTACCCGAATGGACACCACTGACTACAACACAGTTACTTAAGTTATACCCGGCCAGCAACAATGAACTCTTATCAGATCTTGATATATCACCATCTTCCTCTACCAGCACCATTTGCCTCGACGAAGGAACAGACACAGACACAGACAGGGAAGTAACCATACACAGTATTTTCAATATATTCAAGAAACATAACTAAAGTGAACTTTTCTTATTAGACCATAACCTTCATTTATATTGACTGTCCGCCATTTTGTTTCCGGCATAGAAACAACCAGACTATTATTTTATTCTATTCTATTCAATTCACATGTACCGTTTTTTTGTACTTCAGTAACCATATTTTTATGTTATTTATGTCCTGACGAAGGTCTTTGTAAGACCGAAACGCGTCGACTTTCAATAAATTATGTTCCACTAACCGTTGATTATTGTTGGTTCTGTTTTCTCCTTACTTTCCTGATTTTCCTCAACTCGTTTAATAAATTCAATAAAACATGAGTACACGTGTAAGATCCTTTATATATAGAAATGTCTGTTAGTGTCTGCATCAGTTTGGATCGACATGTATATAAACATGACTTTTATATATAAAAAAAGTTTCTAATACTTGAAGAGTTAAGTTTCAGAAACTGTTGGTCTATTGTCTATCTTGAAATGAGATGCCAAAAATGTAAGTGAGTATGACTAGGAAATGCCACAATCACATACCACAGACCAACCCACGACATCGCGAGGAAGAGACGCAACATGGCAGCATGAACACAATTGAAGTAAAGCAACACAGCGAGATTATTGCAAAACTGGAAAGGACACTACATTGTGTATGTACTGCTCTACCTACACTTGAATCCCCACAATCATCAGGAGTAGCAGACGAAGCTACCGCAAAGGAGGTTGGGGTAGTAAATTAAAATGTACTGACCTGGTTTGCAAAAGCGACACATTTTCTTTTTATGTTGCATACTTAATAAGTGATATAAAAAAAAATCAACACTCTATATATGGTTGGTTTAGCTATGTTAGACAATTGTGCCAAGCGACAGTCCGGGCAAATCTGTTACGTTTTGTCCCGGAAATGATTTGGCATGTGACCTTGACCCTGGGAGATACAAACCTAGGTCATATTCTACAACTCTCCAATCTTCGACTGGTTATGGTAGAGTTTTGTGTCAAGTCAAATGGAAATCTAGTGGGAGTGTGCGTTAGCTATGCTTGGTAAATGAATTTTCATTTTGACCTTGACCTTGGACATGATGTGATAATTGATTGAAGGATATTGAAGTTATGTGGTAGAAATATATTTTACATTTGACCTTGGCATATGACCTTGATATTGAACATGCCGATCGGGATTATATACGCGACACATCGTCTTGTTATAATGGACACCTTTGCCAAGTGATATGAAAATAGAGAGAAGGTGTGCTCCGGAAACGAATTGTCCGAAATAATGTTCCATTCTACATTGACCTGTGACTTGAACCTTGGACATACAGATATGCTTTATATTCGCGACACATCGTCCGCTTGGCCAAGTGATATGAAAATCGAGCGATGGTGTGGAAGCTATGTCCTAGAACGCAGATTCCGTTTGACCTTGGCCTGTGACCTTGAACGGTCCTGGGACATTTGTGCAAAGTCTTATGGAAATCAAGCAATGGATATGGAGGGTGTTTCAAGGTCAAAGGCGCACCTCAAACCAATACCCCCGCCCCCGCCATATAAAAATATCCCTAAACTTTAAGGAAAATATAATGACGCAGTTTTTGTTTGTCTTGTTCAGTCAATATTTTTTCATTCATGTCAGGACTTCCAAGCAGAAGATAAAACGAAATGCCTCCCGCTGAGGTAACGTTAGACTGATATTCAGTCTCCAATGCCAATTTCATTTTCTTCAATCCTCTTCAATCCTCTCTAATAGCACTGGCTTCAGCCTAAGAGAACTAAAGTAATTCATGAAGTGAAATATAATTCATAAATGTCTTTAAAATAATAAATATATAAGAAAGAGACTTGCATAAGTCTGAGGCAACGTAGTGTTTACTCGATGAGTGCTCTTAAGATAGAGGTCTTTTTTTCTCGTATTTAGGCTCAAAATGGGCCTCGTCGAATGAAAACCTGACTTTGTTGCATGTGAACAACAAAGACGCAGACCACCTACGCTTACGCGCAGTCTGATCAGCGGCTTTAATATATCCGTTTTCCATTGAAAATATAATCTACACTTGCTCCATGCATAATTTCATATTCTAGCTAGTTCCTGTAGCTGAACAGGCTGGTTTGAGCCTTTTCTGTTCGCAAAACTCCGAAGACAGGTTTGCACGTGTCGAGGCCCATATTCTACTCTACACTGACAGTTGGTCTTTCACCCTTGGTTGCTGAAGCCATGATTTTTAAATCTATCAAATGGACCAACCATGCGATAATGGCATTATGATTCATAGTTTTGAAGAAAAAATATACAAAAAGCAACAAAAAACAAAAACAATCGGACAAAATGGCCCTGGTCCGCTCACCTGAGTTTTGTTTAAACTTCTTATCTACAGGTGTCTATTGGTGACTGGCGTGCCTGGTGACCCCGGAGGTGGGATCAATTTTGGCCCCAGAGCCATGAATTGAACACATTTAAAAGTGGTCTAATATTTGATGCTACACAACAAATATAAATGGTTTCAGACCAGAATGTTTTTATATGTTTTCACTATGGAAGTCAATGTAAAACATGTGATCCCCAAAAGCGGGCCATTTTTGACCACAAAACCACAATTTGAATAAACTTGGTAGAGAACCACTAGGTAGGTGATGCTACATAACCAATATCAAAAATAGACCTTGTGATTTCTGATAAAAAGATTTTTCTCTACTTGAAATATATATATATATATATATATATATATATATATATATATATATATATATATATATATATATATATATATATATATATATATATATATATATATATATATATATATATATATATATATATATAAGAGACCCCCCGGGACGAGGCTCTACTATACAAACTTGGTCGAGGTCCGCTAGGTGATGCCACATACTAGTACCAAATATCAAGGCTCTTTGTCGTGTGGTTTCAGACAAGAAGTTTTTTTTATGTTTTCCCTATATAAGCCTGTGTAAAAATGCGTGACCCCCAGGGCGGGGCCGTTTTAGACCCCAGGGCAATAACTTGAAAAAGTGATATCAAGGCTCTAGGCATTGTGGTTTGAGACGAGAAAAGTTTTTAAAGTTATCATTTTGAACATCTATTTTTAGCCCATTTGACCTAGATATGCAACGGATTGGAACCATTTGAACAAGTATTAAAATGGTCATATAGGGATCATTTCTGCCAAGTTTGGTCAAAATCCAGCCAGTAGTTGTGGAGATGTTCTTTGCAGCAATTGTTGACGACACGCGTCGCATGGGGTCAATTTTCTAGCAAATTTGGTAGAGGGTAATAATTATAAGGAACATGAGCTATCATAAATTTGGTTGATGAGAATCATTTGTGTGTAATCATTTTAAAATCTGGACCAATAGATCAAATGTTGTGTAAAGCGTTCTTTTTTATCTCTGGTGGTCAATTTGTTCAGCAGAGTTGAACCAGTTGGTTCATTTTAGTAGATGCCTTAGGAGGAATATTTATGTGATATTATTATCCCCCGACGAAGTCGGAGGGATATAGTTTTGGCGTCGTCCGTGCGTCCGTCCGTCCGTCCGGAACCATATCTCAGTACCTATTGGTCAGATTTGATTCATTCTTGGTACAAATGATAAGTACCATAAACTCTCAAACATCCAATAAGTTTGGTCAAAATCAACCCCTTAACACTTGAGTTATTGCCCTTGTTTTAGTATAGGCAATTATAAGGCAAAACCTATATTAGCTTTTTTGTGTGATGATCTTCACATTTTATCAAAGCTATTATATTTAACAACTTCTCACTATTAGACCATGATTGCCAAGTGCCTGTAGATAAGCATGGCAGTGTCAAAGTTTTACCCCACCCCCTTTGACCCCACCTAAGGGGTCAAAGGTCAAATATTTAAATTTCGCAATAACTAAGGCAATTGTGAATATTTTTTGCTGAAATTTTGCATACAGGCAGAGCAGCAATAGATATGAAACATATCAAACGGGATTTTAGTTTGAAGGCCTGGGTCCGAGCCTGTTGGGTGGACTTAGGGGGTGGGGCCGAGGTCAAAATTAAACTTTTTCAGAATATGGTCATGTTGCATATCAAATTAAAGCTGACGACGCTGGCAGCAACATGGTAGCAAATATTTTGCCCACAGACACACCCTCGACCCAGGGGGTGGGGTCAAAAGGTCAAACTATATCTTTTTCTGAAAGTAGTCATGTTGCATATCAAATTAAAGCTGACAACGCTGGCAGCAACATGGTAGCAAATATTTTGCCCACAGACACACCCTCGACCCAGGGGGTAGGGTCAAAAGGTCAAACTATATCTTTTTCTGAAAGTAGTCATGTTGCATATCAAATTAAAGGGAATTGATCACAGAGCACCATGAAAGTAAATATGCTGTCATTACACACACCAACGACCCCGTGGGGTGGGGTCAAAAGGTCATTTTCTTTTTCTTTTCTAAAAGTGGTCATGTTGCATATCAAATGAAAGTGGAAGAAGTGTAGACCTACATGCAAGGTAACACTTTGAATTTACACACACCCTTGACCTCTGGGGTTGGGTTTAAAGGTCAGATATTGAAATTGTGCAGATGTAAGTATATTTTTATTAAACTAAGCACTAAAGCATACTTGACAGGTATTTGTTATGATCTGAATGATACTGAAGGTGAACTAAGACTTAGATAAATGGGATTTATGTTTTGTGATTTACATGTTTCTCTCAAATAACCCTTCGTCGGGGGATATAAATTCGTCGAATTTGTCTTGTTTTGAATTTTGTTCCATCAGTTCAGGAGTTGATGTCGATTAACGAATTTCTATTTTTGTGCTCTGATGGCCATTTTGTTAGACATTGTTGGACCGCTTGTGCAATTTTGGTTGAATGATAAACACTTTGTAAAATTATTTTGAATTTGGGCAAGCAGTTCAGGAGGAGATAGTATTTAAAGATTTTTTTTCTTCTATTCTTAGCTGTGGTGGCCATTTTATTCGGCAGGGGGGGGGGCGTTTTGGGCAATGTTTATAGATGGACTTATGAGGAACATTTGTGTGAAATTATTTTGATTTGGGTCAGTAGTTCAGGAGGAGATCTGGAGTTTTTATCGCCTGAAGATGTGCGTGTGTTTTTAAATGATGTTCGTTGTCAACGTAGTATTCCGAGGATAGGCATTTTTCCGGCTTGCATACTAGCAACGAATATAAAGGTCCATTAAAAAGTTATTTCACTACGCAATATTTCAAAAGTTTTTTCACATTTTTATTATTCATTGATGGTCTATGTTTTACCATATATGTAATTTAATTCTCATGCTATTTTGTTCCTATAAATCTTATTAACGTATAATCAGACAACATTTGTATATAAATATCAAATACATTCCAATGAAAACACAACAACATACTTTAAATACATTCCAATGAAAACACAATAACAGTGTACGCAGGCATCATATAGTCGGTATATTGTTGCATCTCTTTTTGCTTTAATAGGATCGGCGATTCTCCTTGGCATTGCATTGTAAAGTTCTTCCAGGACGTTTGATGCTACACTATACCACGCTTCACATACTCGCTTTCACACCTCTTCTTTTTTACACAGCATTTGGTTCGCATCTCTTTCTTCATTATATTCTAAACGTTCTCTATGGGATTCATGTCTAGCGAATTACCTGATCATCCAGAATGGGTATTCCTTTACGTTCTAGGAATGTTCTAACACCTTTAGAGTAATGGCATGGTGCAAGATCATGCATGAGGAGATATCCCTTCTGTGGGAACACAGTGCATTAACATGTCATTTCAATATAATGAATACTATCACTCTGGTATTTTGCACTATCCTTGTTACGATTCACTTTTCTCAGAAGAGACATTCTTCTGCTGCTAATGGCTCCCCAGACTTGCACACACTTACTGGCGATTTTACAGTAGTCTGAATACACTTAGCATGATATGTCTCATTCTGATTGCGCCAAACACGACTATAGCGTCAATTGTTATGAATGTGAATACAGACTCATGTGGATGCATTGTGTTCCCACAGAAGGGATATATTTTTGTGCATGATATTGCACCATGCCATAACTCTAAAATACTTAGAATATTCCTAGAATGTAACAGAATACCCATTCTGAAATGGCCAGAGAATTCGCCAAAAATGAAATCCATAGAGAACATTTGGAATATAATGAAGAAATTGATTGGTAACCAACTGATGTGTTTAAAAGAAGAGATATGGAAGAGAGTATAAGGAGCGTGGTAAAGTGTAACACCAAACGTCATCGAAGAACTTTACAATTCAATGCAAAGGAGGATTTCAGATCTTATTTAGCAAGGGGAGGTGCAACGAATACTGACTTTATGATGTAGTCATACAGGTATTTTGTTGTGTTTTCATTGAATGTATTTAAGTATGTTGTTGTGTTTTAATGGAACGTATTTATATACAAATGATGTCTGATTATACGTTGATATGATTTATAGAAATAAAATGCCATGAGAATTAAATTACATACATGTATGGTAAAACATACACCATTAATGTATAAAAAAATGTGAAAAAAACTTTTGAAATATTGCGTAGTGAAATAACTTTTTTAATGGACCTGTAGATATGGGGAACCTTGTCTGCATAACTCCTTCAGTTTCGTCAAGATTGTTTTGAAATGCTGCACCTGCTTTTATCATGGTCTGAAGATATGCGTGTGTTGTGGTTTTTTGTGTGTTTTTCTACTTTTTTCTATGTTGATAACAGACAATCTAGTCATTTTTCCGCGTTCAATACTATCACAGGTTTAGTTATTCTCTACTTTTGATAGATTTTTTATAACTTTTTGTGCTTTGTGTTAAGGCTCGTTTCATAATAGATTATTAATAACAGTCGGGGACATAAATTTTTGCTAAGAAAGTGTCTTCTACTCCCTTGTTATCACGAGTAATTTTTACCCATCTTCGTGAAAGACACCACGAGAAGCCTTACTCAGTCAAGACACAGCTACAGAGACTAGTAAGGATCGTGAAAATGAATGTAGCAAACACATAGTTGTTAGCGAACTAAAATGACACTGGTCAGATTGAGTGATTGAGCATTCTGGTCTGTACGTCTTGTGTTCACATATAATATGGCTTATAAGTTTTTTTCTCGAGGCCTGGCTAATGGGCTAAAGCTTCATGTAGATATAGTATTATAGTATCTAGGCACATCAAATATCTTGCACATGTAGATCTATGCACTTTATTTTGCAGTGTTGTCGTGAAAACGCACAGTGACTAGCCGACAGAGGGGACCATGACAGGCCGTCGTATGATGAATGGATAACAATAATGATACTGATTGCTATGACAAACAGGATGTGAGGTAAAATAAAATACTATCTGAGCCGTGACATGAGATTTCCAACAATGTGGTATGTGCGATCAGCAAAGCCTCAGATCAGCCTGCGCATACGCGCAGTCTGATCAGAGCCTTTGCTAGTCGCTTGTATATTTTATGAGTGTTAAGCAAATGACTGAGCATCATTTGGAGTTTCTAAGCTTAAAAGGAGGCTGCACAGGCTCGTCTGAGTCTACACTTGTCAAAAGACCACATTGTTGGAAATCGCATGTCGCGGTTCATCTTTTGACCAATGGGCGAGAGTTCGGTAAGTAATCGCGTCAGCGAACATCGAATGCTCAGGCGAGTCTGCGCATATGCGCAGACTCGTCAGGGCCTTCGCTGCGAAGTAGGCTCACACCTAAATTAAGACCTCACTAGATTACGCCAGCATCGGCGTTTATTAGAGGCATTTGCGCATATGCGATAAGATGTTGAACTTACCACACATGATTTAAAGCTGCATAGTCTGTAACTTTTGATATTCTAATTTTGGAAATAAAGTTTCTGTTTTTCAAGAAACCAGTAAAAATACTCAAATTCAGGTAAACATTTTACCACTTTCATAAATTTTAAGAAATTATATCTATCAAAACAACAGCATTTGTGTTAAAAATCAACTGTCTAAAATTATTGGAGGGACTTAAATAATTCCTAACAAGAGAAAAAGCACCTGTTTTTATTAGATAATTCACTGTTCCATGCATCTTTCAGCTGTACTGAACATATTTATTGTGAAAACATAACTTAATTCTATTTTTACAAATGATTTAAAAAGAAAATATTTTTTTTTTGAAAAATATTCATAGTTACAGATCTAGTCTCTTTGATAAGCTCACATCACGCTTACAACGTGTGTGATTTACCTCCAAGAACATTGTTTTCCTAGAAAAAAATGAATATGCCTTCCTGGTGAGCCCAATTTCATTCAGAATGGTAGAGTTGGTCCGCTTAGCGCTAGACCCTGGTGCAATACGTAGTCTCATCTATGGATTAATAGTGAGGTCGTGAGTTCAAGCCTTTCATAGAGATCAATTATTTCCCTACCTTTGGCCAATGAAGGGCAGCATAAGTATGCGATTAACCAACGCAGGTCACTGACCAACGAGAGGCCGGATCAGGAACAGTTAGATGTGATAATTAAGGGTCTAAATGGGGTCTGGACTTATCTATTTTTCCTTTATTTTTAAAATCTTTTTCTTAAAAAACTGTTGGTAATCTCCTATATGAAGTCCTGGGTGTTTATCAATTTGACTACGGTATGAAAAATATGGGAGATAAACCACAAATTCACATCTGGTAAATTTCCATTTGACTTACTCCCCTTTGCCGGAAGAGAGTGATCACGTGATTGCAGTGTTGACAAGACGAAAACAAGTTACCGAGTCGCAAGTTTAGCAACTGAAAAAAGTTTAATTAAGCAGAAATTTGGCGTAAAGAAGTCCATATGCAAATCCACAATCAATTCTCTATAGATTGTTTCTGTAGTTTAAGTGCGAAAATAACATGTTGTCACTTTTTACCCGTTCAATTGCAGAAACCTGCATGTTCCGTTTTTGAACTTTTTCAGCTTGAACTGCTGTCACAGGTCACGCTCTGGCAAAGGTGTGACATTGTGCCGACCATGTGAATGACAAGTGTTGTTGCTATTCTTTTGCTGTAGAAGTGTGTTAGATCTGTGATATACGCTGATAAATGTTCGAAATATACCTTTATTTGATCATTTCCTGATAATTATACTAGCATTCATATTAACCTGACCCCTTGTCTAGATAAGAATGTCTGATAACAAAATAATTTTCTTATTTCTCAACCAAAACATATGTTGTGTGTACTCAAAACAACCGTCTCATTGAGACGGTTCTTTTGAGCACCCAAAAATTATGTTTAAACTGATGAATAAGAAATTATTGACAATTTTTCCCTCAAATATCATCACTAATATATCAGATATATACGTGTAACCAGAGCTCTCACTAGGATTTTGAAAACAGGAGTCCCAGAGCCCTCTTTGCCAAAAAGTGGGAGTCCCACAATACAAAAGAATATAGCCTGCTTAAAAAAATAGGAGTCCTAGCACCAAAAATGGGAGTTCAGAACTGCAAATCGTCAGTTAGTGAGAGCTCTGGTGTAACGACACTTAATCTGACCATCCAGTGACCAATTGGACTGAAAATTGTGCAAACTCCCATGTGGTATTAATTTAATCACCACCAAATTAGCACAGTATGATACTGTTACATTATGAATGTATTTCAGAACATCTAACTGTTCAGTTATTGAAAAGTTGTCCCTGATAACTGTATTGGAAAACTTGTATTGCCACATCTGTGCTGTGTAGAGATCAGACTTATTGATGGCTGAGTCGGAGCCACTCATGGATGAATCGGACAATGCTGGGATTCGTAACACAACTCTCCAGTTTTTGCGGTCTTTTTCTATTATCAGTGATGACTCAGATTTCGATGAACTTGAGGAGCCTGAAACCCCAGGGGATTTTCTTGATCATGGGAGTCGTGATGACGACTTGGACTCTAGTAGGAGGAGCAGTACAGTTGCTAGGACACCAAGTGACCCAGGAAAAACTCTTGATCAAACTTTGGGTGAGTATAAGTTGATAAATTGAGGCCTAGTTCATGAATGCATATTGTATTATATAATTTATTTCCAGCTTTATTTGTAAAACTGCAAAAAGTGTTGGATAAATTGTTTAAACCAAACGGTTTTGTCATAGTAGTTCTCACTAACTCCAATATTGGATTATTTTACTCCAAATTTTTTATTCTGACTCCGACTTTTCCAAAAGTCCTATAAAACTCCAAATTTTCCAGTAGACAGAATTTTACTCCTATTTTCAAAATCCAAGTGAGAACTCAGTTGTTGTTTTTTATTTGTTTTCCTGGCAAAATATATTATTTTATATGCATTTTAAAAGGGGAAATGCCTTTCAAAATGCATAGAATAATGTATTTTTTCCAGAAAACCTAAAAAAAATAGGTTTCACAAGTAAATTTAGGTAGGGTTAGGTTATCCTAAACACAGATTTTTTTATTTGGCTCAACATGATTTCCAGCTCCTGTTGTTAAAGGCCCATTCCATCAAGATAAAAACGTTTGGCATAATGGGTTAACTAACCCTTATCATGTTGGATAGTTTAGTACTACACTACAATCCCCCTACCCCCAATTTTTATCCATTTATCTTGTAATATTACATTTATCAGTGTGAATTTCATAGGTTTAGATAAACAAATATTTTCAGCGTAAAAAGGTAATTATTTTCTTACCCATAATTTTTAGCATATGTTTTGGGTGCTTAAAAGAACAAACTCATTGAGACGTTTCTTTTGAGTACCCACAACATATGTTTTGGTTGAGAAATAAGAAAATTATTTTTCTGGTACGCACATTTAACTAAAGGCCTGGTATTTACAAGCAGAGTGGGAGCCTCACCGGTGTCACTGTGTTGTGTCCTTGAGCTTAGTTGAGCAAGACACATTTATCCTGCTTGGTACTGGTTCAACCCAGGAAGACCTGATCTGACATAACTGAAAAATTGTTGACTGGCAAGTAAGGAATCAAACAAACAAGCAGATTGGAAAACAGTTAGGATCCAGAACTGCTGGCTTCTCTTACTGTTTTAGTAATATCCGGGTTTAGCATGATAAGTGTTTTAAAATTATTCAATTAATGCAAAAAAAAATCTTTCATTTTACATGATTAATTATGTTGGAATGACCCATCATTCATTGCAAGTGGGTGACAATAAAAAATGCCAAACTAATTAAGAGCAATTCTCTGTAACCACTTAAAAAGTTGTGCCACGCATAGTCACCGATTTTGCTGAAACTTTCCTATCTTGGTCATGGTGACCCAAAACCAAGCAATCAACACTCCTTTCATCCATATGCATGCCCGTTGCCATGGAAACGGCATATGAACATTTTGGCTAAAATAGTGACAAAAAATCACTTAAAATTGATGGATTTCCAAATGAAATCATCACTTTAGAATAAACCAAATGCCACAAATTATCCATATGTATGAATATATAACACATCTTGGTTAGAAATAAACAATCAAAATTACATTTGGAAAACCTCGGTTTTTATCCATGCTCTGCAAAGTGGGTGGGGTTTCAGAAATTTGACAAATGTGATTTTTGAGCATTTTCAAAGAACATTTTCATATTGAGTGTGGTCGGTTACAAATATGCCGGCATATTCAAGAAATATAACAAGGTTTCCTTAATTGATATATGGAAAGACATGTTTGGGAAAGTATGGTTCCTGAAGCGTTACCATAGCAACAATAAATGTACCGTCACAAAAAGCAAATTTATCTGTGACTGTATTTCTGATCTTATAAAATTCTGCTGAAGGGACATATCTGATTTTTAAATGGGGAAATATGTTCCTTATTAAGATAATGTACTGAAAATAACATATTATGTTGTAAGTGACCTACTGAAGGTCAAGGTCAAGGTCACAGAAGTAAGAAATTGACTTAAAATGAGCAATTTTGCCACATATTTAGGTCTATTTCTCTATTATTTGATGTGACTTGGTTTGCAAATTTAGTCTTCTTATACGCAGCTACACTGCCTATTAAAATGAAATAATTTTATCCTCCATATTACCTCAAGGTCAAGGTCAAGGTTAATGAGTTTTATTATATTTTTGGTTTTAAATTGGAGATATTGACACTATTCGTTAACCAATTTCTTTAATTCAGTTATATTTAGCTTCTTCTTTTAGAAATATGCTGCACAGTATAACATTGTTAAAATAACGTGACAATATGCCAAAGTTATCAGTTTGAAGGTCAAGGTCAAGGTCACAGAAGCCAGAAATTACCATAAAATGAGCGATTTTCGCACATATTTAGGTCTATTTCTCCATTATTTGATGTGGTTTGGTTTTTATATGTATTCTTTACATAAGCAACTACAATGCCTTTTAAACTGACATAATTTTATCCTCCAAATTACTTCAAGGTCAAGGTCAAGTTCACTAAAACTTGAATATTTTTGACTGTAAATTGGAAATATTGACACTATTTGCAAACCGATTTCTTTATTTCGGGTATGTTGAACTGCTTGCTTTAGAAATATGCTGCACGGTAAAACATTGTTAAAATAACACGACAATATGCCTAAATTATCATTTTAAAGGTCAAGGTCAAAGAGTAAAGAAATTGGCATAAAATGGGGGATTTTTACACATAATAATTATGGTCATAAATTGGAGAAATTGACAATATTTGTTAACCGATTTCTTTTCTTTTTTAGTTATGTTAAGCTTCTTCCTTAAGAAATATGCTGAACAGTATAGCATTTGTTAAGATATCATGACAATAGGCCTTAAATAGGAATTTGAGGACCAAGGTCAAGGTCACAGAATAAAAAATGACATAAAGTGAGCGATTTTCACCCATATTTTAGGCTATCTCTCCATTATTTGGTTTAATTTGATTTGTATCTTTAATTTTTATCTACACAACTAGCCTTTTGTTATGA
This sequence comes from Loripinus fragilis, assembly GCA_964019695.1. Taxonomy (NCBI): domain Eukaryota; kingdom Metazoa; phylum Mollusca; class Bivalvia; order Lucinida; family Lucinidae; genus Loripinus; species Loripinus fragilis. The sequence goes on from OZ026517.1 coordinate 90,410,484, forward strand.
AAAAGGCTTTATGATGTCTCTTCCTGATGATTAGCAGGCTTATATTATTGATGCTTTTAACACTACATCCAGATATTTTGACAATATTTTAAACATTGATAATGTTTATTTTGACACTATGATAAGTTAATTATACCCTTCAGAGCTCCAAGTTAATAAAGCTAATACCTCTAATACCGAAGCCGCCTTTTAAGACTTGCATTTGTCAATTTCTAATGATATTGTTTCTACCAAATTCTATGATAAACGTGACGACCATGATTTTGAAATGGTCATTTTCCCATTTTTAAATGGTGATGTTCCTCTCTCTCTACATCCTATGGAGTCTATATCTCTCAACTCATTCGTTTTGCTAGAGCATCTAGCCATGTTGCTGACTTCAACACTCACAATAAATTGTAAACTAATAAACTTCTTAAACAAGGCTATCGGTATCATAAACTTTGCAAAACCTTTTCTAAATTTCATAGACGATACTTTGATTTGATATCTAAATTAAAAATTGGACTTAAATCTCTCTTGCGCCAAGGACTTTTGATCCTGAATTCTATGGTGACTTGGTGTATAAATTGAAGAGGATTGTTGGTCCTAATAATTTTTCAGCGTGGCTTATTGAAATAATTTCCCATTATAAAAAATTTGGCTATAACATTTATGTATTGCAGCAGACTGCATGCTTGGTGGTCAACCCAATCATGATTGGCAACTTTGCTTTCCTGTTTAATTCTGGGTCAGGTGTGGTGCTTGATTGTATCGATTCCTGATCTTTGCCCTCTTTCTTACTTTTTTAAATGGAAACAATTTTATCCTTCACATAACTTTAAGGTCAAATTCACTGAAATTTTAACATATTTTGTCATAGAAAGAATTGACAGCATCCTTATTCCAGTTATGTCTAGCGTTTGCCTTTAGAAATATCAAGCATAGTACAATACTGGTAAAACATGACTATGTGCCTTAAATAGGTCATAAGCTAAAATTTAACATAAATTCAGCCATTTTCCCAATAGTTAAGTTCTTTATTCGTAATTTAGTGTGATATTGTTTTGATATTCACTCTTTGTATACAAAGCAAAAATACTTCTCAAACTAAACAATTTTATTTGTTCAAGATTTTTGCAGTCTATCACACACATTCTGTCAGGATTGATATAACGCTATGCAATTAAATTGATTAACCACTAGTGGTTTACAGATTTATAAGCATAATATAATGACGGTTTCACCTCAAAAATATGATCTTTGATAATTTCATAGTCATGTGATAAATTGAATCTAACATTGATGATTCTATACTAACGAATTTCTTAATTTTAGTGAAAACCTATTGACTGTTTAACAAATCTCACAGTTGATCCCTTTTCAATAATTTTTTTAATAAATTGATTTAAAAATGAGCACTCATGTAAGATCCTTTGATGCTGTTATGGACATCTATCATATTAAATTGACATTGACTGAATGTGTAAAAGCCACTAGTGGTAAATCAATTTTAATACATTTGTATATCACTCCCAGTCTCGACATCATATAATAAAATATTGAAATTTTCCTCAGTATGTTGGTTTCAGGTTTATATTGTTTGTATGTTTATGACTTGTATCCCAGTTAGGGGTTTGGTCAATTAAAAATATGTAAACTCTTTCAAACTCTTTTAGGAGCTTGAAACTTTGTCAATAATTTCATTGGAGAGTTATATCATCAGATACATGGTAAGTTTTCAGCGTAGTCGTAAAAGATGATTTCTGAGAGTACTGACAAATGAAAAATGGTCATCTCAATTCCTTTTCTAATAGTTATCAGATTCTTGTTTACCTGTTCTACTGTAACACATCAAGACGAAGGTATAAAGTACAAAATTTAGCTGCTAAGTTGACCAATCACAAGTGATGTGGCTTATGGCGTCATGTTTCCCTTGATATATGAAAACATATACTGTCAGAGGAAGAATTTTAGAAAAAAACTAAACATGACTAGAACAAAGAAATGGGTTAACAAATATTGTCAATACTTCCAATTTAAAACCAAAAATATAAAAATTTCATTGACCTTAACCTTGAAATAATGAGGAGGATTTAATTATTTCAGGTTAAACGTCATTGTAGTTGAGTATATAAAATTATATATACAAACCAAATCACATCAAATAATGGAGAAATAAACTTAAATATAAGCTAAAACCTATCTTTTTACGGTAATTTCTGGCTTCTGTGACCTTGACCTTGAGATTCAACTTGATAATTAAAGCAAATTGTCACGCTATTCAAACAATGTTATACTGCGCGGCATATTTCTGAAGAAATAATCTGAACAGAACTGAAATAAAGATATTGGATAACAAATATTGTCTATATGTCCATATTACAACCAAAAATATGACAACTTAAGTGGTGACCTTGACCTTGAAATAATATGGAAGATAAAATTATTTCCGATTTAAAGGCATTACGGTTGCTGTTGTAAAGATTAAATATACAAACCAAATCACATCAAATACTCGAAAAATAGATTTAAATGTGTGCGAAAATCGCTCATTTTATAGTAATTTCCGGCTTCTGTGACCTTGATCTTCAAACTGATAATAAAGGCATAATGTCACGTTATCTTAACAATCTTAAACTGTGCAGCATATTTCTAAAGGAGAAAACTAAACATAACTGAATTAAAGAAATTGGTTAACAAATATTGTCAATAATTCCAATTTTAAACCAAAAATATTAAAATTTCATTGACCTTAACCTTGAAGTAATATGGAGGATAAAAGTTTTCATTTAAAAGGCAGTGTAGCTGCGTATAAGAAGATTAAATATACAAACCAAGTCACGTCAAATAATGGAGAAATAGGCTTAAATATACGCGAAAACTGCTCATTTTAAGTCAATTTCTTGCTTCTGTGACCTTGACCTTTAGCAGGTCACTTACAACATAATATGTTATTTTCGGTACATTATCCATATTTCCTCATTTACATCCATATTATATCCTACTTTTTCTACTATTTTTGAAAGTTTGTAGAGACTACAGACTGTAACCTGGTGAGATACTTGTCCCATGCAAAGAAGCAGTGACTGTTGTTGTTGTTGGGTTATGATCTATGTTGTCTATAGCTGCTGTTGTGAAAATATGTTTCTTAAAAAGAAAGACAAACCATAAAAAAGAAAAAGAAAGATATTTCTTGAGAAAGAAGCTTAACATAATTGAAAAAATGAAATCGGTTATCAAATATTGTATTTTTTCCAACAATTTATGTACAAAAATATTAAAGTTTCAGTTACCTTGACCTTGACCTTGAAGGTATCTAGAGGATTAAACTATTTTAGTTTAAATACATTGTAGTTGTGTAGATAAGGATTAAATATACAAACCAAATCACACCAATTTATGGAGAGATAGTCTAAAATATGGGCAAAAATCGCTCATTTAATGTAAATTTATTTATTCTGTGACCTTGACCTTGACCCTCAAATACCTATTTAAGGCCTATTCTCATGATATCTTAACAAATGCTATACTGCGCAGCATATTTCTTAAGGAAGAAGCTTGACATAACTAAAATAAAGAAATCAGTTAATAAATATTGTCAATATCTCCAATTTATGACCAAAAATATTATGTGTGAAAATCTCCCAATAAATGCCAATTTCTTGACTCCTTGACCTTGACATTTAAAATGACAAATTTAAGCATATTGTCGTGTTGTTTTAACAATGTTATACCGTGCAACACATTTCTTAAGCAAGAAGTTCAACATACTCGAAATAAAGAAATTGGTTTACAAATAGTGTCAATATTTCCAATTTACAGCCAAAAAATTAAAGTTTTAGTGACCTTGACCTTGACCTTAAAGTAATTTGGAGGATAAAATTATTTCAATTTAAAAGGCATTGTAGTTGCTTATGTAAAGATTAAATATACAAACCAAACCACATCAAATAATGGAGAAATTTACTTAAATATGTGCCAAAATCGCTCATTTTATGGTAATTTCTGGTTTCTGTGACCTTGACCTTGACCTTCAAACTGATAACTATGGCATATTGTCACGTCATTTTAACAATGTTATACTATGCAGCATATTTCTAAAAGAAGAAGCTTAATATAACTGAATTAAAGAAATTGGTTAACGAATAGTGTCAATATCTCCAATTTAAAACCAAAAGTATTAAAAATTCATTGACCTTGACTTTGAGGTAATATGGAGGATAAAATTATTTCATTTTAATAGGCAGTGTAGCTGCGTATAAGAAGACTAAATTTACAAACCAAGTCACATCAAATAATAGAGAAATAGACCTAAATATGTGGCAAAATTGCTCATTTTAAGTCAATTTCTTGCTTCTACGACCTTGACCTTGACCTTCAGCAGGTCACGTACAACATGATATGTTATTTTTTGTACATTATCTTAATAAGGAACATATTTCCCCATTTAAAAATCAGATATGTCCCTTCAGCAGATTTTTATGAGTTCAGAAATACAGTCACAGATAAATTTGCTTTTTGTGACGGTTCATTGATTGTTGCTATGGTAATGCTTCAGGAACCATACTTTCCCAAACATGTCTTTACATATATCAATTAAGGAAACCTTGTTATATTTCTGGAATATGCCGGCATATTTGTAACCGACCGCACTCAATATGAAAATGTCCTTTGAAAATGCTCAAAAATCACATTTGTCAAATTTCTGAAACCCCACCCACTTTGCAGAGCATGGATAAAAACCGAGGTTTTCCAAATGTAATTTTGATTGTTTATTTCTAACCAAGATGTGCTATATATTCGTACATATGGATCATTGGTGGCATTTGGTTAACGTTAAAGTAATGATTTCATTTGGAAATCCATCAATTTTGAGTGATTTTTTGTCACCTTTTTAGCCAAAATGTTCATACGCCGTTTCCATGGCAACGGGCATGCATATGGATGAAAGGAGTGTTGATTGCTTGGTTTTGGGTCACCATGACCAAGATAGGAAAGTTTCAGCAAAATCGGTGACTATGCGTGCCATGATCCTATGTAAAAATTTAAGTGGTTACAGAGAATTGCTCTTAAATTTTAACAGGGGTGATAAAGTTCAGGATTAATCAGGATTTCCTGATTGAGCACTCATGCATTTTGCATATAAGATCAAATTTATTATTGCTGTAATTTGTTTTCATGATCTTTTAATCAGATATTTACTATAAGATAAGCATAAACTGATTGCTTTCTATGGATGATTTATTTTTTAGAAACATTTTATTGGGGATTTCTGAATATTTTTGGCCAAGTTGAGAATTAAACTGTTAGAGTTTCCTGATTGTTACCCCCCCCCCCCCCCCCCCCCCCCCCCACCCTGTTTTAAGTACAAAATGTATTTTAGCTTTATGATGCCCTGAGTGATGAGATGCCACATGTATAAATGTATTTATAATTGCTAATAATTTTTTTTGTTCCTTTTGGATTTTATTGTTTGCATTTAGTAATTGAATGACAAATAGTATAAATTTTAAATGGTCAATTGTCTTATAAACCAGGTGCCATGTGATCTAGATTTCAACTGTTTTCATACATTGCCAATTTGGGATATATCAGATATATGACCCAGGTTTACTGTGACCATCACAATGGTTTCATACCTGAATATGTTGATACTGGGTCAAACGTAGGTCAGCATTTTCATAAATAATGAAGCATATGATCCAGTGGGCAAATAATTAGTAAGAAGAACCTGAACTTTAACTCTTTGCATGCTTGCAAAAAAAAAAGAAGTGTGCTTCAGGTAAAGGGTCTGCAAATTTTTGGTAGGGTTTATACTAGGGTAGGCACACATATATTTTTTTTTTATTATTTTTTTATTCTGGAAAAATATATAATTTTAATTTTATGCATTTTGAAAGATGTATATTCTCCCTTTCAAAATGCATAAAAATATATATTTTTTCCAGAAAACCTGAAAAAATTCTAGGTTTCACTAGTAAATTTAGGTAGGGTCGGGTTACCCTAAACACAGGTATTTTATATTCAGCCTAACCAATAATTAGTTGAAAGGAATCCACATATATTGTAATAAACTATAGGAATTGCTATATAAACATTGATTACATTTTGTACCTTTAACTATTTACCTGCCACTGTCTTATGCTGATTAATAACCTTTTGAAAACTGTATGGAATAAGCATAGGGCCAGTTAAGCGAAAAAAAAATAGAGTAAAATTGCAATTACTTTCTTATCCCTCAGTTTAAACATGTGTTTTGGGTGCTCAAAAGAACCGTCTCATCGAGACGGTTCTTTTGAGCACCCACAACATATGTTTTGGAAGAGAAATAAGAAAAATGTTTTTCAGTTATGCACTCTTATCTGGGGGCCTCTGAAGTTTTGTCAGATCCAAACTGTTTGACACTCTGATGGTATTCATGAAAGAAATTTTTGAACAAAGTTATTTGTTTGTTTGATTTGATTCTTTACGTCCCATCAACAATTTTTCAGTTATATAGGGACGGGTCTTCCTGGGTTGAACCAGTACTAAGCTAGGATAAATGTGTCTTGCTCAAGGACCACAAGGCAGTGACGCCGGTGAGGCTCAAACCCGCTGCCCTTCGGTCTCGAGTCAAGCACTCTACCACTGAGCCACTGCACTGAACAAAGTTAAATCTAGAAAAAAAATCAGCAAACGACAGTAAACCAGGAAATATTTCTCAGCATGCAAAGACTTTGACAGAATGCACATTTGTTAGTGTCAGACTTGCTGATATTTTGTATACCATATGTGTGGGAGGACCAGCTTTTCTTTCTAATTTCTTTTATTAAACAAAACAGCAAAGAAAACATAAACCACCTGCATAACTGCCTCTTTTGCAATTTATAAATACAGTAAAAACTGTCTTAAGCGGCCACTCAAAAATAGGCAAACCAAAGATCTTAATGACAAATAGTAGCTTAATGAAGGTCGAAAGAATTGCAGAATGCTGCAATACTTTTTACCTGCATCTTAAAAATCAACTTTGGTCTTCTTTTTGAGTGGCCGCTTAAGACAGGTTTTACTGTAGATGCAAGTGTTATGAAAAGAAAACAGATGGCATTTCGTGTTGCAAAACTAACATGGCATAAAAGTGACTGAGGCCAGGAATGCATTCCAGTATCAGACTGCTCCTTCAGGTCAAATAAAAAATGAGTGTGTTTCGGGTAACGGGTCTGAAAAATTTAGGTAGGGTATGCACACAATTTTTTTTCTGGACATTTTTTTAAAAAAAATATGCATTTTGAAAGGCGTTTTGCCTTTCAAAATGCATTAAAAAAATTCCAGAAAACCTGAAAAAAATCTAGGTTTCACCAATAAATTTAGGTAGGGTCAGGTCACCCTAAACACAGGTATTTTTTTATTTGGCCTCACCTTTATGGGTCCTTCACTGATATGTTAGGGGTCCATAGAAACAGACTGTGTTATAAGTGAATCTTGTAATAAACTAAAGGGACAATTTCACAAAAGTAATTAAAGAAAATGATCATATTTTCCTATAATTCTTTTGTAAAATTCCCTGATAAAAAAATTTGGAGCCACAACATGACCATGTTTTATCCAAATCTGTGTTGTAACAAGGTGTGTTATAAAGGGACTGCATTGTAATCTGTAGCCAATTACATTTTTGAAAACTTTATTTCACATAATTTCACATTACTGCTCCAACATTGAAAGTGTAGATTCTTTATAAGCTGGCTTCCTCAAAATTACTTCTTTTTTCTTCATATTTTTCCAGATGGCGCATTGATACCATTCTCAGCAATACACGCACCAAGAAAGGGCTTCCAGAATGTTCGATCAGGATGTTGGACGAACGAGTCCATCAAAGTAGAGATTATTCACATAGAGAGAGAGGAACATCCCCATTTATCCAGAAAGGCTTTTAATCCAAATTTGTAAGTAGTTTTATTATCCAGCAACTACAGCCACAACAGCAAACAACTTTTTTAAGAAACAGCTTCATTTATACCTTTTAGCTGGTATTCGCCATGCTGTCTTCCATAAAGTGGCTTGACCAGCAAATTTGTAATAGTTATACCTTGGTTTGCCCACCTGTACGTGGAGATAATCCACGAGCTTTAGCGAGTGGATTATCTTACATACAGGTGGGCAAGCATGGTATAACTATTTTATACCACCTACATCAGTGTAGACCTTGCACACCATGAGATAGTTCGTGCTAAAGTTGGTAAGGGTGGTATAAATAATAAAACATCATGGACCAATCTAAAAACTTTTTAGATAGACATACATGTATAGATGACATGTATCCATGATTGGTTCGATCTATGGGTTTTTATGCCCCCAACTATAAAAAAGTTGAGGGGGCATATTGCTTTGGGCTTGTCCTTCCGTCCGTGTGTCCATGCATAGGGTTTTGAAATTTCGTAAATGGATTTCTCATCAAAAAATAGCTGACCTTTATTTTTTTTAGTCTGAATTATCTCCCTTTGTAGAGTTATGCCCCTTTTAAAGAGTCAGATTGAAATTTTGTAATCAAGATATCTAAAAAATTATTATAGTTTGGAGTTTCAAACATGGTCAGCTGATAGAGGATAATAAGTACATTAACTGGTGAAATTTAAAAAAAAGTTTTTTTTATTTTGAATAATTGCCCTTTGCAAACTTAGCCATTGAAAACTTGTAGTAGTGATATCTTGTAAACTGTTACAGCTAGCAGCTTCAAACTTGGTCAGCTGATAGATAATGAAGAGTTAATGACCTGGGGAAATTTCTAAAAAAGTTATTTTATTTGTCTAGAGTTATCACCCTTTGCAGATTTGGACATTGAAAACGTTTTATCAAACTATATCGAAAACTATTTAAGCGAGAAGCTTCAAACTTGGTCAGCTGATAGAGGATGATGAGTAGATTATCTGGTGAAATTAAAAAAAATTGAGTTTATAATATTGCCCTTTGCAAATTTCAGCCACGAACACAATTCCTCCTTTTGATATATATATTGATTAATTAATATATGTTGAGTTTGTGTTGATTGTGAAATAAGATTGTGGTAAAATAATGTTTGCATCAGGTGAAAAATCACACAAAAACATGATTCATTGATTGCAATGATATAAGTCAACCATCTGTTGTTTTTACATGTATCATTACTCTTTGCCTGCCAGCGGCGAGTTTCGTTGTATGCTGATAATCTTTGCAAACAGTTTTGACCCAGATCAGGCCCGACAGAACGTCGGGCATGATCTGGATCCAAGCTGTTTGACACTCTGATAGTGTTCCTGAAATAATTTTTTGAAAAAGTTAATTTTGAAAAACGTCAGCAGATGACAAAAAATCATGAAAAATTGCTCGGCATGCAAAGAGATAAGAGTTTTGTAAAGATTGTGAATGAAAGCCCTTGTCCTGCTGAGCCTGGATAAAATTATGCTTTTCTTTAAACTTCGTACATGTAGGTCCAGATTTGCTGGCTAATCTAAAAACAGTATGAAAACTGGTCTGATGGCTTTGCCAGGAGCCTGGCTTCTGATGAAGCAATCCGATTAGGATCCATATTGTTTTTCGCGCAATCTTTGAATCAGATCTCGTTAGACTGACTTGGAAACGGACCTGGATGTGGCAATATTATTTAGGCAGCATGACAAGGGTAAATGTACAGATATGATCTGTATATATCATCAACAACATGTGGGCCTCCGCATAAGAAAACCTGTCTTGGGGAGTTTGCGAACAACAAAGGCGCTGACCAGCCTGCGCATCCGCCCAGTCTGATCAGCCCCTTTGTTATTCAGGTATTGGAAAGTATCATATCTAGACTTACAACAAGCGAAAAATTCAATTTTCTAGGTAGTCTCTGTAGCTGTGCAGGCTGGGGTGGGGGGGGGGTCCAATATTTTCCAAGGGGGTTGGGGGTCGGTCCTATTGCTTATTCCTATGGACACCTGCAACACTTGTGATTTTCCAGGAGTAGGTGGGAACCAGACCCCCTGTCCCCATTCTGGATCCATCCTTGAATCAAGAACCAAGATGATACATGTGCGGATCCAGAGGGGGGGACAGGGGGTACGGACCCCCTGAAAAATCCCAAAATATAGGGTTTCTTAGCAATACTGGTCTGGATCCCCTGAAAATCACAAAGCTACCAAGCCAGCATTCTATGATGGGCCATCATTGGCATGCCTGCGAAATGCCATTTAAATGGCGTTTTGCTGGTGTGCCAATGTTGGCCTGCTTTTAGTGGTACTGGGATGCTCTCTCCCCTCATCAACTAAAAAAAAAAAAACGTTGATAAAGTTGGACCCTCTCTGACAACTTTCTGGATCCGCGCATGGCACTGTGTTTTATACTCTTTTGAAAACTGTGTAGAACCAGATGATGAAGCCAACTGATCAGGATCTACACTGTTTTTTCAGCCACACATCGAATTGATATCTCTGTCCCAATCAATAACTTCTCATTATGGCAGAAATTTCAAGCGCAGAACCAGAACTTTTCGTCAGGGGGGTTCAAGCCCAATTAAAAAATTCTGACGTTATTTTTAGCCCTCAACTTATTTTACAGACGGGTTACATTTGTATAATCCAAAGGAACCTAAAAAAATTTAGGGGGTTGTCCAATTTTTTCCAGGGGTGGATGGGGATCCTATTGCTTATTCCTATGGAAACCTATAGCACTCAACAAGTGATTTTCCAGGAGGGGGTGGGGACCAGACCCCCTGTCCCCCCTCTGGATCCATCCTTGAACCTAGAACCAAGAAGATAGGTTTTCTTCTGCTATGGCAGTTATATTATTAGCAGAGATCTGCAGAAGGCATTGTTTATGATAGCAATTCAGTAAATATTATACAGTTGGTAAATTGATTGTTCTTTTGGAAATGAGTCTGCAATGCCTTTGGTCTGCTGAAAATACTTTTTTTTTGCTATTTCCTTCATGGAATGCAATAGGCAGGACTGGTACAATATACAATCCTGATTTGTTTGATCCCTGTTTTGGGGTTAAATATATTTTTAATCAAATCAAGTCAGTCAGTTATTTTTAAAATAGACAGGTTCCTCAAAAGTTGACCAATATTTGGGAGCACAGTGTTTCAGTGGTATATTGAGTGCTTGACTTGAGATCTAGGGTTGCTGGTTCGAGCCTCATCAGAGGCACTATATTGGGTCCTTGAGCTCTGCTTAGTACTGGTTTAACCCAGGAAAAGTCCTGACATGGCTGAAAAAATGTTGACTGGGACATAAATGAAATAAATAATTAGTACTTGGTTTATTCATACCTTGGTTTAGAAGTAGAGAGAGAATAATATCTATGAAAGTATGTGGCATTCACAATCCCTCTGTTGCAGTCCATGTCCATAGAAGTCAGGTGAGCCACACTGACCTGACTCAGGTCTCCAGATAAAAGTGCTTAGCCGAAAAGTATTATTAGCTCACCTGAGCCGTCGTCCGTCCATCCGTCCGTCAACATTTTCAAACATCTTCTCCTCTGAAACCACTGGGCCAATTGAACTCAAATTTCATATGGAGACTCCTTAGGATGGGGGAACGAAAGTTTGTTCAAATGTTCCTGGTCACATGACCAAGATGGCCGCCATGCCCATATATGGTAAAAACCCTTTAAAAATCTTCTTCTCCAGAACCAGAAGGTTGATGACTTGGTATGTAGCATCTGGGATGTGGGGCCTACCAAGTTTGTTCAAATAATGATCCTAGCTTGACCTTGACCTACTTAACGTCAAGGTCAAATTTGCTTCCTGATAGATTTAAATGGGAATTTTTTCGAAAAGTTGATTTTTTGAATACTGTTAAAGCCAAAGTAATTATTTTTACTTGAAATGTTGAAACTAATGAGACAATGGCTATAAATAAGTTTCAAGTCAAGGTTGACCTTTGCTCTTTCAGCCAAGGTCGCTCATATTGTGTTCCCATCAATATATTAAAACATAGTTTTCTCACAAACCATTGGCCCAATTGAGCTCAAATTTCATGTGAAGACTTCGTATGATAAGTCAGCCAAAATTTAAACAAAATATTTTGGTCACATGACAAAGATGGTCGCCACTCCTATATATGGTAAAAACCTTTTAAAAATCTTCCTTTTTAGAACCAGAAGGCCGGTGACCTTGAGACTTGGTATGTAGTATTGGGGATGTGGGGCCTACCAAGTTTGTTCAAATGATGATCCTAGGGTGACTTGACCTACTTAACAACAAGGTCAAGTTTGCTTCCTAATGCGTTTGAATGGGAAATTTTTTGAAAAGTTGATTTTTTGAATACTGTGGAAGCCAAAGTCATTATTCTCACTTGATATGTTCAATCTAGTGTCTATAAATAAGTTTCAAAGGTTAAGGTTGATCTTTGACCTTTCAGCCAAGGTTGCATATATTGGAGTCCCAATAACATATTAAAACATAGTTTTCTCAGACAATTCTTGGCCAATTGAAACCAAATTTCATATGACAACTACTTATGATTGGTTAGCCAAAACTTATAAAAATTGTTATGGTCACATGACTAACATGACCACCATGCCCATATATGGTAAAAACTCTTTAAATCTCTTCTTCTCTGGAACCAAAAGGCCATTGACTTTGAGACTTGGTATGTAGGATCGTGGATGTGGGCCCTACCAGGTTAGCACAAATGATGAATCTAGGTTGACCTTGACCTACTTTAATGGCAAGGTCAAATTTGATTCCTAATGCATTTATATGGATAAAATCTAAAAATGTTCATTTTCTATAACTGAGCCGAATTCATAATAGTTAAGCCTATTGAGACAATGGTTTATTAAGTACCAAATGTCAAGCTGACCTGTGACCTTTAATCCAAGGCCACTCATTTGGACTGCCACATACCTATCTAAACATCTTTTTCTCAGAAATCACTGGGCTGTTTGATGGATTATTCATTAGATTGTTTAGGTCACTTGACCAAAATGTGTATGGTAAAAACAAAATTTGTTCCATTATAAGCTGCAGTTGACCATGACCTATTTTAACATTATTAAGGAGATCAGGTGAGCGCCTCAGGACCTTCAGGTCCTCTAGTTTTTATTTCTCAACCAAAATATATGTTGTGTGTACTCAAAAGAACCGTCTCAATGAAATGGTTCTTTTGAGCACCCAAAACACATGTTTAAACTGATAGATAAGAAAATAATCACAATTTTACGCTAAAAAGTTTTGCTTATTTGGCCCAATGCTGATTCGTGAAGCTGCAGTATGTGCAGATGACAAAGTTTGAGATATCTTTCTTGATTTTAGCAAAAATAAGACTTGACATTTCATGTGAATCACCCTGCAGATGATTCACACGGAATATCAAGCGTTATTCCGTTTCTTGAATATCGGTCGACAAAATGGGTCAAAAACCTGATTACAATTGCATTATTGTTAGCGTTACAATTTCAATATTGCTTGCTATTTTTGTCCCTAAAATTTTGTCCAGCTCCTTCTTTGTAAACTGTGGATCAACGCTAATTTCAATGTTGACATCATAAATGGAATCATGCCACTGAACTAGTATTTACATGTATCAGTGTTTAAGCTGGGCCCTGACAGAAAATTAGGGAGCAGTGACAGTTTATAGTACAAAATTACCGCATTTTCTGTCAGTTTAGAAGCAAATTAGCCATATTAGCCACACATACTATTTCCATTACATGGAAGGAGAAATACAATGCCATGGTAGTACAAAATGTAGATTGTCACCACAGCTTGTGTTTGTGTGGTGACAGAATGAAAATGAGTCTCTTTGGTGACTATTTCGCGGTAGTTGCCCCCCTGGCTTATTCCCTGGTTATTAAATAATTATTTATTCAACAAGACAAGAGTTAATAAGACTGTAGATCGAAGTTGTTAAGCTGTTCAGGATATCGGTCCCCAGTGAATAGCTGTGATATTGTTATTAATAATGTATTAACACTTTGCATGCTGGGTAATGTTTCTAAATTTTTGCCTTCTGCTGAATTTTTTCAAAACAACTTTTTCAAAAAATTCTTTCAGGAATACCATCAGAGTGTCAAATAGTTTGGAGCCAGATCAGGCCGACAGACTGTCGGGCCTGGACTGGTTACAAACTGTTTGCAAAGGTTATCAGGAGACGACACTAGTTGGGAAAGAGTTAACACCGCAGTACAAAAAGGGGCCATAACCTATTGGCCGGATAGAAGATTTCACTAGTGCATCTGTCTTATCTCTTTAACATTCATCAAGTCAGCAAATGACTCTGATCAGACCATGTGACTGTGCAGACTGATCTGAGTCAGAAATGTTTTTAGATACTTTAGGACAAAATTTTTGCACAATTGATCTATAAACTGTACATAGGTCCAATTAAGGATTTTTTAGCGTAAAATTGTATTTTTTTTCTTACCCATTAGTTTAAACATGTGTTTTGGGTGCTCATTAAGACAAGTACCCACAACATAGGTTTTGTTTGAGAAATAAAAAAAATCTTTTCAATTACACGCTCTTATCTGGTTGTCTATAAACAACGTGACGCTGCAACTTTCTGCACTGCTCTAATTTTAGTGTGAAAGTTTGACTATATTCATATCTCTCGGTCAAAATATATGTTGTGAGTACTCAAATCACGGCCTCCAATCTCGGCCTCCTTCTCCAAAAAGAGCAGAACGTAAAGTGAGGCGAAGGCCCTTCCGGGAAGCAGGCAGTGGGCAAAACTGTGGAACACGGTAAGTTGTGTTGACACATTTTCAATCATAAGTAAATTTTCAGCGCAAAACTCGAAAATCTAAGAATGCTATGCTTCGGGCAATTGTTCAAGCTATCCGTAGAGCATGCTGTTTGCACATTTGAACTTAGTTTGTAAGCGTGAGAGTTTTTCTCCCGTTGCACAGTTGTCCCAGAAACGGTGGTTCCCGCATGGTTTTGCCTTCTAACCAAACGTATAGTAGCGTTTGGACCCTTATTCATAATACCGACGCCCCTTCACACCCTTGTTGTCCCAAATGCAATTTTTCGAGATATTTCAATGATAATTGAGTGATTTAGAGCCAAATTTCTTTAGGAGCAGGAGGCGAAGGGCAGGAGAAGCAGGCTGGGAGAGGAGGAGCAGGCGGCGATGAAATCAAAATTTGCATTGATTTTGCTTATTTTTAATAATATACTTATCCAATCTATATCAAACTTGCATGTATGATACGAATGATTAAACGCTATTGTTAACTGAATTATTCTGATCACAAACATTGCTATATATACCTCTCTTATAATATATATACCTCTAGCAAGCTCATGACATTCTGGGTTAAACAAACAACACAATGGGAGAATAAGCGAAACGCTTTTGTTTCCTTTATAATGCGTGTTCGGACATTATCAGATTTGCAATAATTAAGTTAACATCTTTTGAGACTGCTCTTATACACGAGTTGTTTTATCAGTTATATGATGTGCAAGGTATTCGTACAGCATGGGTATTTTCAAAAAGTACACTTTTTATACATTGTAGTATGGCTGATGCTTTTTTTCTTTGATCTTTGCTGATGTTTAAATCAGACACCCTAGAATAACGACGAAGGAGGAGCTTAAAACCGTACTCTAACTTCCATTTTTAGTTAAACAGCGATGTAGGCGGTAACTTCCTTAATACACTTGGTTTGAATTCCTTTTTTTTTCTGCGTCTAAGTCTTTCGCTCCATCAGTAATTGTTGCTCTTAATCAAAGCTTGAGAGGGGGTGGGTATAAAACAGAGGTTCGACCCAGTCTGAGATTTTTGATAATCCTTTTCCCAAGAACTTAGGGAGAAATTCACAAGTATCACTAATCTGTGAGCATTACATGATTCCAATGAGAAAAAAAGTGAACCACACATTACGTTGGTGGTGGCATTTAAAGCGAAGTAATTTCGATTTATTTAAATGGTTTGAAATATTCATACATGCAAGTTTGATATAGATTGGATAAGTATATTATTAAAAATAAGCAAAATCAATGCAAATTTTGATTTCATCGCCGCCTGCTCCTCCTCTCCCAGCCTGCTTCTCCTGCCCTTCGCCTCCTGCTCCTAAAGAAATTTGGCTCTAAATCACTCAATTATCATTGAAATATCTCGAAAAATTGCATTTGGGACAACATGGGTGTGGAGGGGCCTCGGTAGTATGAATAAGGGTCCAAACGCTACTATACGTTTGGTTAGAAGGCAAGACCATGCGGGAACCACCGTTTCTGGGACAACTGTGCAACGGGAGAAAAACTCTCACGCTTACAAACTAAGTTCAAATGTGCAAACAGCATGCTCTACGGATAGCTTGAACAATTGCCCGAAGCATAGCATTCTTAGATTTTCGAGTTTTGCGCTGAAAATTTACTTATGATTGAAAATGTGTCAACACAACTTACCGTGTTCCATAGTTTTGCCCACTGCCTGCTTCCCGGAAGGGCCTTCGCCTCACTTTACGTTCTGCTCTTTTTGGAGAAGGAGGCCGAGATTGGAGGCCGTGCAAATGAGCTGTCGTGATGAGAGCGGGCATTGGAGTATCCACAACATATATTTTGGTTAAGAAATAAGGTGGATTAATTCTAAGTATACTCTTTTGTCTGGAGTTGTATTGACCATTAAAGCGCCAAGAAAAAAGTCGTCTGCTGAAGTCGTCTGCTTCAAATAATTGCCTAGCATTAATGATGAATTAATTATAGAAGCAAACCGCCTGGTCCCAGAACAGACTGCTCCTGATCCAGGTTCACACTGTTTGCCATAGAGGCTTCTTAAAACATTTCAGCAGACGAGAAAAGCAGATGACTTCTGTTGCGATTGGCGCATAAAGGGTTAATCATTCATTTATATGTCATTAGTTATCACCTGAAGTGTCACATACCATAGTCAACCTAAAAAACTCACACACACACACAGAATAATGCAGTCATAGAAATGGGACAATTTTACAAAAGGGTCAATTTTAAAAACAGAATTACAGGAAAATAACCATTTTGCACACCAGATCTGTATTTCCGTTGTTTTTACCCATGTGAGGTAATTCTATCTGACACACCCTTACCAGCCCTATGGAAAGATAAAAAAGGAATAACCGCAGGTCAGCCGCACGTCAATCAGTGACGTCATTGTAATGATAAAATGACGTCACCATGTCACATCTCAGCGAATTCATGACTTTCTGGAAGGCTTTTTCATGTTCTTTCAATACAAAATGCGGTACTTAGTGGAGAGCAAGAAAAAGAATCCATTATTCATGAGAGGATTGGATAGAAGAATCTGTCCGGAGGATCATCGGTTGGCATCACGAGGCTTGCCGAATAATGACAAACGGTGATCCCGAGGGACAGATTTTTCTACCCATCCCTCACAGTCATGACAGATTCTTATAATATATGACAACTCTGAGGGTGGGATAGAAAAATCCGTCCCTCACGATCACCGTTTGATCGGTGATCCTCGGACAGATTTTTCTATCCCACCCTCATACTCGTGATACAGTTATGTGCACAGTGTGTTTATCAGGTCTAATATGGTATTTGTTTGACAATGCGCAGTTTCTACATGTATTTTTCAGATACACCATCGAAATAACTCATGGAGAATACAAGTGGACAGTGAGAAGAAGATATAAACACTTTGACAACCTTCATAAGGCCCTCAGGTTATTCCGAGCCAGATATGCATTCCCTGTACCAACAAGACAGTAAGTTTGTCTTCTCAATTACATGTACAACACACAATTTCAGACTTTGGAGCTGTTCTTGTCACACCTGCTTCATGCACGGATACAGTTTCCTTATATTGTAGCAATAAAGGTCTTGGCGCACCATTACATGCATCTTGTGTGTAAGTTTCTCTGTAGCAGTGATTGCTGCTACTGTCAAACTTTGCATAATTATTGTCCATGACATACTCCCTTAGCACACACTGTGACCTAGTGGCCTTGACCTTCTTTTGATGCTCCAGTGATATTTGTCTTCCATCCGTCCATCTGTCAACAATTTGCATTAAAGTGTGTTTCTCTGCATCCATGATAGGTGTGACTGTCATATCTTGCATAGTTATTGTCCTTGAAATTCTCTTTGAGTACTTCACTGTGATTTGGTGACCTTGACCTACTTTTCATTCTTCGATGACTTATGACTGTCAGCAATAATCATTCAAATGTGTTTCTCTGCAGCTGTGATAGCTTGGAGTGTCAAACCGTGCATACTTATTGTCTTTAACACATTCTTCCAACACACTTAGTGTTCTGGTGACCTTGACCTATTTTATGTGATCTAGTAGTGAATTTGATGTCCATCTGTCTGTCAACATACAGTGTGTTTCTCTGCTGTGATTGTCAAACCTTGCATAGTTTTATCCTCTATGTACTCTTCAAGCAAGCACTGTGACCTGGCCCCGAGGTTATAAACTTTTGTCAAGCTCAACTCAACTAAGCACGAAATTTCAATTGCTAATAAAAACTAAATTACCGACAAATAAAGAAGTTTCTTGCTTTAAATCTCTCAGATGTTGTATTTATCATGCTAATAAATGCTAAAATGCCAACAATTGTTGGCATTTTAACATTTATGAGCAGGATAAATTTTGTGCTCAGCTGAGTTGCATAAAAGTTTTATAACCTCAGGGCCTGATGTTCTCGAACTTCTTTTCAAGCTCTAGTGACTTATGTCTGTCCATCTTTGTTTCAATATACAGTTAAGTGATGGCTGTGAATGTCAAACTCTTCATACTTATTGTCCTGGACATATTCTTCAAAAAACATGTTTTGTGTACTGGTGACCTTGACCTACTTTGCATGCTCCAGTGACTTTGATGTCTGTCTGTCAAAAGTGTGTTTTTCCACTGAAGGGACAGCTGTGAGTGTCAAACCTTACATAGTTATTGTCCTTGATGGTTATTTTGATCTTGTGAAGCTAATTATTCTGATCTTCCCAGGGAGGCTGAAATGTCTTTAAAAGATCCAAGTCAGATCAAAATTATTGTAGAAACATTTTTAAAACCATCCTCTGTAACCCAGTCGTGATCCATTCCGTACCCACTGCATTCAAATGCAGTGGGTACGGGCTGGGTCATGCATGGGTTACCGAGGATGGAAAATGATGAATGTAGTGGGTATGGAATGGGTCATGCCTGGGTTATTCGAATGCAGTGGGTACGGATTGGGTCACGCCTGGGTTACCGACGATGGTTTAAAACCACCAAGGTCAATTTCTGCCGTATGCATATAGTGTTGTTTTCATCTATTGACACACTATAGTAATATGCAAAACTTCAGAGTGCTGCTGTCATTATTCCATCTCAAAGTGCGTAATAGAATATTATTAATACTCGATATAAAAGATTGTTCTGCATGTCAGGTTATTAAGGAGACAAACTGAGCCCAAATAATTGAAAATGGGCCTTTTAGCCCTCTACTCAAGTCAAGATCAATAATCTTGATCAAACTTTCTAGAGATGCAGTCTTACCTGATAATCCATTTTTTTTTTTATTGTAAAAAAAATCTGGATGGGGACAGGGTTCAAGCTGGGCCCTGACAGTAGGGCTTCTTCCTTCAGGAAAAAATGGTAGAAGTGACAGTCAGATAGGGAGAAGTTATAGCGCAGAATTACAAAATTACGGCATTTTCTGTCAGTTTAGAAGCAAATTAGCCATTACACATACTATTGCCATTAAATGGAAGGAGCAATACGATGCAGTTATAGTAGATTGTCACCACACTTTGCGTTTGTGCGGGATGACAGAATGAAAACGAGTCTCCTTAAAAAAAAAAATTTTTTTTTAGGGAGACTTCCACTTCTCCCTTGGTTCCATTTAGCAACAAAATTTCGGCCCCTGGGGCGACTATTTCACCCTTGTTGCCCCCTAGCTTATTCCCTGGTGGAGAGCAGTGGCTAGTTAGAGTGTTAGACTGGGTTGTGTCCTTGAGCAAGACACTTTATCCACTGCTTAGTACTGGTTCAACCCAGGAAGCCCGACATGACTGAAAAATTGTTGACTGTGATGTAAAGCATCAAGATAAACAAACAAAATTTGGTCAATGGCGCAGGCTGATCAAGGTGTGCGTTTGTAGAATATACGCAAAAATACCCTTTTTGCATGTAAGTTTATATTATGCTAGAAATTTCAGCTTTCATCTTGATAAATGCTTACGATAAAATCCTTTCCATTTCTGTTCAAAACCACTGATTTTTTTTTCCTTATCTGTAAAATAAACACAAATGTGTTGGGTTCCCATTAGAATTGCCTCATAGAGGCAATTCTAATGGGAAACCACCACATTTTTTGCGAGGAGATATGAGAAAGCGTTTGGCTTAAAGTCTTCTGATCTAGAGCTGTTGTGTATCAAATTACATTTTCTTGTACAGAAACTCTAGATGCATGTAATGGTACGCCAAGAACTTTATCGTTACTATAAAAGGAAACTGTCGCCAAGATACATTGATTTGTGGACGAGTTGTTTTTTTGATGCTGTAATTTGCTGAAAGGAGACCTTCAATACTAGTTTTTTCTATCTTTAGGCTCACCTGAGCTTGATACCGGGCCCTGGTAACAAGTCTGATTGCAGATCTGAGGGTTGAGAGTTTGATCCTGGCCCAGTCCTATACTTTCTTGGAGAGAGACTATGAAATATTTTCTACGGTCATTCTCCTCCTTCCTCTGATTCAAGAAGGGTTGGTGTCAGTTAACATCACAAGCAAAGTATATGCTAACTGCTTAGTCAAGCTTGCCCAGGAAAAAGTGTGGTTAGGTTAACTGACCATCTGGACATGACCATAGCTGTTGACTGGGACATAAAACAACAATACAAACAAACCTGAGCTTAATGTGCTCAAGGCAAGCTGTGAATTTTAGATGCCCATCTTTTGCCTGTCATCGGTAAACATATGGGCCTCGACGCGAGAAAACCTGTCTTCCGAGGGTTGCAAACAACAAAAGCGCAGACCAGCCTGCGCCTCCGCACAGTCTGATCAGTGCCTTTGATTTTTACTTGTTGGAAAGTATCACATCCAAACTTACTACAAGCGAAATTTCAACTTTCTAGCTTGTCTCTGTAGTTGAGCAGGCTAGTTTGAATCTCACTTTGTCGGAAACCCTGAAGACAGGTTTTCTCTTGTTGTGGTCCATATTTCCTCAACCAATGGTTGGAATTTCATTATATCTCGCAAGATCCATGGATGCTCCTCTGTAAAGACTTTAAATATATTCGGAACTCCTTGGCTCAATCATATAATCAGGCCTCTAATGAAAGTATTTTAAGGCATAGTACTATATATGAAACATTGCATTTTGTTTGCTGGAACCTGTGTAAGGAAAATAGTTCAGAAGCACATGTAGTCTGCTGCTTGACTCTAGACCGTGGGGTTGTGGTGTCACTGTGTTGTGTCCTTGAGCAATACACATTCATCCTTGCTTACCGTAGTACTGGTTGAACCCAGGAAGACCCCTCCAGATATAACTGAAAAATTGTTGACCCGGATGTAAAGAATCAAATCAAACAAACAAAATTAACCCTTAAAGAGCCAATCACATCAGCAGCAGACAACAAATTTTGCGACAGGTGTGATATTTCATGAGAATTGTCTGCCAGCAGACAATTCTCATGAAATATCGTGCCTTACATTATTTTTGAAAAAGCAGCAAAATTTGAAAGTGTTATCTGCTGCAAATTGTAGGTGGCGCCTAATGGGTTAATAAAATGGTCCTCAGAGCTTATGACAGAAAATTATTTTATTCTTAGTTTCCTTGCTTAAGCTGTGACTTGTTGTCTTCTGATAACCTTTGCAAACAATTTGGACTGAGAACATCGGTCCTGACCTGGATCCAAACTGTTTGGTACTCTGACAGTTTTCCTGAAAGAACTTTTCGAAAAATTTAATTTTGAAAAAAGCCAGCAGTTTGCAACAAAAGCATGAAAAAATTACGCAGCATGCAAATAATTAAATGAAAGCTCTTTTACCTTAGGTACCCCAGATCAGATTGCGTATGTGAAAATTATTTTTCTTATTTCTCAACCAAAGCATATTTTTTGGGTACTCAAAAGAACCGTCTCGTTGAGATGATTCTTTTGAGCACCCAAAACACATGTTTAAACTGATGGATAAGAAAATAATCGCAATTTTAAGCTAATATTTTTTTGCTTAACTGGCCCTATGGGTTCTTTTTTTTGTATTGCCCTTTACCAAAGTTGAATTTCAGCTTGACAAAATTGCTCACCAGAGCTTTTGGGCAAATCCAAATGGGGGGCAGGGAGTGTGGACTCCCCTGAAAAATCACAAGTGGCTATATGTTTCCTTAGAAATTCTGGTGCGAAACCCACTGACTTTACCCCACACCTTTGGTCCAATTGATTCTCAAGGGTGGTCTGTAAAAGCCCTCTGTGAAATACATTGATAGAAAAAACAAAAAACATCAGGACCCCCTGAATTTTCTAGATCCGTGCATGAGGCTAAAGGTTCAGGTGAACAGTTCAAGGCAATATTGGGCCTCTTGTTTCTAATTGAACACCTCTGTAATAGATATGTTTACAGTAGGTCTTTAAAAAGTTTTGAAAGTAAGTTGTTGAGGGTCTTTCAAATTGATTCAAGTGAAATTTTATGTTTATCTAACAATTAAGCTTAAAAGCTTCAAAATTACTCCTGATACAGGAATGCGTAATAGAATTACAGTAAAAACTATGTAAAACGGGCACTAAAAAATAGACAAAACAAAGATCTTAATGACAAATGGTAGCTTAATGAAGGTCGAAAGTATTGCAGAATGCTCCACTCAAAATCAACATTTTCGAAAAATTCTTTAAGGAATGCCATCTGAGTGTCAAACAGATTGGATCCAGATCAGGCCCGACATTTTGTCGAACCTGATCTGGGTCCAAACTATTTGCAAAAGTTATCAGCAGTCGACACTAGGAGATTAAGAGTAAAATTTCCCATACAGCTGTTTTCCCCTTGACTTCTGCTTGACGCGAACTGGCAGCCTCCCCATGACCATAGCTGTTGACTGGGACGTAAAGCAACAAAAACAAACAAAACAAAACTTTTGCTTGCTTCTATTTCAGACATCGAGAACAAAGACAGAGCATGAAAGAAGAAAGGAAGGAAAGAAAGTTGCAGAAAAGGAAGAAAAAGATATCCCGATTTCCTTCCAAGCCAGAGGTGCTGGTCCGAGAGGGATCTCTGGAGAAGAGAAGGGTAAGTAGATAATGGTCTTCATTATATACGTATAAATGATACAACGTTTGAACTCTCTGTTTTCTGGCCATCTGATACAGAAAGCTGGATCAACGAACTGAGGTTCTCTTAAGTCGTATCACTATCCTTTAAAACTAGGCTAATGTCAGTTACCTGTTTTTGTGGCGATGTTGCGTAAAGTAAATTTTAAGCATGGAACCAGAGACGGAAAACATGATGACGTAACGTCATGAAATGAAACGTAATGGCAAACGTTCACACATTTTTTCTGGATTTAAGACCAAAACAATTTATAAAATCAGAATAATGTCGGAAAAAGGTATATAATAAACATTTTATTATAATAGTAACGTGATCTGGTGTACTGTACCACGTCTCGTGAATGAGATCATACCATCGGATTACCCTAGACGCTTCGCGTCCCTGGTGATCCGATGGTATGACCTCATCAACTGGACGTGAAACAGTACGCCAGATCAAGTTACTATTATAATAATGCGTATAAACCTTCATTTCCAATGGGCCTCAGCATGAGAAAATCTGTTATCAGGGTTTTGACCAAATAAGACTCAAACCAGTTGGCTGAGCTACATAGATCAGCTAGAATATTGAAATTTTTCAAAAAGCAAGTTAAGAGATTATACTTTCCAATAAGCGAATAACAAATGTGCTGATCAAACTGCGTGGATGAGCAGGCTGGTCTGGGCCTTTGTTGTTGGCAAACTCCAAAGACAGGTTTTCTCGCTTCGAGGCCCATATTATAAATATCTGGTTTGATTAACTCTTTGAATACTGGGTAATTTTTCATGAATTTTTATTGGGTGTCTGTTCATTTTAGCTCTCCTGAGCCAAAGGTTCAAATGGGAGCTTTTGTGGTCATAGGATGTCTGTTGTCCTCAGTGGCCCACATCAGTGACCTTGACTTAGAAATTTTATTAAATTGAGTAAATTTGTTGAAAAAAAAGGCTAAAATCTCTCGGAGTGATTTCTTTTAAATGTTATGGTCACTTTTATTGGCTATAACTCTGTTAATGGATACCCGTATTGCTAGTTTTATTATCAATTTCTGCATGTGCTTATTATCTGATGATACGTCTAGATTATTTGTTTTTAGACTATGCATAAAATATTGAATGGTTAGTACAGATTTCATATTACCTTTTAAAAAAATCTACAAAAATGGTAAATTTAATCAAATATCAAAATAAAACTTTGTTTAGACAGAATACATAGATTTTGCATAGCAATTATTTTTGAAGTATATATTGTTTTAGATTAGCAAACAGAATATTTAACAGTCATGACCTTTTGAGTATTATTACAGGTAAATCCAGATACAGTAAATGTTCTAAAATTTCAAACACCTTTCCCTCTCTGTTCTCAAATAAAATGTTGGTTTTCAGGGCTGAATTTCACAAAATGCTGGTCAGAATAGCAAACAGGGAAGACATTGATCAGACTGCCTGATCTGGATCTGCACTGTTTGTCCAAGGCATTTTTGGAACAGAATAAGTCTTCAGAATTTTAGAACGTTTACTGTAGTCGCTATTCTGTGTCTTGTATCAATGTGAAATAATTTTCTTATTTCTCAACCAAAACATGTGTTGTGGGTACTCAAACGAACCGTCGCAATGAGACGGTTCTTTTGAGTACCCAAAACAAATGATAAGTTTCTTTTTAGCACCCAAAACATATATGTTAAAAAATGGTGGATAAGAAAATATTCAAAATTTAATGCTCAAAATTTTGGGTTTTTTTTTACCTATGATTTTACCTTTGAAAAGCAGTTTTACTTGGTCTCAATTTAATGCTCAAAATTGTTTTGGGAGGTGGGGGGATGGGGGTTACCTATGATTTTACCTTTGAGAAGCAGTCTTACTTGGCCTCTACAATGTTTTAGGATAAGTTTATATTGTACAATAGTCATTGATTGAAAAAATGTACTAAATCCACCAACTTAATAAATAATGAGCTGCGGCATGAGATTTCCAACAATATGGTATGTGCGACCAGCAAAGCCTTAGATCAGCCTGTGCATAAGCGCAGTCTGATCAGAGCCTTTGCTACTCGCTTGAATATTCTATGACTGTTAAGCTACTGTCTGAACATCATTTGGAGTTTCTAAGTTTAAAAGGAGGCTGCACATGCTCGTCTGAGTCTACACTTGTCAAAATACCACATTGTTGGAAATCACATTTTACAGCTCATATATACTTCTTCTCTTGTCTCTGCAACATCTTGATTATAATCAAACGAGCGAGCAAACTCATTTTAAAATGGTACTCATCACTTAGGGGTAACATCAGGTGTTAAACCATTCTTTAAACATGGACATACCACTAGCCAATATGATAGGTGTCTAGGCTTTGGTCTGAACGCTTCCATACTTTTTTTTTCATATAGGAGCAGTGAGGGCTCTTGTAAGACAGCCAATATGCAAGTTTGCCCAAGTCTACACATACCTTAGTACCGTTTTCATATGGACTAACTTTTATACTATTAGAAATAGAGATTTGATGAATAAATTATATACATTGACTTATTGCTCACCTAGTTTTCATAGCAGAGCTCCAGATAAAGAACAATAGTGCTGCATTTCCATATGTCCAGATAAGCAAATATTTTGAGCATAAAATTGCAATATTTTTCTCCTCGATTCCTGATAAAAATGTTTTGGTTGGTCCAGAGAACCATCTTTGATTTGAGTACCCTTAAATTATGTTTTCTTCAAGAAATAAATGTATTACCCTCTCACCTGGTGACCTGAATTGTTTTGAATATTAATCAGCTTTTGGGTCACTGTCTGGCCACACCCACAACTGGTTCCTATCTACATTAGCTTTACAAGAGACTGAGACATTGCATACCACTTGGCAAAACAGTGACCGAATAGCTATATAAGAGCTATAGGATATTAATTATGCTCTCAAAACTATGGTTGTGCATTCTCAAAAGAATCATCTCATTATATTTCTGATAAAGGAACTCACCTTTGAAGCCTTTGTTTTTTAGGGCATACAGCATGTCATATCTGCATGTACGTTTATAGGTCAAATAAAAATTAAGATGACCACAATGACCCTTGATTGCTCACCTGAGTCTCTTGTACCGATTGCGCTTAAAAAATTGTTGAATGTTATTTAATTACGGTAACATAGTTCCTCAGGGAAAAATCCTTGCTACATTGTTTTAGGAATTTAGAAGACTGTTTTTACCACACCTCGACTAGGTATCAATAGATTCACCTCACTGAAATGGCGTGCCGATGATGGCCCAACATTGCTTGGTAGCTTTGTGATTTTTATACCCCGCCACTAAAGTGTGGCGAGGTATTATGTTATACCCTTCGGTGTCTGTCCGTCCGTCCGTCCGTCCGTCCGTCCGTCCGTCCGTGCTCACCATTTCCGATCGATAACTTGAGTATTTATTCACGGAATTTTTTCAAATTTTGCATACATATTGTTATCGGCGATGAGTGGTATGGGATTGTTAATGGGCAAAATCCGTCCATTTTTAACGGAGTTACTGCCCTTTTTCGTATTGGAAAAATGGTTTCTGGCCTGTTATTCCTTTACTGTTCATGATATCTGAATGAAACTTCACAGATATGTTGCATATCAAAGGTTACATATTGTGACTAAGGACCGTCACTCTGACCTTCCCAGTTTGTGAGTTATCTGCCCTTGATAGGTCTGAAAAAAGGTTTTTGACCTATTGTTCCTTTACTATGTGGAATATCTGAATATAACTTCACAGATATGTTTCACATCAAAGGTAACATATTGTGACTAAGAACCGTCACTCTTACCTTTCCCGTTTGTGAGTTATCTGCCCTTGATTGAATTAAAAAATGTTTTTTACCCATAGTTCCTTTACTATGTGGAATATTTAAATGAAACTTTACAGATATGTTTCACATCTAAGGTTACATACTGTGACAAAGAACCATCACTCTTACCTTTCCATTTCATGAGTTATCTGCCCTTGATTGATCTGAAAAATGGTTTTTGACCTGTAGTTCATTTACTATATGGAATATCTGAATGAAACTTCACAGATATGTTGATCATCAAAGGTTACATATTGTGACTAAGGATCTTCACTCTTACCTTTCCAGTTCATGAGTTATCTGCCCTTGATTGATCTGAAAAATGGTTTTTGACCTGTAGTTCATTTACTATATGGAATATCTGAATGAAACTTCACAGATATGTTGAACATCAAAGGTTACATATTTTTAGTAAGATTCGTCACCCTTACCTTTCCAGTTCATGAGTTATCCGCCCTTGATTGATCTGAAAAATGGTTTTTGACCTGTAGTTCATTTACTATATGGAGTATCTGAATGAAACTTCACAGATATGTTGACCATCAAAGGTTACATATTGTGACTAAGGACGTCATATCACTGTCTATCTCAGTTCTGTTGCTATTTAGGCATTATATATCTCACAAAATAACTTTTGGTGCCCCCAGCAGTGGCGGGGTATTCTGCAGTGCTTGCGGTGCTTTTATTAGGGGATCCGATAGGAACCCTATATTTTTGTAATTTTCCAGAGGGGATCCGGACCCATTGCCCCCCCCGTCCCCCCCCCCCTCCCCTTTCTATATACGTGCATGTAAAAGTATTCGAAATTTTAGTACATTTACCGTAAGCACTTGAATTGGAGCTTTGTTTATTGATCAGGATCATACATGCAGAGAAAGGATGTTGAACTATCAAATATCATACATCTAATGAGACCTTGAAATGTCATGTTTTCTTATTAATATATAGCTCACCTGAACCATAGGCTGAGGCCAAATAAAAAGATATGAGTGTTTCGGGTAACAGGTCTGAAAATTTTAGGTAGTGTAGGCACACTGTTTTGTTTGTTTTTTTCTGGAAAAAAAAATAATTTATGCATTTTGAAAGGCATTTTGCCTTTCAAAATGCATAAATTATATTTTTTCAAGAAAACCTGAAAAAAATTCTAGTTTTCGACAGTAAATTTAGATATGGTCGGGTTACCCTAAACACACTTATTTTTTTATTTGGCCTGAAGATGAGCTTTTTTGATCATTGGATGTGAGCATTGTCCATTGTCAGTTGACCAATGTCCATCAGCAATCGTCAACAATTGCTTCAAAGGACATCTCTTAAACTATATGCTGGATTTTGACCAAACTTGGCAGAAATTATCCCTATATGGCCCTCCTTGATAATTGTTCAAATGGTTCCTGTCAATTGCATAACTAGATCAAATTAGTTAAAGATTGATTCTCAAAATGAAAACTTAAAGAATCTTTTTTTCTCCTGGAGTCTTGGTATTTGGTATGTAGTATCAACTTAGAGAACCTCTACCAATTTTGTTCAAATCATGGTCATGCAGTCAAAAATAGCCCCATCCCAGTGGGCATATGTTTTACACAGGTAAACATAAAAAAAATCTTATTTTCAGAAACCACAAAGCCTAGAGCCTTAATATTTATTATGTAGCATCTCCTAGTGGACCTCTACCAAAATGGCAGCACCTTGTGGCACTGTACCAAGTTTGTTTGAATTATGGTTCTGTGGCCAAAAATGGCCCCATCCCTGGAGTTGACTAACAAACGGTGAAAACCTTATAAAATCTTCTTTTCTGAAACTACAAGTCCTTAGGGCCTTGATATTGCTATAAAGCAGCATCTAGTGGTTTGTTTGAATGGCTCCAAGGAATTAATACATGTACCACCAGAATGCCAAACAGTTCAGTTTAGACTCAACATTTTGAGTCCAAACTGTTTGCAATGGTAAATATCAGCAGATAACACTAGTCAGCACAAGTTGGGAAAGTATCAAATTACAATCAAATTTGGAAACATTATTCCAAAATTTTCAACATAGATTCCATGAATGGTAATTTGTTGACTGGGATAGTATAAATTATTGCATCAAATCCAGTGAGCCATGCTTACAGTCAGCAGAAATCTTTAATCAGCCAATATGGATTGTGGTTGAACTGTTTTACCATTTTAGAAACGTATTGTGGAAAATTCATGAAACATTGACCCGAAATATCAAATAACGGTGCTCCTGCCCCAAAATATTACTATTCAATATCATGTAAATTAACAGATGGATTTCAACCAAATGACATAATTCTGTTTGGGTTGCGCATATATTAACCACATAATTAGGACCCTTTGCTTTAATGAAATATTCAGTTCTAATTAATATATTGAGAAAGAATCCAGATTTCAACAAAAAAATTGTGTATCATTTAGTAATGATTTTTATCATACATGTATGCTTTAAAAGCAGTGTACAAGGTTAGACTCCCGTAACAATGTTGGCAGTGCTTTTAGTTAGTTAACCAGAGGCGAGTTCAACAATGCGAGCGTTCGCAGGCGCTCGTTGTTCTGGTACCTATCTTTATTCCTAATGTGTAAAGCCTGGCGTCAGTACAACGAGCGCCCGAGAGCACTCGCAGTGTTAAACTTGCCTCAGGTTGTCTAATAATGTAAGCTTGCTGTGGCATCCATTGTTGACTGGCCTCTTGATAATTTTTTATATGTAGCATTGTTGAGATGGGGATTGACTGCATAAAGATTTGGGACAGATCGGATCAGTTTAACATGATAAAATTGAGGATCTGTAGCATCTCGTCTGAGTCTACACTTTTTATTAAACCACTCATTGCAGGTAACCATACTAGGCCTCGGTAGTGAGTCTGACTGCAGATCCAAGCGTCGCGAGTTCGACCGCGGCCCTGCAGTCCCATACTTTCATGGAGATTGATCATGAAGTAATTTCAACGGTTATTCTCCTCCCTTCCCCTGATTCAAGAAGGGTTATTGTCAGTTACAAGCGAAAGTATGTGCACGAAGTACTGGTTAACTGCTTAGTCAAGCTTGCCCAGGAAAAGAGAGTGGTAAGGTGAACTGACCGTCCCGACATGACCTGGCTGTTGACGGGGACATAAGTTATCAAACCCCCAAGAAATGTTCCTGATTGAGTAAACAGGCAGCTTCTTTAGATTTCTGCGCTTAAATTAACCCTCAAAGCACCTATCATGATTCCAGAAATCAACACATTTTGTGATAACTTTTCTTGATATGTGAATAAAATAAGGCTTGACAGCAGATGATTCACATGAAATATCAAGGCTTATTTAGTTTCTTTAAGCAGTGACAAAATTAGAAAGATGACGTCTGCTTCAGACGTTGGCGCTTTGATGGCATTAAAGGATTGTCTGCAATTTGTGGTTGTTACAATTTCATGCATTTTGGAAGCAAATTACAGTCTCAGGTGATTGTTTCTAATAATTAAACCTTAAGTTACTGAATTTAAGAGATAGCAGATCGACGCTCAGCATTCAAGAGCTTTAAATAACTTCGTGTTATTAGCTATCCATGCAAAATGAAACGATGAATGAAATGTCAATCCTCTTTTCAAAAAGTAAAAATTTAAAAAAGAAAATGTACGAAAAATGCTGCACTTCTGCTTGCATTGTAGCTTCCATCTAAAACTGGAAAAACAGACTTTACTCTTTCCTTTATAGTGGCGACTTGTCATCTTCTGATAACCTTTACAAACAATTTGGACCCAGATCAGGACCATTTGACACTCTGATAGTTTTTTGAAAAAGTGAATGCAGTCAACAACAAAAACATGAAAAATTACCCATCATGCAAAGAGTAAATGCATTAAAAATCTTAGCTGCAGAGAAGATGGTAACTTTTCCTAACCCCAAGCCCCTTAAAGTGTCAAAAACAACTGCAGCTGCAGACAAAAAAGTCATTCTTGCATAAATGTCCATGAACATAGCTGTATCCTGGAAGCCATTGTCAAATGTGAAGGAAAATCCATGTTCAAATTCATGAGATTTGTGTGCTGTTTGAACATGGGGTTTTAACTTGACAACTTCAAAATGAGCCGGAGTTGTTTGCATGAGGTTATATGGAAAGCATTGCAGCCCAGGCTTATCATTTCGCAGATGCTTTTGCTCGCAGCATTTTCTTATTGAAATCCAGGGTAAGAAAATGGATATTTAATCCATTTATGCCGAATGGATTTTCCCATCTCTCTATCAATTGGAGGAGTTCACTTACTTTTTAGCTTTGTTGAGTGGTATTTCTCATTTTCATTCAAATTTTAATAGAACATTCTGTAGGCAAACAGTGGAGAACCAGATCAGACACGGCATTTTATGTTTTAGGGTCATTTTCAGTGCAATTCGGTTTGAAATCAGTTAAGCTATGCAAGAATAACAAGCAGACTTATTTTTTTTCATTGCATCAACACTTGCCGGGTCCCTTGGGAGATGTTTGAATACTTTGCCTGGCAGCCTCTTGTTCAAAAAACTTCCTTGGGACTTGGTATGTGTTCAAGTATGAAAAAGCATATTTGACCCCTGTGTCATATATGTATCTTTATTGATTTTTACTGGAGAGATGGTTTGATCTGTCAAGAAAGGGCTATGATTTTTGATTACTTATTTCAGGTACATCTACAGCAGTACCTGCAGAGTATCCTTGAGTCAAAATGGTACAGAAACCACACGGAAACAGTAAGTATAGTGGCCTGATGCATAGATCAAGATAAATATATAATTTTTGAAAGAATAATGGTGAATATTTTCTTAACCATCAATTTAACCATTTTTTTTTTTGGTGCTCAAAAGAACCGTCTCATCGAGATGTTTTTTTTTTTGAGTACCCACAACATACATTTTGGTTGAAAAATAAGAAAATGGATTTATATTAAACTCATTGACTACTAGTGTCATCTGCTGATAACCTATGCTAGCAGTTTTGACCCAGATCAGGCCCGACAATCTTGATACACACTATTTGACACTCTGATGAAATATCTAAAAGAATTTCTCGAAAAAGCTGATTTTTATAAAAAAAAAATCAGTTGAGGACAAAAGGCATGTAAAATTACCCAGTAGGCAAAGCATTAACTGCACTCTCTTATCTAAAGGTCTGACCTGATGATCCCCACATTATGAAAATATTGTAGCTATTCAGTACAAGCTCACTGGCTATGTTTTGACATGATAATTATATCTTGTCAGATGTTATAACCAGAATACATAATCATATTATTTAATCATCACACAACAGCATTAATTAAGACACTGCACAAAAAGAAGCCTTATAAAATGCCTTCACTATCCATGAAGTGAAACCCACTGTGACCTTGACAATAGTACCAAATTTTACTCTTCATTATACCCCCACCTCAAGGAGAGGACCTCAGAGCAAAGGTTTTGATACCAGCTTCATGGTCATTTCATGAGCTCAAAGATCACATGTACTGAGTTTGTGTCCACTCCAGTTCTCCTTAAGCCTTGGTCCAATTCTGAAAATATTTCACACACCTGTCCACCTCATTGAGAAAATTTTGTCTACCTCAAGGAGAGAGCTTATGAGCAAAGATCTTCAAGGTCATTGTGGGAGGTAAAAGGTCATGCATACTGAATTTTTGTTCACCCCATACCTTTTTTACCCTTGACCCAATTATGAAAATATTTCTCACACATAGACAATTTGCAGTAGACAATTTGCAGAGGGATGGTTTCAGGGACCATGCTTCAAGGTCTAGATCTTCGCAGGAGGTCAAAGGTCACATGCACAGAATTTTTCTACTCCATATTTTCTGAACTACTTTTCCAATTCTGAAATATTTACATCCGTGTTTTCCTAAGTGAGATGATGTGCATAGTGGAGGTTTAATCCTGTAAGAAACTACCCCGAAACTGAGTGTAAATATAAGAGATGAGTTTCATTTTTTGAACGTTAATGAAAGTATGAAACCATGGGTTTATTTCGGAGTTAACATGACATTGGGGTGTTACTTTTTATGCTAAACCCATGGCATTCATCATGAACATTCAAAAAATGAAATTTGTTTCTTAAAAATAAAAGAAAAATGTTCATAACATTTCTTCTGAATTTAATATGATAACTCGATTGAATCATTTACAAATGATTGAACTACAAAAGAAAGTCTTTTTTCCCAACAGACATAAATGAAAAATTAAATCAAAAGCTCTTTGAATGATTAAAAGTAATATTTTCAAGTCTAGTGGCTATATATATTTTTTTATCTGTCTCTGGTCTGATATTTCTATTAGGGCTGCCAAGCTGTGTAAACTGAATGAAGTAATTGCAAACAATATGCCATGCCTAAAAGAGTTAGGGCTTTTTTAGCCATTTTGGTATACCTTTAAAACAAGATTTTTCTACATAGACTAGAAAGTAGGATGCTACCAAGTTTAGCCACAAGAGCTTGAAGATTCGTCCGTAGGTCACTTCTATGGCCTCAAAACTGAAGGCTCACAATACCTTAAAAGGTTTTAACCCATAAAGCGCCACCTACAATTTGCAGCAGATGACAATTTCAAATTGTGGTGCTTTTTCAAAAATAACAAATAAGGCATGATATTTCATGAGAATCGTCTGCTGGCAGACGATTCTAATGAAATACCATACCTTATTTTTGTGGAAAACTAGGAAAGATGTCGCAAAATTTGTCTTCTGCTGCAGTCCTGATCGGCGCTTCACGGGTTAAAGACCAAACTTCAGGCACCTGTGTTTTAGCAATGCTTATAATCGCAGCAAGGAACAATGAAGGCACTGATCAGAGTGCATGAGCCTGCAGGTTGATCTATACAATAGGGAGTGCAGTGGCTCAGTGGTAGAGTGCTTGACTCGAGACCAAGGGGCTGCGGGTTCGAGCCTCACCGGCATCACTGTGTTGTGTCCTCGAGCAAGATACATTAATCCTAGCTTAGTACTGGTTCAACCCAGGAAGGCCTGTCCCTACATAACTGAAAGATTGTGGATGGGACGTAAAGAATCAAATCAAACAAACAAATGATCTGTATAATTGTTGTTTATGGATGACAGAAGCAATTTTTCTCATGTTGTGGCCCTCTCAATTCTCTCCTTGCTAGCGGCGAATTTTGTCATCAGCTGATAACCTTTGCAAACAGTTTGGACCCAGATCAGGACCGCCAGAATGTTGGTCCTGATCTGGATCCAAAACATTTGACACTCTGATAGTATTCCCGAAATAATTTCTTAAAGAGTTAATTTTGAAAAAAAGTTAGCAGACAACAAAAAAGCATAAAAAATTATTAAATTTACCAGCATGCAAAGTTTTAAGGTGGATTGTAGTGATAGCACTATTTAACCCTTAAAGCACCAATCAGGACTGCAGCAGACGACAAATTTTTCGGCATTTTTTCCAATTTTCAACAAAAATAAGGTAGGATATTGCATGAGAATCGTCTGCCAGCAGACGATTCTCATGAAATATCATGCCTTATTGGTTATTTTTGAAAAAGCTGCAAAATTTGAAATTGTCGTCTGCTGCAAATTATAGGTGGCGCTTTAAGGGTTAAAATGTAAACATGTTACCTGTATTAGCTTTGTTTAGCTCTGCAATCAATTAAAACAGCCATACAAAACCTTGGCAAGCTTAAGATTAGCTGATTTTCTGTTCAATTGTAGGTTTACAGCCCAATTGACAGAGTTTCAGTCATGCTGAGCCCTTCCAAAAATAACCTCAAGAAGACTGATGTAATTAACTCTTTGCCTCCTAGTGTCGTCTGCTGATAAATTTTGCAAACAGTTTGGACCCAGATCTGGCCCGACAAAATGTCGGACCTGATTGGGCTCCAAACTGTTTGACACTCTGATGGTATTTCTGAAAGGGGTTTTTTTTAAATTGATTTTGAAAAAGTCAGCAGAGGACAAAATTGATTTTGAAAAAAGTCAGCAGACGACAAAAAAGTATGAAAAATTACCCAGTAGGCAAAGAGTTAAGTGGGGGTGGGTAGATGGTTTTATAAGCTGACTGTTTTATTTTTTGTTTGTTTGATTTGATTCTCTACGTCCCATCAACAATCTTTCAGTTAAACAGGGACAGCTCTTCCTTGGTTGAACCAGTACTAAGCTAGGACAAATGTGACTTGCTCAAGGACCACAACGCAGTGACACTGGTGTGGCTCGTACCTGCGGCCCCTCGGTCTCGAGTCAAGCACTCTACCTCTGAGCCACTGCGCTCCCTACTGACTGTTTTAACCAAAATGTTGAATGCACAGAGGAACAAAAGATATGAAACATTTTAAACAAAATTTTAGTTTGAAGGCCTAGGTTCGACCCTGGGTGTTCTAATAAGGGGTTGGGCGGAGGCCAAAAATCAACTTTGCAGAATGTTGTCATGATTTATATCAAATTAAAGGTGATGAAACATACAATAACAAGCAAGCAAATATTTTGACCTTGCACATACCCTCTATTGCTAAGTGCAGTGATTCAGTTGGTAGAGTTTTAGACTGGGGATCGAAGGGTTATTAGTCACCAGTTACTCACTGCCTTGGGAGCGCTGTGTTGTGTCCTTGGCAGGGTTCGCACAGGCTTGAAAATTACTTGAATAAGAGGGGTTTCTTAAAAATTTAATATGCCTAGAAAAGTACTGGAAAATCACTAAAAGGCCTTGACAAAATCCTTGAATTCTTCTATTTTCTGTAGGATAACACTGTTGATAGAGATCTAAATCAGTAAAAAATTGTTGTGCCTTTATTTGGTGCAGCTAATGCTGCACCAAATAAAGGCACAACAATTTTATCCTAGTTTTCTAGTACTAATTTCTCCATTATCTCAGTCTAGCATTTCTGAAGTAGAATTTTAACGCTTAAATCAGGATTTTTCATGAACGTTTAGTCCTTGAAAACTGTGGAGAAGCTTTTAGAAGTCCTTGAAAGGTCCTTGAATTTTACACACACTTGCCTGTATGAACCCTGCCTTGAGCAAGACACTTTAACAACTGCTTAGTACTGGTTCAACGCAGGAAGACAGCAAAAAATTGTTGACTTGGATGTTAGACATCAACACAGACTAACAAAATCACCATTGACCCCTTGTGTCTCTTTGCATATCAACTCATTGGACATTTGATTGTAAAATTTCAGCTGAAGTTTCTGGAGGTGAGTGAGTTGTCATTCGTGAACAGACTTGGTCAGAAATGGAAGGAGGGTGATATCAACAAGTGTTCTGGTGGTCGCAGGATATCCATCGGCTGCTGTGGTTGTCTCAAGAAGTACCATGTACTGGGAAGATGGAGCGATAGGTTGGTTTGATTATTTTAACCCTTAGCTTGCTGGGTAATTATGCCCCCCCCCCCTCTCCGAAGCAATAGGCGAACCCGAGGTGCAAACATATTGGTTTATAGCTTTTGTCTGCACTCTAACTTATGAACCGTTTGACAAATTTTAACCAAACTTGCACAGATACTTCATAGGGACAGCCGAAAGGAATTATTAGATTTTCTTTAATGGGCTTGACTTAATCTTCAACATCACCAAGCTCATATATTTCTTATGAAAAAGCCTTGTCTGCACTCTATCTTCTGAACCAATGGCTATATTAAGATCAAACTGGCACAAAAATATTATTGTAGGACCTTAAGAATGATTGATTTTGGTGACCTTGACCTAATTTTCATGGTCACCAGGCTCATATAACTCTTATGAAAAAGCCTTGTCTACACTATATCTTCTGAACCAATGGCTAGATTTAGATCAAACTGGCACAAAAATATTATTGTAGGACCTTAAGAATGATTGATTTTGGTGACCTTGACCTAATTTTCATGGTCACCAGGCTCATATAACTCTTATGAAAAAGCAGTGTCTGCACGCTACCTTCTGAACCAATGGCTAGATTTAGACCAAACCTGCTCAAAAATATTATTGTAGGACCTTTAGAAATGATTAGATTTTGGTGACCTTGACCTATTTTTCAAGGTCACCAAGGTCATATAACTTGTCTGCACTCTATCCTCTGAACCAACGGCTAGATTTAGACCAAACCTGCACAAAAATATTATTGTAGGACCTTAAGAAATAATGAGATTTTGGTGACCTTGACCTAATTTTCAAGGTCACCAGGCTCATATAACTATGAAAAAGCCTTGTCTGCACTCTAGCTTGTGAAGCAATGGCCAGATTTTGATCAACCTGCACAGGCCTATCATCAGGAGAACCTTAAGAAATGATTAGATTTTGGTGACCTTGACGACCCAATAATCAAGGTTACCAGACTCATATTATTTACTCTATGAAAATGCCTTGTCTGTACTCTATCTTCTGAATCAATGGCCAGATTTTGACAAAACAGCCACAGATACATCATTGGTGAGGACCTTCAGAAATGATTGGATTTAGGTGACCTTGATCTATTTTTAAGGTCACCAGGCTCATATAACTCTATGAATATGCTTTGTCTGCACTCTTTTGATCCAATGGTCATATTAACTGACAAATTTTAGCCAACTGGCACAAATACATCATTGGTAAGACCTTAAGAAATGATAAAATTTTCATGACCTTGACTTAATTTTTAAGATCACCAGGGTCATATAACTATGAAAACGCCTTGACTGCACTCTATCTTCTGAATTAATGGCCAGATTTAGAATTTACTGGCACAGATATATCATTGTGTGGACCTTAAGAAATTATCAGATTTTGGTGACCTTAACCTAATTTTCAAGGTCACCAAGCTCATATAACTCTATGGAAAAGCCTTGTCTGCACTCTATCTTCTGAACTAATGGCGCGATTTAGACCAAACTGGCAAAGATACATCATTTTTAGGACTTTAAGCAGGGGTGTAAAATTCCCAAATCAGTTACTCGCCCTTCATAACTCAATTTTTTTTCTGAGATGCTGTAAATTAGAAAGTACTACACAAATTGTCAAAACTTTTACTTGCCCTGCGTAATATTTTACTTGCAAATGTGAGTGGGGAGTGGAATTTTACACCCCTGTTTAAGAAATTATTAGATTTTTTTGTGACCGTGATCTGGTTTTCAAGGTCACGAGGATCATATAACTCTATGAAACTGGTGGGTGGTTGGTGCATATATTTTCTTCTGAAAACTCCATGAAGTTTTTCATGCTTTTGTTGTCGTCTGCTGAGATTTTTCAAAGTTAAG
The DNA here is from genome assembly GCA_964019695.1 of Loripinus fragilis. Classification (NCBI taxonomy): domain Eukaryota; kingdom Metazoa; phylum Mollusca; class Bivalvia; order Lucinida; family Lucinidae; genus Loripinus; species Loripinus fragilis. The sequence continues at coordinate 90,448,575 of OZ026517.1, forward strand.
TTTTTCAAAAAATTCTTTCAGGAACACTATCAGATTGTCAAATGATCTGGGTCCAAAATGTTTGTAAAAATTATCAGCAGAAGACACTAGCAGGCAAAGAGTAAAACCTTGTCACGAAATATCAATATAAAAGTATTAGCAGTCATGACTCCTGTGTTATTTTTCATTTATGTTTAGTTTCATTTAGTGATAACAAAAAAAATCTAATACCAAAGATGCTATCTGCATTTTTTCCAAACAAAGATTCAATGTTTAAACAGCTTAGAACAAATCTGTCCCTTGAGTAATTAAAATTCTATCTTCAACAAACATGATGGCAAGAATGGTAATTAATGCATCATGAGATGAAAAAAGATATCTAAAATCCTTGAACTAGATTAAATCATTAAAGTGCTAATCGTGAGGGTCTTCATTTCGAAGGAAAACAAGTCTTCGAATTGAGATTGCATGAGAATTCATTGTTGGCCTTTATCCTCTACTCCATAATAACGCCTTTTGACGCGAATTTGAAAATATTCTGGAAAATGGAGCATTTGCTCTTTTGGAGCAAATGCTCCATTTTCCATGATATTTTCAAAAGTATTCAAAACTTAACTTAAATTTTTACTTGAATTTTTTTGCATGTTGTCTAAAAATAGAAAATGATGTCATGATCTAAAAATAGCATAAGGAGTAAACAACAAAATTGAAAATATTGTGAACTGTGAATTTTAAATGGTGCTTTAAACTCTTTCCTAGCTATTGACAACTTTTGTCATCAACTAATAACCTTTGCAAACAGTTTGGACCCAGATCAGGACCGACAGAATGTGACATAGTGTCGGTCCTGATCTCGATCAAAACCGTTTGACACTCTGATAGTGTTCCTGAAAGAAAATTTTTAAAAGGGTAATTTTGAAAAAAGTCAGCAGACGACAACAAAAGCATGAAAAATTACCCAGCATTCAAAGAGTTAAGGATTAACCCTTAAAGCGCCAAGAAAAAATGCATCTGAAAAAAATTGCATATGAAAAATGAAGTCGTCTGCTGCAAATAATTGCCTAACATTACCGATGAATTTAAGTATAGAAACAAACAGGTTGGACCCAGATCAAACTGTTCCTATAGGAGCAGTCTGATCTGGGTCCACACTGTTTGCCATAGAGGCTTCTTAAACATTTCAGCAGACGAGAAAAGCAGACGACTTTTGTTGTGATTGGTGCTTTAATCTTGGAAACAGTTTCCTGCTGCATCTTATTTCTAAAATCAAAGCAAGATTTTATGCCTTCTGGAAATTTGGTCAATCGCAACAAAAGTCGTCTGCTTTTCTCCTCTGCTGAAATGTTTAAGAAGCCTCTATGGCAAACAGTGTGGACCCAGGGAGCAGTCTGTTCTGGGTCCGAGCTGTTTGCTTCTATACTTAATTTGTCAGTAATGCTAGGCAATTATTTGCAGCAGACCACTTCAGCAGACAACATTTTCAGATGCATTTTTTTCTTGGCGCTTTAAGGGTTAATCCTGCCAAATGCACAACATCACAGAAAACCTGAAGTCAGTACATGATTTTAACACATTGTATTCTGAGAACTTTGGCAAACAGTGTAGACCCAGACGAAATGCTGCATTTCATCTGGGTCTGCACTGTTTTTTGCTAAGATGAAAACCAACTTTCATGGACAGATGTACCATTAATCCTAGCTTAGTACTGGTTCACTGGTGCACTAGTATAATTTTTCCTTCAAAAAGACAGTAAAAATGCATTAACTTGCACCTACGTCCAGCGGCTGCCAGCTGCATAAAACCACTTGTCAGCCAATGAAAAGTGACGCTATGTAATGATGTTGAGTTTGCGACAGTATATCGCAGGATATACTGTCACAAATTTATGACGTTATCCAATCAGACATTGTAAAACATTTGCAAGTGCCTTACAGGCCTTTTTTAAGAGTGCGTACCAGAAAAATAATTTTCTTATTTCTCAACCAAAACATATGTTGAGGGTACTCAAAAGAACTGTCTCAATGAGACAGTTGTTTTGAGCACCCAAAACATATGTTAACGATTATGGGTAAGAAAATATTTATAATTTTATGCTGATAATTTTTGCTTATCTAGACCTGTGGCATTAGAATTGTTAATTTCCCATTCTTATTGAAAGGCCCCTCAAAAAATGCATATTAACCCTTTTCTGACCGGAAACCCCTAAATGATTACCTTAACAATCAGCAAAGACCAAGATAATGCGGCATTTCATCAGGGTCTGCTCTGTCTTGAAGGTTATAATTTCAAATAAATATTGCATTTTTTTCTCTGAAGATCATTTTTGTCTTAGAAGACAGTGGTTATAATTTTAAATAAATATTGCATTTCTTTCTCAGAAGATTGTTTTTGTCTTAGAAGACAGTTGAAATTATAACTTCAAATAAATATTGCATTTCTTTCGGAGATCGTTTTTGTCTTAGAAGACACTGGTTATAATTTCAAATAAATATTGCATTTCTTTCTCTGAAGATCGTTTTTGTCTTAGAAGACAAAAACAATCATCAGAGAAAGAAATGCAATATTTATTTGAAATTTTAACCTGTGACCCATAGGAGCGCAGTGGCTCAATGGTAGAGTGCTTGACTGGAGACCGAAGGGCCACAGGTTCGAGCCTCATCGGCGTCACAGTGTTGTGGTCCTTGAGCAAGACACATTTATCCTAGCTTAGTACTGGTTCTACCCAGGAAGACTCGTCCCTATATAACTGAAAGATTGTTGATGGGACGTAAAGAATCAAATCAAACAAACAAAATAATCTGTGAACCATCATTAGATACAATGGACTATCCTGACTTTTTTGTATGTAGCTTTATGGAAAATTCCATTTTATCTGAAAAGGGTTAATTGATAATTGCCATTTTAGGAAATTGTGATTTTATAATGATATTATGAACTGTTTTGTAGATGGTTGATAGTAAAAGACACATTTCTGGCATACCTGCGGCCATCTGATGGTGCTATCTGTGATGTGATGTTAATGGATTCGGACTTTAGGGTCAACACGGGTATGGATGGAACTGGTGCTAGACATGGTATTCTAGTCATGAACTTAAATAGGTAATTTATTCTCTGCTTAGTAGAGGGATCACACATGTTTTTTCATGCATTAGTATTTGCTGGGTCCCGAGGAAGCTGTTTGAACACAAGGCCGAGTGTTCAAACATCTCCCAAGGGAAACAGCAAATGTTAATGCAATGAAGTAAACATATGTAATCGTTATTCTTGTATTTTTACCTTTTTCCAACCCAATTAGCACTGAAAAAGCTTCTAAAACATTAAATTGTCCATTTTCTAACACTCAATTTCTCTAAACAGAAAGGCATCGCTGTTAACTTAGGAATGTCATAACGTCGTCATAATGGTACGCAACGTTTTCGTAAACAATAGCATCGACAAAATGATCAGTCTTGCACACAAACCTTTGTATATAACATCATGCAAATAATGCAGGGCTCTCATTTTAAGTATTTTCAAGTTCAAACCCATGTTTAAACAGCACATGAATCTCCTGATTTGAACATGGACTTTCTTTCATTTGACAGTGGGTTTAAACAGCTATACAAATAGATATCTATGCAAGAATACTGGGTTTACCCTGAAATTATCTCAGCATGACAGAAAAATTGTTGAATGGGACATAAAGCATTACGGAAACATACAAAAATTGTGGTCACAATCGCAGGAATATTGCACAGGTCTCATACTTTATACTTTTCACACTGTTGAACTCCTTTTAATTTTTCCCTGCTGGTGGCGACTTGTCGTCTGCTGATTATCTTTGCAAACAGTTTGGATCCAGATCAGGCACGACAAAATGTCGGGCCTGATCTGGATCCAAACTGTTTGACACTCAGATGGTAATCCTGAAAGATTTTTTTCGAAACTTTCAATTGTGAAAAACAAAATCAGTAGACGATAAAAAGGAAAAAAAATTACCCAGCATGCAAAGAGTTAAGTTGAACTCAAATTGGCGCAACCATTATAAGCAAAGTTTGTTCTCAGAAATGTTTGTATTTGATTCTTGCAAGAATTTGTAAATTTCAGTTTTCTCTGCACAGTTAATGAGAAAAGCAAAGTGGCATGCACCTGTAAAAATACCCAGTGATTAAGTGTATTCATAGTTTGTACTTTTCTTTTTAAAAAAAATCCATTTTGCAATTCTTTGAGAAGTGGTGTACTTATAGGAAACCTTTTAAAAGTACAAAATGGCAGCTTCTTGAACATAGCATTTTCATCTCTTTCTGCATCTTCATATTATGAGTCTTTTTCACTGAACATTACTCTTAGTATGAGTGGGGGGGGGGGGGGGGGAGGGTTAATGAGATAATGTTATTTGTTTGCATATGGTTTGCATATGCATAGAATCACTTAAAATGTATGTTATCATGTACATCTATCTAATGGGCTTGTTGCCTTATTCTTGTGTGTACCAGCAACTATGGCTCTGACATGACTGCGCACATATGCAGGCTCACAAGACCGCTGTGATAAGTTCCAAAATCTCATGTACTGGCTCATTACGAAGGACTTTTTTTCTTAACCCTTGTCGTGCTGAATAGATTAACCCTTAAAGCGCCAATCACGACTTTAGCAGACGACAAATTTTTTCTACATCTTTTCCAAATTTCAAAAAAAAAGGAATGATATTTCATGAGAATCGTCTGCCAGCAGACGATTCTCATGAAATATCATGCTTTATTGGTTATTTTTGAAAAGCGGCAAAATTTGAAATTTTAGTCTGCTGCAAATTATAGGTGGCACTTTAAAGGTTAATATACTGAAGTCACTTTTTTTACAGCCAGTTCAGTTGTGTGATTTCATTGAAGGTTGCATGGAAAACAGTTCAGATCCTGGTCAGATGGCTTCATCAGAAGCCAGCTGATCTGGGTCTACACTGTTTTCTATAGAGGATATATCAGGGTTCAGCAGGCCAAGGTTTAAGTCTTACCCAGATGTTGCATGTTACTATATTTATACTTAGGCCAGATCAAACTGTAACTACAGTGTAGATGATCAGATGGCTTCATCAGAAGCCAGCTGATCTGGATCTACACTGTTTTCTATAGAGGATATATCAGGATTCAGCAGGACAAGGGTTAAGTCTTACGCAGCTGTTGCATATTACCATATTTATACTAATAATCAGACGGATAGGCCAGAACGAACTGTAAATACAGAGCAGACAGTGCCTGAGGATCTACACCATCATTGAATCACTAAATTTTACATCTCCATTGGTACTTATTTAACCCTTAAAGCGCCACCGATAATTTGTAGCAGACGACAATTTCACATTTTGCATCTTTTTCAGAAATAACAAATAAGGCATGATATTTCATGAGAATCCTCTGCTGGCAGACAATTCTCTTGAAATATCATATGTTATTTTTTCTGAAAATTAGGAAAAATGTTGCAAAATTTGTCGTCTGCTGCAGTCATGATTGGTGCTTTAAGGGTTAACTGAAGATAAGTACATGTACAGCTAAGAGTTAAGGTGTCTAACTATTCCATTGCTAGCGTGACTTTTGTCTTCTGCTGATAACCTTTGCAAACAGTTTGGACCCAGATCAGGACTGACAAACTGTTTCACCCTCTGATAGTGTTCATGAAAGAATTTTTTAAAAAAAGCTAATTTTGAAAAAAGTCAGCAGAGTGAGCAGACGACAACAAAATCATTAAAAACTACCCAGCATGCAAAGAGCTAATAGATAAAATAGGTCTTAGAGTAGTCCATGAATTCTTTCTTGTCCCAATATGGTAAACAGCTTTTGTGAATTTCATTGTAAGCAACTTACTGTTAGTTTTTGTAGCACTCATTGAAGGCATTGCAGTGATGGTGGGACCCTATGAAAAGCCCACAATATATACTGTGCACAATAAGTTTAGCGATTTCTTGTGTTTCGCATCTTTTTGTGCTCATCTTTGTGCAATATCGAACAATTTCAATTGCAATGACGAGAACAGGATCTAGATGCAAATGAAACAACAAATTTACAGAGGCTATCCTTTAAATATGCATTTGGGGAGAGCAAGAAATGCAGGAGGGGTCAGTAAGCAAAATTCACATCTGTTGTAAGTATTGCTAAAATGATAAGCATGTGATTTTTCATTTGGTGGTCTCTCATCTTCCTCATGCATCACACGCTTATAAAAAAAATATTGGTTATGTGACAGATGTGATACAGATTTCATGCTGAAAAAATCAGCAGCCATCAATGACGTCAAAATGTAGTCATCATTTGATCAAACTTCTAATGTTAATTGTGGTTTCATTTCAACAGAGAATCAGTTTGCAAAACAATGTAACTCAGCCTATGGTTGATTAAAACCTTAAGTTACTGAATAATGTGACGCATTTGAGAGATAAGGGTGACGTTAGATTTTATCTTTCGGCTCGTGCTCTGTAGCCTTGAAGATGTTTCATTCAGCATTATGTGTCTGAATGGTTTGGAAGACATCAAACAGTTTTACTTGTTATTGTGGTTCAAGAAAAACGGACTAGAAACACAGTTTAAAGGCGATAACGTAAAAGCATGAATAAAAACGTCAAATTGTGAAAACTTGGTCCTTTATTTCTCTGAGAAAGTTCAGAAAATTGCAGCATTTGCTATGATTTTTTTGGTTTTCAGTGACCAAACAATCGCTTGAAAATGGTTTTAGCTTCCTCCAATGATCAGAAATACCCACGTTACCTCCTAGCCTTAAAATTTAATCTCACTTTAGCGCAGCCGCTGTGTTTTGTTATTCTATATTTTTTTAATGGAATTTCTTGACAGAAGATTGGCACTTTTATCTACATGACAGCAAATGAAACTTGAGATCTGATAAGGATGGCCTCACCCATACAAAACAATTGCTAAATTCATTGTGCATAGTATATATTTTTAAGTAAAAAGATAATCCCAATAGTAGATATTTCTCTTATCCTGGGACATGGAGTAAATGAGTACTTTATTTGTATAATTTGACCTGATGTTACCAATTGAACTGATTCAACTTTTACCTTAGTCCTGCTAAATCTCTACCAGCCCTGTAGCGTAGTCAGTAGCAAGTCCAACTGCAGATCCAGGGGTCTGGACTTTGATCTCGGCCCGGTCCCATACTTTCATGGAGATTGATCATAAAATAATTCCTACGGCTGTTCTTCTCCTTCCCTTGATTCAAGAAGGGCTGTTTTCAAAGATCTTTTTTCCCAACCATGGCTGGCTGGTATCTGTTTTATGGGTAGATTTGCCCTTTTGACACTTTATGGACCAGAAACCCCAAAACTGGTACTTTGGCAAACAGTGATGATGAGGCATTTCATCAGGGTCTCCACTGTTTGCTAAGACAAAATCAACCTTCAGAGAAAAAAATACAACTTTTTTTTTAAATAATAACCCGTGACCCCTCTATGTATAAAATGGAGGAGCAGACGGCAAAAGTTGTGACTGACGGGGGTCAGTTGAGTATGTTCATGAGCTAGGTTGACTGAATAACTAGGATAAAGCAGCACTTTTTGTATGATTTAACAAAGTTTCTGCTTGATATGATTTTCTGCCTCAATATCAACTGCATAAATGGATGGCTGCAGGTTTTGCCATGTTGGTTATGCACAATTATTTATTTGTCTGAAAGTAATGCGATGTTTTATTTTTGTCAAAAGTATGCTTGCTTTGCAATTGAAAAAGTATGCCATACCCTTTCTAAAGACAAGATCAATATTTCAAAGTCAATTTAACTCGTTTCAGGGCTTTGAGTATCATCTGTGGTGCTGACTCTTACCATGCTGGACTTTTTTTATTAACTACACTCCTCCCCATTTTTTATCTAATTAAATCTGGGTTTCCAATCTTAAGTTAACATATATTTATTTATAAAAGGGGAAAGCAGTGCGGATCCAGATCAGCTTGCTTCTCGGAAACTACACTTCTCCCCATTTTTATCCAATTAAATCTGGGGTTTCCGTCTTTAAGTTAAGGAATATTTATTTATAAGCAGATGGAAAAGCAGTGAAGATCTAGATCAGCTGGCTTCTCAGAAGCCAGCTGATCTGGATCTACACTGTTTAGTGTTTGTAGTCCCATTTTGAAAAAGTGGGGGGCTATATTGGATTTGGGTTGTCCGTCATTCGGTGTATCCGTAATTCCGTTATTCCGTCCATCATAATTCCGTTTCCCCTCAATATCTTGAGAACAATTTTAAAATAGGATATATGAGCAGCAACATGTGATTTCCTACAATGTGGCATTTTAACATGTGTAGACTCAGACGAGCCTTTGCAGCCTCCTGTTAAGCTTAGAAGCTCCAAATTATGTTCAGTCATAGAATATTCAAGCGACTAGCAAAGGCTCTGATAAGACTGCGCGTATGCTCAGGCTGATCTGAGGCTTTGCTGGTCGCACATACCACAGTGTTGGAAATCCCATGTCGCGGCTCATATATTCGGGTTTAAGACTCGCTTCAGTTATAAAAAAAAATGCATTGAGCACCCAATGGCCTTTTATTAAAGCAAGAAAATTTATATACTTTATAAGCCATTTATTACATGGCTGCACATCTGGGAGTGATATAAGCCATGTATTAAAATTGATAGACCACTAGTTGTTTACATATTTTGCAATGTTATGTAAATGATGACCATAACAATGTCACACATATAAATCTCAGAAAACGCAATTTCAAAAAAAATTTAGTTTCATTTGATAAATAGAATCTAACATTCCTGCTCTTGTAATATAACATTGAATTTATTAAACTCTTTGCTTAACCCATTTAAGCCTAGAGTCCTTTTTGTAGGGCATCGGCGAACATTGCAAAACCAGATCAGATGCCGGAAGGTGCGGCGTCTGATCAGGTTCTCCACTGTTTGCTTGCAGAAGTTTCTTTTAAAATTTGAATAAAGTGAAAAATACCACCCAATAACCCTAAAATTGGAATTGGACTTGTTCAATTGATAAGGATGGGAAAATACATTCAGTTTAATTGGGTTAAAAGCAATAAAATGCTCAGCAGGCCTTGCACTTTATTGCTTTTCTCCAACTAGTGTAAAAAAGTCAATAAAACTTGTTGAGAAAAAAACATGAGCACCAAAATTTCAAGCGCCAGAAAGAACAGAGACTAGCCCAAAATTTATACCTCTAACCGAGCTGGATATGTCAGCAAGGATTGTTTAACCCATAAAGCGCCACCTATAATTTGCAAAAGACGACAATTTCAAATCTTGCTGGTTTTTCAAAATTAACAAATAAGGCATATGATATTTCATGAGAATCGTCTGCTGGCAGATGATTCTCTTGAAATATCATACCTTATTTTTGTCTAAAATAAGGAAAGGTGTTGCAAAGTTTGACGTCTGCTGCAGTTGTGATTGGTGCATTAAGGGTAAAAGGAGGTTTTTTTCCCACATGTGATAAGTAGCAAAATCGTATATTTTATACAGGCATTTACTGGCAAAGACGTGGACAGGTCGGAAGGCTGATGAGTGGCAGGACAGTATCGACACTGCTGCCAAGACGACGGGTATAGAGTTCACCCAAGAGAACAGATACAATGCTTACGCCCCTGTGAGAGAAAAGTCTTTCGCTAGATGGTGAGTGATAGATGGGTGAACAAATTGCTTCTGTTGTTTATTGATATTGATCAGAGGGGGAAAAGATCAGTTTATATGCCATTTATCAAGGGACTTCACGTCTTACTATATTGCCCTATGTAATTGGATTACTTAACTCTGCCTGCCAACGGGGACTTGTCGTTTGCTGATAACCTTTGCAAACAGTTTGGACCCAGGTCATGCCAGACAGGATGTCAGGCCTGATCTGGATCCAAACCATTTGACACTCTGGTAGTGTTCCTGAAATAATTTTTTTAAAAAGTTAATTCTGAAAAAAGTCAGCAGAATAAAAAAAATGTACATGTACTGTAAATGTTGAAATATTGGTATGGTAAATGTTCTAAATTTTGAACATTTTACTCTTTTTCTTCCCATATAGAACTGGATTCAACCAAATCTTGTGGGAATAATTAACGTGGAAGACCCTGATCAGACTGCTTCTTTGGATAATGCGTTAATAAGGGACATATCATGACTAAAACAACTTACGTTACTAGGAGAAAACTCAGATGAGACTGGGCATTTTAATAATTGCATATCTTTTGAAAGGAAGTTACAGAAACCCATGGCCATTTTATAATGATGATGTTTTGGTAAAAAATAGACCAAACAAAGATAATAATGATAAATGGTAGCTTAATGAAGGTCGAAAGTATTGCAGAATGCTCCCTTTGGAGCATTCTGCAATATTTTTGACTTGCATTAAGTGTAATCTGTCTTGAAAACTTTTTGAGTGACCGCTTAAGACAGGTTTTACTGTATTGTCTAAAATGCTGGTTAAAAGATCATATGATATTCATGGTCATTTCATACACAAATTCAACTCGCCAAAGCATGTTTGGTAAATATTGATTATTTATAAGGGTAAGATTGTCTATTTATATACTCTAAACCGAAACAACAAGGAGCCGGCATGGTGTAGTAAACAAACCACTTGCCTTGAGAGGGGTCTGGAGTTCTATTCCAGCTCCTCCAATCTGTTAGAGAGACTCTAAGTCGTGACCCTGTCTCCATTTGGCCTTAGCTGTGGTGGCACTTTAAATATAAACTCACTCAATCACTGAACAAAAACAAAATTGGATCCCAAATTCACTTCCACTAAAACAGGTATTTGAATCATCAGTGGTTCATTTTGACATGATATATTTTCAGGTTTGTAGATGGTGCTTCCTATTTTGAGGCAGTAGCTGATGCCTTAGAAAAAGCTAAAGAGGAAATCTTCATAACAGACTGGTGGTAAGTTGCCTTGAAGTATTTACGGTAAATCTTCTAAAATTTCAAACACTTTTCTCTTTCTATTCTCAAATAAAATATGGTTTTCGTGGCTGGAATTCACAAAATGCTGGTCAGTATAGCAAACAGCAAAGACCCTGATCAGACTGCTTCTGGAGAAGCAGTCTGATCAGGGTCTGCACTGTTTGTCTAGGCCTTTTTGGTATTTCTTATTTTGAAGCTGTAGCTGATGCCCTAGAAAAAGCTAAAGAGGAAATCTTCATCACAGACTGGTGGTAAGTTGCCTTGAATTATTTATGGTAAATCTTCTAAAATTTCAACAACAAAATTTCATTTGACATTAAAAATGCTGGTCAGAATAACAAACAGAGAAGACCCTGATCAGACTGCTTCTGAATAAGGAGTCTGATCTGGGTCTGCGCTGTTTGTCTAGGACTTTTTGGTGTGTCCTATTTTGAGGCAGTGGCTGATGCCTTAGAAAAAGCTAAAGATCACAGACTGGTGGTAAGTTGCAGTGAATTATTCATAGTAAATCTTCTAAAATTTCAAATCCTTTTTTTCATTCGACAATAAAAATGGTGGTTATTGGGACTAGAATTCAATAAATGCTTGTTGGAATAGCAAACAGGGAAGACCCTGATCAGACTGCTTCTAAAGAAGCATTCTGATCTGGGTCTTCACTGTTTGTCTAGGCCTTTTGGTGTTTCCTATTTTGAGGCTATAGCCGATGCCTTAGAAAAAGCTAAAGAGGAAATCTTCATCACAGATTGGTGGTAAGTTGCCTTGCTTTTCCATATTAGACCTAATAAGTACCCATGCCCCTATAAGCGATTACTGTGTACTTTATTTTATGGGTTTATTTGACCTATAGAGCATATAAAATTTTCAAAATTCTATACCCTGGTTCAAAAGAACAGTTCTGGGGAAGCCAGCTGATCTGGATCAACACACGTCTTTCATTCACATAATGAAGCCCAAGAGTTTTCACGTAGAAAACAAATTCTAGTAACCCCTAGCATGGAGATGTATTACACATATGACTACACCAGCTCCCAAGGTCAAGGTCACAACTTGACCCAGTTACACTAAGAATTTCATGTCTGGGCCATATCTCCTACAAGGATAGGCCAAATTTAAATAATTATAAATTCATATTATAATTACACATAGTTCGAAGTTGTATTGCACGCAACACTTAGCCACCAACTCTCAAGGCCAAGGTCACAACTCTGACTCAAACTAAGATGATGTGTTGTGTTGTTGTTGTACATATCATACACGTCTTAAATGTCATGCACTAATAGCTTATGATTGTTACAAATACCATTCTGATGGGTCTTTCATAAACCACGGTCATATACACCATAGGTGGGTGAGTTGGGGGGAGGTTTTCTTTAATCCCGTAGGGGACTCCTGTACATGTGCGGATCCAGAGGGGGGCATAGGGGTCTGGACCCCCCCTGAAAAATCACAAAAATATAGGGTTTCTTAGCAATACTGATTCGGATCCCTGAAAAATCATGAAGCTGCTAAGCCAGCATTCAATAAAGTGCCATTATTGACATGCCAGCGAAACACCATTCAAATGATGATGGCCCGAAATAAGTGGTATTTGGATCCACTCATCAACTAAAAAAAAACGTTCTCAAAGTTGGACCCCCTCTGAAAAAACTGTCTGGATCCATACATGCTGTATTACATAACAGCAATACCACATGGCCTTGTCTTATTGAGCAAGATATGGGTTAAAAGATCTCACAGAGACAATAAACTATATTATTTGTCTCATTTATCAACTGTGGAGACCAGACATATAATTTTACTTAACGGTGTCTGACCATGACTGTTTTATGAGCGCCACAATTACTTTTTAGCTCACCTGAGCCGAAGGCTCATGGGTGAGCTAATAGTATACCAGTCACTCCGGCGTCCGTCCGTCGTCTGTCGTCCGTCGTCCGTCCGTCCACAATTTCAAACATCTTCTCCTCTGAAACCACTGGGCGAAGTGAACTCAAATTTCATATGGAGACTCCTTAGGATGGGGGAACGAAAGTTTGTTCAAATGGTCCTGGTCACATGACCAAGATGGCCGCCATGCCCATATATGGTAAAAACCCTTTAAAAATCTTCTTCTCCAGAACCAGGAGGCTGATGACCTCAGGACTTGGTATGTAGAATTGGGGATGTGGGGCCTACCAAGTTTGTTCAAAAAATGATCCTAGGTTGACCTTGACCTACTTAACGTCAAGGTCAAATTTGCTTTCTAATGCATTTAAATGGGAAATTTTTTGAAAAGTTGATTTTTTTGAAAACTGTAGAAGGCTTAGTCATTATTCTCCCTTGATATGTTTAACCTAATGAGACAATGGCTATAAATAAGTTTCAAAGGTCAAGGTTGACCTTTGACCTTTCAGCTAAGTCACTCATATTGGAGTCCCATCAATATATTAAAACAGTTTTCTCAAAAATCATTGGCTCAATTGAACTCAAATTTCATGTGAAGACTCCTTATGATAAGTTAGCCAAAATTTGTGCAAAATATTTTTGGTCACATGACCAAGATGGCCGCCACACCCATATATGGTAAAAACCCTTTAAAAATCTTCTTCTCCAGAACCAGAAGGCCGGTGACCTTGGGACTTGGTATGTAGCATTGGGGATATAGGGCCTACCAAGTTTATTCAAATGATAAACCTAGGTTGACCTTGACCTACTTAACGTCAAGGTCAAATTTGCTTCTAATGCATTTAAATGGGATTTTGTTTTGAAAAGTTGAATTTTTGAATGCTATTGAAGCCAAATTCATTATTCTCACTTGATATGTTAAACCTAATGAGACATTGGCTAAAAATAAGTTTCAAAAGTCAAGGTTGACCTTTAACTTTTCAGCCAAGGTCGCTCATATTGGAGTCCTATCAACACATTAAAACATAGTTTCCTCAGAAACCACTAGGCCAATTGAACTCAAATTTCATATGAAGACTCCTTATGATAGGTTAGCCAAAATTATACCAGTTGTACTGGTCACATGACCAAGATGGCCACCATGCCCATATAGGGTAAAACCCTTTAAATATCTTCTTCTCTGGAACCAAAAGGCCAATGGCCTTGGTACTTGACATGTAGCATTGGGGATGTGGGCCCTACCAGATTTGCACAAATGATGAATCTAGGTTGACCTTGACCTACTTTATGGCAAGAACAAATTTGATTCCTAATGCGTTTATATTTCTATACATATAACTGTTTAAGCCGAAATCATAATGCTTGCCAGAAATGTTTAACCTAATGAGACAATGGTTTTATATAAGTACCAAATGTCAAGCTGCATGTGAACTTTTATCCAACGCCACTCATTTGGACTGCCATATATCTATCTAAACATCTTTTTCTCAGAAATCGCTGGGCTGTTTGATGGAGTATTCATAAGATTGTGTAGGTCACTTGACCAAAATGGCTTCAACACTCATATATGGTAAAACAAAATATGTTTCATTATAAGCTGTAGTGACCTTGACCTATTTTAACATTATTAAGGAGATTAGGTGAGCGCCACAGGACCTTCAGGTCCTCTAGTTATCTTTGCAAAGTGAAATTATTAATTCTTTTGTTGCGAAAAGGACATTCAATTGTCTAGACTTGCTTTTTCTTGGTACTTTTCTTGATTTGTTAGCATAAAGAAAAAAATATTTATGTTCCGCTATTTACAATTTTTATGTAATAGACTTCTTACCAACTTTCGCCCTATTAACATGCAGTATTCCAGTTTTCAATCAGAGTGGAAATTAGTGTAGATCCTGATCAGATGGATTTGTCAGAATCCAGCTGATCTGGATCTACAGTGGTTTCAAAACAATAAAGTGTATATACATGTATAAACAAATGCAAGTCTTTAGTTTCAAGACCGAGGGGCGGCTGGTTTGAGCCTCACCAGCATCACTGTGTTGTGTCCTTGAGCAAGACACATTTATCCTTGCTAGGAAGACCCGTCCCGACATAACTGAAAGGTTGTTAACTGGGATGTAAAGAATCAAATCAAACAAACAAACAAAACAAGCCTTTAGTTAAAAGTGCATAGCAAAAATTTATTTTCTTATTTCTCAACTCAAAGATATGTTGTGGGTACTCAAAAGAACTGTCTCGATGAGACGGTCCTTTCGAACACCCAAAACAAATGTTAAAACTGATGGGTAAATTTTTTTTTTACAATTTTTCACTCAAAAAATTGTTTATCTAAACCTATGTAAATGAGAACAACAACAAATGTTTCCTTGAAAAAAAAAAAAATGTATGTTTTGATTGTGAAAAAGAAAAGGATTATTTATAAATGAGCCACAACATGGGATTTCCAACAATGTGGTATGTGCGACCAGCAAAGCCTCAGATCAGCCTGCCCTACGGGCAGTCTGATCAGAGCCTTTGCTTGTCGCTTGAATATTCTATAAGTGTTTAGCTACCGACTGACCACCATTTGGTGTTTCTGAGCATAACAGGAGGCTGCACAAGCTCGTCTGAGTCTACACTTGTCAAAATACCACATCGTTGAAAATCACATGTCACAGCTCAAATATGAATTGACTTCAATATTTACTGCAGTGAGAGATATTAATCTTGACAGGATATATCATCTTCTTGATTAATTACTTCCCACTTCATACTGGAAACAGCTGTGGTTATGAGCTTTACCATAATGGGCACATCACAACTGAGCAGATGACAATTATACAGCGTCTTAAAGATCATTTAGTGCATTTAAGGGTTTTTTTATGGAAGGCTATATATATTAATGCATGCTGAGAGGATACATTACATCCCAGATGACAAATTTTCAGCATCTGTGAATTTATTAGTGTAATTAACTCTTTGTGTGCTGAAAATGCTGATTTGATCAGTCAAAATGCTGATTTGATCATCAAGAACACTAATTTGATCAGTCATAAATGCTGTTTGATTAGTTGTAAATGCTGATTTGATCAGTCAAAATGCTGATTTTATCATTAAGAATGCTAATTTGATCAATCATAAATGATGTTTGATCAGTAATAAATGCTGATTTGATCATTACACATGCTAATTTGATCGGTCATAAATGCTGATTTGATCAGTCATAAATGCTAACTTGATCAGTAATAAATGCTGACTTAATCAGTCATAAATGCTGATTTTGATCATTGATTAGTTATAAATACTGATTTGTTCAGTCATAAAAGCTGACTTGATCAAGTCATAAATGCTGATTTGATCAGTTGATGCTGATTTGATCAGTCATAAATGCTGTTTGATCAGTCATAGATGCTGTTTGATCAGTCAAAATGCTGATTTGATCAGTCATAAATGCTGTTTGATCAGTCATAAATGCTGACTTGATCAGTCATAAATGCTGATTTTATCAGTTGACAGTTGATGCTGACTTGATCAGTCATAAATGCGGATTTTATCAGTTGACAGTTCATGCTGATTTGATCATTCATAAATAGGTTAGTTTTTCATTTTAAGGTCAGGTCACCAACATTTTTCTGGCCATATTGTGGCTGGGTGAAATTTCAGATGCCCATTTTTTCCATAATTGTGTTATTGCTATAAAAATTGTTTCTCATATTCAAGTTATAAGACCGATTCAAATCAATACATACACAAGTAGCATGATAAACCCCTTGCATGCTGGGTAATTTTTTATGCTTCTTATGTTTTCTGTTGACTTTTTTCAACATTTTTTTTTTAGAAAAATTCCTTCAGAAACACTCAGAGTGTCAAACAGTTTGGATCCAGATCAAGACCTACATTCTGTCACTCCTGATCTGGGTCCAAACTATTTGCAAAGGTTATCAGCAGATGACAAAAGTCGCCACTAACAAGGAAAGTGTTAATTATCTCTTATATTATGACTTGATATTCTAATTTCAACCCTGTCATTACAGATGCAAAGAATTATCTATCTGAAATTAGCCTGTATCAATTAATGATCACACGATATTTTAGTACCATTCCTAATTGCATGGGCAGGCAGAGAAGGTTCATAAGAGCATGCACATCTGTGCAGTCTCACCTGAGCTGTCACAGCTTACATACACAAGGTATGGACGAAGACAAGGACAAAATTTAGGGTTATATGATTATCGTAGTAAATGTTATATATTCATTCAGGTCTTTAGTTAAGAGTGTGTACCAAAAAATTAAATTTCTTATTTCTCAATCAAATCATATGTTGTGAGTACTCAAAAGAACCGTCTCCATGAGACGGTTCTTTTGAGCACACAAAACATATAATAAAATTGATGGGTAAGAAAATATTTACAATTTATCGATCAAAAATTTTGTTTTTCTAAACCCCTGTTCGTTTGTTGCAAGACAAAAGTGTCCTTCATTATGCTCTTGAAGTAAATCTGTCTGGTTCTTTCATATAAGAATTATTTATGTCCAATGCAAATTCTGATTTCCATATTTATATTACATTTCCCCTTCAAAAACTGCTGATGCTCATAAAGACAAACTTTGTCTGTGAAATGTACTGTACTTAAAGTAAATGTTCTAAAATTTCTAACACTTTTCTCTTTCTGTTCTCAGATAAAATGTTGAATTTTCAGGGCTGGAATTCACAAAAAGCTTGTCAGAATAGCAAACAGGGAAGACTCTGATCAGACGGTTTCTTCAGAAGCAGTCTGAACTGGGTCTGCACTGTGTGTCTGTGTCTTTTTGTTCGAAATTTTAGAACATTTACCATACTGTACATACCAGAAGTGAGAACATGAAGAGTCCTCATATTAATACCCGTAAAAATTTAATTTGGCATGTGCGTACAGCAAGATTAAAATCAGTCTGTGCATCTACACAATGTCAATATTGTCTTAGTTTTCTGTCCAAAGAAACCTTGAGCTCTTGGCTATGCATAGAGTGCCCATCAAAGACTCCGATCAGACTGTGCAGATGCGCAGGCTGATATGAGTCTTTGATTTGCACACATGCCAACTTGTACCTGTTTCTGGACACTAGCTCACATCTTGAGTGAAAACTGGCTGTAGGATATTCCGAATTTGCATTGGTTTTGTGTATGCTTGAGTGGCACTTGAAATGGAGGGCTTGCTTGTTGGCTGAAGCTATGAAAATATTGTTTCAAATGCAGAGAGGCAGTGTTGCTCACTATTTTATGCTACATTGTCTGCAGATTTATGTAGATTTTTGGCATCAGAATATACATGTTGTTTGTTGACTTGATTCTTTACATCCCAGTCAGCGATGTTTCAGTTATGTCAGCGTTGAACCAGTACTAAGCAAGGATTAATGTGTCTTGCTCAAGGACACAACAGAGTGATGCCAATGAGAGAGTATACATGTACATGTAATAGAATAAAAAGAGAAAACATTTTCTCAGAAACCACTATTGCATTACAAGCCAGTAACATACATGTAATGTGGATCCACAACTTTTTAGCATGACAGTGCAGCACAATAAAACTTCAATGTCATGCAATAATATTAGATGCTAGCTGCAGTATCCAATAAAGTGCAAGTAGTAAATGCAGCAAATGACAAATTAAGGGCCATCTTTTCATTTCGAAGGAAAGAAGGGTTGACATTGCATGGAAAGAGATGATTCACATGGAATGTCATATACCGGGCCGGGCAGCGCAGTTGGTAAAGTGTCTGACTGTGGATACATGTCTGAGGTCACAAGTTTGTTCCAGCCCGGTCCCATACTTTTGCGGAGATTGACCATGAAATAATTTCTACGGCCATTCTCCTCCCTTCTGCTGATTCAAGAAGGGTTATTTTAAGTTAAAAGCGAAAGTATGTGCACAACTCTATCAGTTAACTGCTTAGTCGAGCTTGGCCAGGAAAAGAGTGTGGTTAGGTGAACTGACCGTCCTGACATGACCATAGGTGTTGACTGGGATGTAAAAAAACAAACCAAACATGGAATGTCGTACCTTGCTAAGTTCCTTTAAAAAGCAACAGAATTTGAAAGCGCCATCTGCTGTAAACCTCACCATGCTGAGCCTGGATATACCCTTTATCGAAACCAGTGTAAATCCAGATCAGCCGGCTTCTGAGAAGCCAGCTGATCAGAATCTACTCAGTTTTCCACTCTGCTTGTAAATGCATGCTAACAACTGGAATCCTGTGAGTTTGTTAAATAAAAATTAGGGGGGGGAGTGTAGTACATAAAAGTATTCAGCATGATAGGGGTTGAAATAGTTGTACTCTTGTTGCAGGTTAAGTCCTGAGATCTACTTGAAAAGAAATGTCACTGATAGGGAGAAATGGAGACTTGATGAAATCTTGGGGAGAAAAGCAGTAAGTATCTAAACATCAGCTTGGGAGTTTATAAGGTATTGGGGAGTTAAAAATGTCACTGATAGGGAGAAATGGAGACTGGATGAAATCTTAGGAAGAAAAGCAGTAAGTATCTAAACATCAGCTGGGGAGTTCATGAGGTGTTGGGGAGTTAAGAAATGTCACTGATAGGGAGAAATGGAGACTTGATGAAATATTGGGAAGAAAAGCAGTAAGTATCTAAACATCAGCTGGGGAGTTTATGAGGTATTGGGGAGTCAAGAAATGTCACTGATAGGGAGAAATGGAAACTTGATGAAAAGCTGTAAGTATCTAAATATTAGGTGAGGAGGTTATAAGGTATTGGGGAGTTAAGAAATGTCACTGATAGGGAGAAATGGAGACTGGATGAAATCTTGGGAAGAAAAGCAGTATGTATCTAGCATATTAGTTTGGGAGTTTACAGGTACTGGGGAGTTTACAGGTGTTATATGAGATGAACCATGCCATTAGAAAATCTGGTTTTGATGTTTGTGCAGTCTGATCAGCACTTTTGTCGTTTACTGATAGGAAAGTATAATAGCTGTTCATGCCACATCCAACTTTTCAAGATTTCAGCTAGATTCTTTCCAATGTCACACAGGTTTGGAGCATTTGTATATAAGATCTGTGCCTTCTCAAAATTCACCAATTTCTGAATTTATTTGTATATATTGATAAATAAATGATGATTTTCATGATATTGTTTGCTACCATGAAAAAGTAGTCTGAAGTGCATATGAATCAATGCAGCTGATGTAATAAGCAGGCAACATTTTCAGGACAAAACATATTGACAGGATAATTTGATAATTGGCTGAACAGCCTTAGTAATCTATATGCAAATGGTAAAATCACAGGACATTATTTCTGTCTCTCTTGTAACCCAACAGGAACCACCATATCCTATTATGACCAAGTACAGTAAATGTTCTAAACTTTCAAACACTTTTTTCTTGCTATTCTAAAATGTTGGTTATCAAAGCTAGAAATCACAAAATGCTTGTCAGAATAGCAAACAGTGAAGACCCTGATCAGCCTGCTTCTACAGAAGCAGTCTGATCTGGGTCTGCACTGTTTGTTCAGGCCTTTTTGGCAGGCAACTAGTGTTCAGATTTTAGATCATTTTCGGTACTGGAAGTATTGTAATTGGATGCTACAGAAATGTAAAACTAATTTCCTTATTTCAAAATGAAAATACTTGTTTTGAGCACTCATTGGAAGCGTCTCAATGAGATGCTTCAAGTGAACACCATGACAAATGCTTTCATGGAGAAATAAGAGAAATATGTTGATTTTTTGTTTAACCCTTTGCATGCTGGGTAATTTTAATGATTTTGTTGTCATCTGCTGAATTTTTCAAGCTTAACTTTTTCAAAAATTTCTTTCTGAAACACTATCAGAGTGACAAATGGTTTGGATCCAGATCAGTTGGTCCAAATTGTTTGCAAAGGTTATCAGGAGAGGACAAAAGTCTTTTTTTTTTTTGTTGTCGTTAGCATGAAAAGAATTTAAAAAAAAATTATATAGTCAATCATGTATGACCTTTTATTCTTGCACACCAGATCAGAGTTTCTGCTGTTTCACATCCATGAAATAATTCAATCTCAATTACCCTGTACCAACCCATGGGAAAGATGAAAAAATAGCCACTCTTTAAACCTTCTTTTGTATATGAAAATGCAGTATTAAATGGTGAGCAAGAAAAAGAATCGTGTTAGGGTAGGATAGAAAAATCTGTCCCTCGTGATTACCTTTTGTCATCATAGGGAAAGCCTCGTGATGCCAATCCGTGATCTTCGTGACAGATTTTTCTATCCAACCCACACACTCATGATGGATTCTTATATTAGTGTTCTAATTTCATTTTCCCATGTATTTTTCAGAAAGCTGGAGTGAAAGTGTTTGTTCTGCTGTATAAAGAGTTGGAAATAGCTCTCACCATTAACAGTCATTACAGTAAACATGCTCTCATGAACAAATGTCCAGAGAATATCAAGGTTTGTAAAATGTGTGCTTATCTGCAACTGACTATCAATGGTCCTCATAACAATGAACATATCATTTTTATGCCCCCGCCATGACAATGTTTGGGGGCATTAAGTGTTGCCCCTGTCCGTCCGTAAGTACGTCTGTATGTCTGTCTGTACGTATGTCACTACCAACGACGTCAGCTCTCTAAGATTAAAAGTTTTGATAGGAATTTTATGAAACTTGGTCACATTGTTTAATACCATGATGTCTTCTTCAAGTTTGATAATGGTACATATCGTACCATGCCTTCAGGAGTTATGGCCCTTTATTTATAAAAATTCACCATTTTAAACAATGTCCGCTCTCTAAGTCGAATACTTTTGATCAGAATTTTATTAACTTTAACACATTGTTCAGTACCATGATGTCTTCTTCAAGTTCGATAATCTAACTCAAATAATTTCAAATGAACTTAAGGAAACTTAGACACAATGCTTAAAGGTCTTGTGAAGCTTCAAAAACATTTTTGAAACTCTTCATGATTTAAATGACAGTCATGAGAAAACCAAAATGCCGAAAACCCCATCTTAAAATTCCAACCGAGTCAAAAGTTATGCAAGTTTTAAAATTATGCAAATTAGCATATAAGCCCCGCCCATATTATTGTTTCAAGATGATTTTTTTCAAAATGTTATATTTTATGTAGTGTGATTTCCAAGCAATTAAAAGCAACACAATTAAGCTTTTATATGCAAATGTTGTATTTTATCATATTGCATCATTTTCAGCAAATAGAATATTAAATAATGTTAAAACAAATTAAAAATATTAAATTTAATATTTCAAAAAGCTCAAATGACTTCATTTGAGCCTCTCGCATATTTTCATCTAATTAAATTTTAAAACCTTCATAACTCGGTAACTAGTTTGAATTTTTTTATGGGGTTTCCGACATTCCTTTTTTTCTCATTACTGGCTTTTCAATCAATAGGAGTATAAAAAAAGTTTTTTGAAGGTTCACAAGACCTTTTTAACATCAGAATGTCTTGCTCAAGTTTCAGAATAGTCCATATCATTTTGTGGCTTCCAGAGTGATAGCCCTTTGTTCATAAAAATGTCTTTTTTGCTTTTGTTTGTGAGAATATGGGAATTTTGCAACAGCGGGGGCATCCTTGTCCCATGGACACATTTCTAGTTTCACAATGAGTTAACCCTTAAGCCCCAATCACAACAAAAGTCATCTACTTTTGTCATCAGCTGAAATGTTTTATAAGCCTTTTGGTCAAACAGTGTTGACCCAGATCAGACTGCTCCTTCAGGAGCAGTCTAATCTGGGTCAACATTGTTTGCCCATACATTTACGTGCTGTTTGAACATTGCTTTTAAGTTGACAAAACCTAACCTGAGCCCTGAATTGTTTGCATGACATTACACGGGAAAGCGGTGCGGCATTGACTGATCATTTCGCTGATGCTTTTGTTCGTGAAAACGTTACATGCCTCTATAATGTTGTGGCAACGCAATGACATTCGAAAATTTGACGCTGATGCAATTTTGTTTAGAGAAATCCAGTGGAAGAAATGGGATATTTTAATGTTAAAGCAACGTTTTCAGTCCGGATTTGGTTGAAAACAGGTAAAATATGCAAGAATAACGATCACACATGTTTGTTTCATTACATTAACACTTGCTGGGTCCCTCGGACAATGTTTGAAAACTCGGCCTAACGGCCTCATGTTCAAACTGTGTCCTCGGGACCCGACAAAGGTTAATGCTTGGAAAAACATGTGTGATCCCTATATTCTTCTGGGTGCCATAGATTACTCTGTGGCCTGTCTGCTGATAACCTTTACAAATAATTTGGAACCTGATCAGGCATGATAAAGTTTTGGGCCTGATCTAGTTCCAAACTGCTGGTATTTACTCTGATGGTATTTCTGGAAGATCTTTTGGAAAAAAAAAACAATTGAAAAAAAAATCTGCAGAAAGCTTAAAAGTATGCAAAATGACCCAGTATGCAAAGAGTTAAAACTCCACAGACATAATGATTTCTGTCCAGAACCAAAGATGATGTCATACGAGTACAGTATTTCAGTTACAGGCCTTTTGTTAAAGAGTGCGAGCAAAAAATAATGTTCTCATTTCTCAACCGAAACATATGTTATGGGTACTCAAAAGAACCATCTCAGTGAGACGGTTCTTTTGAGCACTCAAAATAAGAATAAGAAAATATTTACAATTTTACGCTAAAAATGTGTTTATCAAACCTGTGAGTTGTTAAGTGCCGGTTCAGATAAAAATCATGCAGGTGACTCCACATGATGGTCAACCAATTTGGTTGATTTTGATACCACAGAAAGGTTATGATGTAAGAACAAGAAAAAATATTTTTATTTTTTATTATTATCATTTTGGTAACCATGGCAACGGAAATTAATATTTTAGCAAAAATGGTACAATAATCGACTGAAATTGCCCTATTTCAGTAAAATATAACATACAACTGCCTTCCAGCATAAAGAAAAAACACATATAATACAAACATATGACACAACGTAAACGTTTTAAGCCAAGCTATCAATTGAATTAATTGCTCATGTTGTTGCCATGGCAACAAAAAGTATACCACTGAAGAGCAAATTTCAAAAATGGCATTTTAAGGGTTTTTGAGGTCAATTTTTGGCAACTTGTGTAGATTGATATAGATATGTCTTATCATTATACATAAAGAGCAGCTCTTGTTTGGTGTAATTCAAAAATAAAATGCTTTGCAAAATTATATGCCTAGTTGCCATGGCAACAAATAACACACTACAAACGACATTTTGTCTAATTTTGCTATTTTAGCCATTTTGAGATCAATTTTTAGCATTTTTTGTAACTTCGTACAGTTAGTTCATAACATCGTATTTATAGTTTAACTCTTGTATTGCATGATTAAAAAATAAAACACTTTGCAAAATCATATGCCTAGTTGCCATGGCAACAAATAACACACTATCGAAGAAATTTAGCCAAATTTTGCTAATTTGGCAATTTTAAGATCAATTTTTAGCAATTTTTGTACCTTGTTACAGTTAGTTCAAAGCATCATACTTAGAGTGCAACTCTTGTATTACCTGATTCAAAAATAAAAATCTTTGCAAAATCACATGACCAGTTGCCATGGCAACAAATAATACGCTATCGAAGACATATGGCCTAATTTAGCTATTTTAGCTATTTTAAAATCAATTTTGAGCAATTTTTGTAAACTGGTACTGTTAGTCAATGGCATCATACTTATAGTTTAACTCTTGTTCTGCATGATTCAAAAATAAAATACTTTGCAAAATTATATGCCTAGTTGCCATGGCAACAAATAACACACTATCACAGAAATATAGCCAATTTTTGTTAATTTGGCAATATTGAGATCAATTTTTAGCAATTTTTGTACCTAGTTACAGTTGGTTCATAGCATCATACTGAGAGTGTACTTCTTGTTTTACCTAATTCAAAAATAAAAATCTTTGCAAAATCACATGACTTGCTGCCATGGCAACAAATAGAACACTATTTAAGACATATAGCCTAATTTCGCTTTTTTAACTTTTTTAAAATCAATTTTTAACAATTTTTGTAAACTAGTAGAGTTAGTCCATAGCACCATACTTTTAGTTTGACTCTTGTTTTGCATGATTAAAAATAAAAACATTTGCAAAATCATATGTGGAGTTGCCATGGCAACAAGTATTACACTATCGAAGACATATAGGATAATTCTGCTACTTTAGGTATTTTGAGATCAATTTGGCAATTTTTGAAAACTGGTAAAGTTAGTTCAAAGCATCATTTATGTTAAACAACTCTTGTTTTACATGATTAAAACATAAACTGTTTTGCAAAGCACATGCCTTGTTGCCATGGCAACAAATTGTACACTATCAAAGATAAAAGGCCTTATTTGATATTTTCAAGCACTTTGATATGAGCCATGGCATGTGATAACCAACAATGTGGCATTTTGACAAGTGTAGACTCGGATGAGCCTGTGGAGCCTCCTTTTAAGCTTAGAAACTCAGAATGATGTTTGGTCAGTAGCTTAACACTCCTAGAATATTCAAGCGACTAGCAAAGGTTCTGATCAGACTGCCCATATAAAGCACTGGCTGATCTGAGACTTTGCTGGTCGCTCCTACCAGATTGTTGAAAATCTCATTTCACGGCTCATATAATTTTTAGCATTTTTTAAACTGGTTCATTTAGTTCAATAAGTCAATAGCATCATATTTAAAGTGCATCACATGCCTATGCAGTACATTATTCAAACAAAGAAAGCTTTGTCATATTGTATGCTTAGTTGCCATGGCAACAAATAACACACTAATAATGACAACAAGCCTATTGTTTTTCTTTTTTAGGTATTTTGAGATCAATTTTTAGCAGTTTCTTGTAAACTGGTTCAGTTAGTCTATCGTATCAAAACTCAAGTGCATCTCATGTATTACATAATTCTAACTTAAAAAGCCTTCTCTAATCATATGCCTAGTTGCCATGACAACATATAACACACTTATAAAGACAAAAGGTCAAATTTTACTATTTTATGTATTTTGAGAACAATTTAAGCATTTTCTTAAACTGGCACAGTTAGTTCATAGTATCATACTTAAAGTGCATCCCATGTAGTACATGATTCAAACATAAAAAAAGCTTTGTCAAATCAAAAGCCAAGTTGCCATGGGAACAAATAGCACTCTACTGAAGACAAAAGCACTAACTTTGCTATTTTTGGTATTTGAAATCAATTTTTAGTAATTCTTTTAAACTGGTAACAGTTATAGATAAGTAAAATTCTTCAGTGTTAAAGTTTTAATATTTTCTTATTCATCAGTTTAAGCATATGTTTTTGGGTACTCAAAAGAACCTTCTCATTGAGACAGTTCTTTTGAGTACCCACAACATATGTTTTGGTTGAGAAATAAGATTTTTTTTTTTGAACACGCTCTTAACTAAAGGCATAGACATACTATCGTGTTACATGTTCCAATAATAAAGCATTTGCAAAGTCATATATCTGGTTGCTATGGCAACAAAAAAAACAAACCACTGAAGATATAAAAAATCAGTATATATATATATATGGTTCAAGATTAATTTACAGCAAATTCTGGGATCAGATATGGTTTCTCTATAGCATTATGATCAATTTAACTACATGGTCCAATAATTAAATACTTTGCTTATTTGTATATTTGGTTGCCTGGTTGCTATGACAGCAACCATACCAATGAAGGAAAAGTAAAACAAAAGAGAAGCCATGTGGTCAGGGATGGGGACAACAACAGGATCTGCACCAAAAGCAATATGTCCCCCACCAATATAGTTTTGCACTATACATTGTAATTGCCTATTTAAACATAGTCAAGGTCTGTGTCTTAAGCAGGGACCAATTTAGGGCGAGATATTGAGAAAATTGCTAAATATCCCTCTGATTTCCTAGGGAATAAAAACTGCTACCATATGGAACATTCAGATCAGACACAAGATTTTTTTTCAAATTATTTGACCTTGAAATTAAATACCCTTTGAATCTGATATATCTATGTGCAAGCTTGTTTCAAATCTATCCATCTATTCTGGAGATAATAATGGTGTAATCAAGGAATTTTACAACTTTCTATGATCTCTTGTGACCTTGAAAATAAGTCAAATGTCACCTTGATCTAATCAGGCCTCAAGGTTATAAAAAAATTCATGCTCAACTCAACTGAGAACGAAATTTCAACTGCTCATAAAAAATTAAATACCAACAAATAAAATTTGTTCTTGCTTTAAGTCTCTCAACTGTTAGATTTATCATGCTAATAAATGTTAAAATGCCAACATTTGTTGGCATTTTACCTTTTTTGAGTAGGAATTTATTTTTGCTCAGCTGAGTTGAGCATGAAAAAAGTTTTAGAACCTCGGGGCCAGTTCTTACCAATTACCCAATGGTATATCTGAGCAAGTTGGGTCTAAACTCATCAATCCCTTATTTTTTGGGATAAGATCAAACACTTTTAGGCAGGTTCGAATTCATGGTCAGCTAAGTTTTGCAATTTTGTTACAAGTTATTGAACATGCTACCTGTATATTTCATAGCTAGGTCAAGATAAAACAAAATTTTCGTGAGTAAAATTGTAAATATTTTTCTTATCATTTGTTTTAGGTGCTCAAAACAACCGTTTCATTGAGACGGTTCTTTAAAGTACAAATATACTAAACAAACAATACCTGTTTAAAACAGTTTCCATAAGCATACTTACGTTACAATTTGCCTTCATCTTCAACCCAACTTCAAGATTTCAGCTTTTGGTATGTGTGACCTGATAACACTTAATTTCTTAAGAAATGTCTGACTCAATCAGACATTTCTTAAGAAAAAAAGTGTAAATCAGACATTTCTTAAGAAAATAAGTGTAAATCAGACATTTCTTAAGAAAATAAGTGTAATAAGGTCACATGTCTGATTCAAACAGTGCATGATAAAGGTACAATCAGATTTATACAACATGAAGTCTGGTCCCAAGTCCAGTCAGACTTGACCCCATTTGCTACTCAAGATTGGAATTAAGAAGTATCCATCAATGATGTGTTATTCAATAAACAGGAAGTGCATGTAATACTGACAAAACAAAAACACTGATTGTCATCATTATGGTTAAAATCCAGTGTCAATTTCAGTAGAAAAATGTTTGTAACAATAGTTAAACCTCATTCAGGTTCCTTATAACTATCATCTGGTTTACACTTAAAAACTGTTAAACATTTTCTTGCCTTAATTCAAGGTTAACAAAATTTCCAGAGTAAAAATGTAAACATTTTCTTACTCATCGGTTTTAACATTTGCTTTTGGTTCTGAAAAGACTCAATAAGACTGTTCTTTTGAGTATCCACATACAATAATGATTTAAATGAGAAAAAAGGAAATTAATTTTGAACTATGCACTCTCATTCTGGAGGATTCATTATTCCACAAAAACCTTGGTGCTCATTGGAAGTGTCTCATTGAGATGCTTCCAATGAGTACCCACAAAAAATAGTTTCACTTAGAACTGTTCTTATCACTTAGATGGAACACAATTGTCTAAACTACATGTAGCACATTTTCTACTTGGCTGTCATGTTCTTGTCCTAAGCCTATTAAAGATTCCTTGATCAACAGCAGGTCTCAGATAGGCTCTCCAATTTTCGAAATTTTCTATACCCAAAATTAGTTTTTTGCATCATGGGGGCTAAGGTGAGTAATTTGAAGAAAACTGAGTCTACACTATAGGGATTGCATACTTCATCTTTTTCCCTGCAATGATAAACCAAATGGTAACCATTCAATAAAAGTTTGTAAAATTGTATGAAATCATAGGCAATATCCTGAAAGCAATAAATTACTGAGCCTTTTCAGACTTTTACTTATAATGAAGTCAAAAGGGCCCATTCTATAAATTGAGGGGTCCAAGTTATGATTTCCAAAAAAATAGTTATTTCTCTGAAGACTGCTTTTGTCTCGGCAACAGTGCAGACCCTGATGGAATGCTGTGTTGTATTGGCATTTCATCAAGGTCTTCACTGTTTGCATTTCATAGAGGTCTTTACTTTTTACTAGCATTTAGGTCAACTTTGAAAATGGCTTTGTTTCTGTTTTTCCAACAATAATAATAACTGGAAATTTATGTACCAATGTGACACATATGACCCCTGCCCAGGGTCATTGTATGTGAAACAAAAACATTATTCATATGGGACCCAGGGTATGTAAGGGACAAACGGACAAGGGTGATGTTTCAATTTTTATTATATGTATGTACTTTATATTTCACACTGGCAAATCTGGGTCTTTACATGTATCAGCAAATGAAGGCAGTTGAAAATCTCTTAGTTTAAACAAGATTTTATTTCGAAGATAGAATGCATTAATCAATACTACATTAATATGGTATTAAGTATTTGCTGTTCTGAGTTATCAGCATTTTGTGCAAAGAAAATTGTTTAAAATTTTAGAACACTTTAAGGTACGTTATTCGACCTGATAAGCACACATGCTCATATAAGCACACATTGGGTAATTAAAAAGCTGTTTACACTAAATGAGTTTAGATTTCTATTCAATCCATTGGTGAAATTTCATTATTAATATGGATTCACTGTGTAGATGGAAAAGAAAGTGGATCAAAATCAGATGGCATGAGGCCCTAATATTTTGTTGGGCCTGATCATGGCCCAAACTGTTTGCAAAGGTTTCCAGCAGAGAAAACCAGCAGATTAAGAGTTATTTATGCAATGTACACTTACTTTTGATATATGAGCGCCAACGACTTGTGACATATATGGTCAACCACTCTCTAACCAGCATATTGTTTAGCCATCCAATTAGTATTCCATTGTTCAAGGCATGAAGACAAAGCTTAATAAAACCTAAAAAAGATAAAAAGAAATTTTGAAAAAAATAAAATGCACTATAGGCTGCAAATAAAAGGCTACATCTGATTTGATAATGTCATTTATACCCCCCAGACCAACTTTAGCACGGAATATCTCGTGATGTGCAAGGTCTACACTGATGTAGGTGGTATAAAATAGTTATACCATGTTTGTCTACCTGTAGGTAAGATAATCCACTCGCTAAGGCTCGTGTGGATTATCTTGGAGTCAACGTACAGGCGGACAACCCATGGTATAACTATTACATAATTGGCGACATTATAACCTGTGAAAAACTGTTGCAAACTCAACGTCATTATGTAACTTATGGATAACAGGATACCAAAATTGAAGAATGAGTGTCAGCAAAAATGTTGAATGCATGAAAAAGTGTGATATTAGGATAGATGTAATGCACTGGATCTCCAATGGAGGTCCAGAACATTACCTCCATCCCAAATTCCACCAGTTTCTGCAAAGCTGAAAAAACAGAATGAGCATGAAAATATACATGTGCATGAAAATGTGGAAAAAATAAAACAAAAGTTATTATGTAATTTCTATATGACAGGATGGGAGGTCTCATTTCATCCATAGGGATATGACTATTATGAGGCATCATACCTTGAAATAGAAGTTTTTGAATGAAAATAATAATTGTCCACTTCAAAGTAATATAGAAATTTCTTTGTTAGTGAAATATGCAAAAAGGTTAATTATTTGCAAATGTTCAGACTTAATAAGATCTTGAAGATGGTAATGCATCATGGAGCTTATAGCCAAGGCATATCTATAAAAAAAATAGCGTGCCTGTTCTTTGGCATTAACCAGTACTGGGCCTGTAGGGTTGATCTATTGATTGCAAACAGTCCAGTACAAGCAAACATTTTCAACCCAGATCAGACTGCCCCAAAAAGAAATGGGTCATTACAGTTTTGTATGTTATTCACCTTTCCTTAAGCAATGTTTCATTTAAAAAATGAATGTTTTAGTGATTTGTCAAGCATCCAATGTCTCGAGTTTGCAAACATTGTAAACCCTGACCAGTTTACTCCATAAGCAGTCTATGATATGGGTGCCAATTTGTTTGGCCCTAGATGAAAATAGATGACAAGTGAATTATATAACAAAAAGTGCCACAAGGCCTTATTTTATCCCCTCTCTACTTCTTTCAGGGGAGGGGTTGGCTGTCTCTTGATTTTTGAAAAAAAATTGGCATAGGTTCCCCTAGCCAGAGCATTTACAGATTTTTTTTATTTGAGGGCCTGTAAAAGTGTTGGGTAAGACAGAGAACAGGCAAGTTTGGATAGATTTCCCTTATCCTAAAGAAATCTTTCTTGCACTGCTATATGGATAGATTTTGTTTGTAAATTTAAGAAAAATAATAATACCTGCTTTGCTTCAGCACCAGGCCAATGGCGGCCGGATACTCACTGCCTTTTACTTTCGTCCAGGGCCTGTCCTGATCGAGCAGATGACAGATATTGTGATTATAGATCCAACTGTGTATAGCACCAGGTTAACATAAAAACTAATCAGCATTCTATCTTTTCAAGGATGTTTGAATGAATATTTATGCACCAGCCATTTGTAACCATAGCCCCCAGTCGCTGAGCAGGGGGGGGGGGGGGGGGGGGGGGGGTAGCCAGGCAAATGAATGTGCTGTGTTTTTAACTTATCCATTGTCCCTGTGTGTGGGCAAATATCGGGGGTTTGATATACCTAGGCAAACATGGCAGTGCAATGTAATAACAGACTAGGGGGTGCTACCATTGTTTTATCAGTTGGCTGTCCAAATAGTGTCCCCACAGTGTTGGGGTTTACGGCATGTTTTTGTCAATCAATGCATCAACTTGATAATGAACAGAATAAAGACTTCTAAAAGCTGAGTTTATAACTTTTCAAATTTTAGACTTTCCTAAAGTTTGGGCTAGACAGCTTTTTATTTCAAACTCAAACAGTCTACTTACGTACCTATGCCTTTGCCTTCGTTGCATATCTGTGAAAGGCACTAGATGCTGGGTAGTGCCAATCGCCTCAATGTACTGTCTTTCCGTATTTTCGTATAAAGCGTTCTCTTCTGCCAATATTTGCTGAAAGCTTTTCAAAAGCTCAACTTGTTTCTCGCTCTTTGCCAAAATGTTACCCTCCGAACTGGCACTTGCTTTTCGATGCATAAATCTTGTTGTGTCCCAGTTATGCTGACCGATTCCTAAATGCTCTGATTCATTTGGAAACTGGGATTAAATGCCGCAACTGCTAGAAAAATACAGCAACATTCAACAATCCGTTAGCCGCGAAACTCGCCATTGTTGTTTTGTGGCACATGACGTATCACGTGATTACGTTTCTCATATCTACAGAGAAAACAGACTGGTTCCTATCCAGTGTAAGTAAAGTAACGGCGAAGCCGTGTACCAAAATCACCCCGATACCCAGGGGCAGAAAACGCTAAATAATTAGACACATATCCATTTTGCAAAGCATTTCATTTCTTGACAACGTAGTTCAATAATTCAGCTTCATGCCCGTGCATGTTACATTGCCGTCCTCGTCTACACAAGTTACGAAAAATGTCGCTGATTTTCGCCATCATTTTCCCGTAGACTTTAAGCTAAATGTCAAAATAATGGTCAAAAAATATAAACCCGATTTTCTAAGTAACGCAAATGATTTCAGAAAAAATAAATTAGGACTGAATAGCAGGTCCATTAACCTTCCTACTGTGTAATTTTTACTAAAATCTGTTGACCACCATGTGGAAAGAAATTTTGATTTTGCATGAATTTTATCTGAACCAGCACTTATTGTGATTTTAGAACATAAAGGTTGTCTTATCTGTCATGAAAATAAAAAAATACAACCTAAGATTGTAATTGGGATTTAACTCTTTCCTTGCAAGTGGAGACTTTTGTCGTCTACTGATAACCGTTGCAAACAGTTTGGACCCAGATGAGGACTGACAGAACAGATCCAAACTGTTATACACTCAGATAGTGTTCCTGAAAGAATTTTTCAAAAAAAAGTTATTTTTAAAAAATTTAACAGACAACAAAAAAGTAGGACAAATTACCCAGCATGCAAAGAGTTAATATTTCTCTCTCTTATACAGGTGATGAGACATCCTGATCACATCGCCGGGGGTAACCGAGTGTTGCTATGGGCCCACCATGAGAAGGTTGTTGTTATAGATCAGAAAACAGCTTTTCTGGGTGGATTTGATCTCTGTTATGGAAGATGGGATGATGAAGAGCACAGGTAAAAGGTTCTCAAATATAGGGGTTAACTCTATGCACAATTTTTATTTGGGGAGGTATATCATCTGGTATAGGGCCGGAAATTTAGTTTTACGACAACCACGAGCTGAGCAGTAAAATTTGATTTCCGAATATATATCAAACAATATTCCTCCCAAAAGAAAATTTTGAATATGGTTATCCAAATTCTAATGCACTTCTGCAGTTTTGTCTCGAATTGGAGCATTGCAAGCCCCATAAAGCCACATGTCATCTTCATTAATGACTTCAAAATATTTCCGACAGTATATTGCAGGATTTTTAATATAGGGATCACACATGTTTTTTCATGCATTAACATTTGCCGGGTCCCAAGGAAGCTGTTTGAACATGAAGCTGTTGGGCCGAGTGTTCAAACATTGTCCGAGGGACCTGGCAAGTGTTAATGCAATGAAACGAACATGTGTGATCATTATTCTTGCATATTTTACCTGATTTCAGCTTAAACCGCGCTGAAAACGTCGCTTAAACATTAGATATGCCTTTTCTTACACTTGATTTCTCAAAACAAAATGGCGTCAGCGTCAAACTTTCGAATGTCATTACATCGCCACAACATCATATATAAGCGTGCAACGTTTTAGCGAACGAAAGCATAGGCGAAATGATCAGTCACGGCCGCAGCGCTTTCCAGTGTAATGTCGTGCATGCAAATCAGGGCCCATTTTAGACTTTTTTCACGTTAAAGCCATGTTCAAACAGCACGTGAATCTCATGATTTGAACATGGATTTTGCGGCTTCAAACAGCTTCGCGTAACCAATTCCCATGCAAGAATGTCATTTTATCCTATGATATACTGTCACAAATTTTTGATGTTATCCAATCAAATGTCACGTTAAAAAGTTCTTCTTTAGGAGCAGTTTTATCTGTATGTACATAATTTTTTCAGGCACAGTTTTCCAAATAAATTGGGTAAATATGGTATGGTAGATATTCTAAAATTTCTACCACAAGTTGCCTGCCAAAAAGGTCTAGAGAAACAGTTCACACCCTTATCAGACTGCAAAGAGATTTAAGCACTACTGATAATCATTCTTTAATTGTGTTCTTCGCCACTGAAAAGTTTCAAGTATATCACTGAAGGATCTTACAATTATGCCCCTGTATTATTGAATTTATTAAATGAGTTGAGGAAGATCTAAAATGTGAAGCTTGCTGAGCATTTTATCTCTTTCCAATGAGTTTAGTAAATTCACTAATACAGTAGCACGAATGTCAGATTCTATTTATCATATGACATTCAATTTCTTTGAAGTCACATTTTTTTGTGTGACAAAAATTCAAAATTTTGTCATTGTGTACACTTTATTGTTATGGACGTTATTACATAATGTTACAAAATATGTAAATGACTAATGCTTTATAGATTTTAATACATAGCCTTATATCACTTCAAGACAAAATGTCATGTGATAAAAACAGTTTAATTGATCTATAGGTAATATCAAATTATTCTTGGTTTTATACTTTTCCTTCAATTTTTCAGAATGACTGATCTTGGATCAGTTACTTATGACTCCATCCCTGATTCAGAAGACTTAGAAACAACGAAAGTGGAGATAAATATCCCTGAACATCTTCGCAAGTTCCATAACAAACCACACGGAATTCCTCGCAAGCAAACCAACAGTCATCCTCCAACTATAGTGGAAGCTCCTAGCATGGAGCGGGAGGAAGAAGAGAAAATGTCTATGAATCCCTCAGCATCAACAGACCCAGCTAAAGTTAACTTAAAAGAGAAGGGTGATTTTGCTAAAACAGGCAAAAAACAATCCGGAAGTAATGATGTTGGTGCTAAATCCTTAAAAAGGATTAAGGCAGTTGTAGATAGTGAATTTCATGAGACAGTTGAAGAGAATAGATTATCTTCAGCTTCGGAGAAAAGTTTTGGTTCTGGTGATATTTTAACTGATAATGACAGTCTAGAAACAGGTGATAAAATAGGGTATACAAATGTGATAGCAGATGTGACTGTTCATGAATGTAATGTTGATAACTGCTCAATGGATATACCTCTAGGGGTACATGAATGTAATATAGATAATTGTTCAATGGATATCTCAGACTTTGGTGCTCAAGGAGACGTTTCTAGTATAAATACATCTTTGTGTTCAACTCAGTGCAATAAAGGGGAAATAACAGGGAACTCTGGAAATGATACATTCCACTCAATAGAAAGTGATATAGAACATAATCAAGCATTAGGTGAAGCTCATTCAGATGATAACACAATAGATAGTGGCGTTACTGTTGATGAAATTAAACTTGAAGAGAAAAGATCTGACAACAATACTAAAATAGGTAGCATTGTAAGTACTGCTGAAATACATCATCATGTGAAAAAGTCGGAAAGTATAGAAAAAATTGAAAGTCAAATAATTCCGAATGGTTCTAGTGATATCAATAGTAAAAGTATCAAAGCAGATACGGACTGCAATAAGAATGAAACTAAAGCATCAGTGAGATTCAAAGAAAAGTCAGATGGTGAAATTCAGGAGGAGACAATCATACCCCTACATTCAACGCCAATAGAAGGTAAACCAAAGAAAGATGCTGCAACGAAGAGAGAAACTTGGGCTTCCAGAAAGTTAAAGAAAACCTTTGGTCTAAAAGAGAAACATGAAGGTGAAGATGATGTTGATGGAAAAGGTATGAATATTTATAACGTGATGATTTTACAAAGGAGTTAATGGAAAATGACCATATCATGGTCATTTTCCTATAAGGCCAAATAAAAAAATAAGTGTGTTTCGGGTAATGGGTCTGAAAATTTTAGGTAGGGTAGGCACACATTTTATTTTTAATATTTTTTTTCTGGAAAAAATATATAATTCTATGCATTTTGAAAGGCATTTCGCCTTTCGAAATGCATAAGATTTTTTTTTCTATAAAACCTGAAAAAATTCTAGGTTTCACCACTAAATTTAGGTAGGGTCGGGTTACCCTAAACACAGGTATTTTTTATTTGGCCTAATTCCTTTGTAAAATTTAAGTAAACAAATGTTAAGAGAGAAACTTGAGCTTCCAGAAAGTTAAAGAAAACCTTTGGTCTAAAAGAGAAACATAAGGATGAAGATGATGTTGATGGAAAAGGTATGAATAGTTATTTATGAAATGAATTTGATTTTTGGAAGGTTCATGGAATCATGAATACTTCCAGTCTCTTGCAAAGTAAGTGAAGCCCCAAACAGCTTCACGTTAATTTTGCAAGAGACCCGAAGTATTCATGATTCCATGAACATTACAAAAATTGAATTTATAACTTATATTTACATTTTATATTATCAGTCAAGTATCAATTTTCAATTTTCACCTAACTTGGCTGGTTTTCCAGATATTTTGAATCAAATCAGACATAACGTAGGGTTTGGAATAGCCAAAACACCAAATTTCCGTGCTTAACGTCATGGTGATACGTGTTTCAACGTCATGCAAACGTCAGTAAACAAGCAACGATATTGGATGGACTTGATGTTAGCCCGCTCAAATGGCGTGTATGCGGGCGTGGCTTAAATCAATTTGTTCGTGAAGGTATGAACCACATCTCAAATGTAGAGGTTCATTTAAAGACTCGCAGTGGAAATGTAAATATTGGAAAATGACCAGTATCATGGTCATTTTCCATTAATTCCTTTGTAAAATTCAAGTAAACAAATTTTAAGAGAGAAACTTGGGCTTCCAGAAAGTTAAAGAAAACTTTTGGTTTGAGAGAGAAGCATGAAGATGATGTTGATGGAAAAGGTATGAACAGTGCAGTGTTATAAGTGAATTGCCTTATAAAGGGATAATTTTACAAAGTAATAATTCATTTGTAAGACTCCATGGTAAACAAAGTTGGGGGCTACATGATCATGTTATATCAAAATCTGTTTTATATGGAGATGTGTTATGAAGGAACTGCACTGTGTTGGCAAAGTACAGTAAAACCTGTCTTAAGCGGCCACTCAAAAAGAAGACCAAAAATTGGTTTTAAAGACCGATTAGTGCTTAATGCATGTCAAACATATTGCAGAATGCATTCTGCAATACTTTTGATCTTCATTAAGGTACCATTTGTCTTAAGAGCTTTGTTTTGTCTATTTTTGAGTGGCCGCTTAAGACAAGTCTTACTGTATGATGATTGTGGAGAACTGGTTGAAGAAGAATTATGATAAAAGGGAGTATCTGTTCTGATTTCTCATAAACCATATTTTGAAAGGTACATTTAGAGGCAATTTCACCTAATTATTTAATGGGAAAAATGACTAAATGTTTTCTGTGAAACACATTTTGGCTATCTTATTTTTACAGACTGTAGATTTTATAAGATAGATAACCTGATTTTGTTTTGTTTGTTTGGCTCTTTACTTCCCAACAACAATATTTTAGTTATGTAGGGACGGGTCTACCTGGGTTGAACCAGTACCAAGCTAAGATTATTGCGTCTTGCTCAAGGACACAACACAGTGATGCCGGTGAGGCTCGAACCCGCGGCCTTTTCAGTCTCGAGTCAAGCACTTTACCACTGAGCCACTGCGCTCCCATAGATAACCTGATAACTATTTTCAAATTTTTCCACGAAAATTTATGTTGCAAGTACTCATTAGAAACTACTTCATTGAATGTGTGCTTGCATTGGTACCTGGTGACATTGGATAATTTCATCAAAAATAAAGAAAATATTGTCATCTTTGGTGGCAATGTATTGTTTTCAAGTAATCAAGTTGATTTGTCTTCACATCTGACTGTAACACATTGCTTTATTTAAATAGTTTTGTGAAGGCATTGTTTGATTTTGACTAACATTGTGTCCAAGAAATAAACCTGTTACTACATTAGGATTGAGACCTACATGTAGATTAATTTTTCATGCTTTTGTTGTCATCTGCTGACTTTTTTTCAAAATTATCTTTTTCTAAAAGAAATTTCAGAAACACTATCAGAGTGTCAAACAGTTTGGATCCAGACCAGGACAGACATTTTGTTGGTCCTGATCTGGGTCCAAACTGTTTGCAAAGGTTATCAGCAGACGACTAAAGCTTTCACTCACATTAGCAAGGGAAGAGATAAATTTCCTGCTGAATATAAAATTATTAAAACTATATTTTCCCAGATAAGAGTGACTCTGATGACGAGGATAATCACGCACATGGAAAATTCCGGAATAAATGGAGGATGGTTCTCAACATCAAGAAGTTAGAACATGCTGTGAGTCATTCAGATACTGGTACCAAGCTTCCACCAGAGAGTCCTTTAGCTAAATCTAAACCTACGTCGCCACATCCCTCCTTGGGCACTAGAATTGTGAGTATATTTTTACTGTACAGTACTGGTAAACTTGTATGGGGTATCTGTGATGAAGACAGTAGGCAGGCCTCCCAGATAAGAGTGCGTAACTGAAAATTATTTTTCTTATTTCTCAACCAAAACATATGTTGTGGGTACTCGAAAGAACCGTCTCAATGAGACGGTTCTTTTGAGCACCCAGAACACATGTTTAAACTGATGGATAAGAAAATAATTGCAATTTTACGCTGAAAATATTTGCTTAACTTTACCTATGCAGTAGGTGTATAGATTTTTTAGCTCTACCCACTGTTTTCATCACATCATGAAGGATGAAAAATAAAATTTCAATTTTTATATATTTAAGTTTGGCACTAGCAAGGAAAGAGTAAAGATAAGAGTTCGGACAAATCAGTAGACATTGAACCACACAATTATTGACTTCATAAGGTATACATGAGGATTTATCTACCCGAAAAAGTGATATTCACCGAGGCCGCAAAGCCTCGGTGAATATCACTTGCGGCCTCGGTGAATATCACTTTTAAGGGTAGAATTATGCAGCCTTGGTGAATATCACATTTTCAGGTAGAAAAATCCTCTTGTCTTCCGAAATTGAAGTCAATAACTGTTTTGTTATATGACTTTTAACTATGATTGAATATTTTTCTTCTTTCACTTTTCTTGTTGAAGTCATGTTCAACTTTCTCACAAGTTTTAATAACTGTAATTAACTATTTTAATGTAGTTTTCTGTATTTTGAAATGTATATAAATTCTCTGGAATGTGGAATGTAAAATTTGATCTTAAACACTTTTTACATTTTGTTTATTCAAACAAAGTAAAATGAACAAACAAAACGGTTGTTAAAGTTTATGAAAGTCTTTAATTTACCTGTGGAGATGTGAAACAGCAAATCATTTCAATTTCATGCAGCACATGCTAGTTTCACACTCATCATGCTATCTTTAGCTCTCTGGAGGGTGATATTGCAGAAGTGTCAAAATATTAACTTCTGGAAACTATTAGGCCTCCGCCACCCGCATTCATTTTCCCTATAACTTCTGGAAACAAGTTTGAGCTGGTTTTCATCCAATATCACCTTTTAGGCAAGTTTAGACCAGTTTTCAGGTAAACATAGAGATTTATGAAGACAAATGGGGCCAATCAGTAGACAGGATTCTCTCCAGTCATATAACAAACATATTTATTAAAGTAACTAAAAGAAATAATTTGAATATATCACTCTCACAGAATACTAAACAAAATTGTTAATAAAAAGAGGGTAAACCAATTAAGAGTTGGTGTCACTATGGATACTTGTCCTTCTCAGTAAAGTGGAAAAATTGTTTTGAAAAGATTCAAATCCCAGGTTGCTTTTCCCTCCAATTCAGACATTTTACTACTATTAAAATGCAATGCTGAAAATGTCTTATCAATAGTATTTGTTATAAGAAATGATGATTTTTCTGCAAATAGAATAGAATCTACGAAATGGCCTAATTTTTAGTTTTTGTTACATACACTGCCTTGTAGCCCTATATAATTTTGCAGCTGAAAACCAGGCCCTGAGGTTATAGAACTTTTTTTCATGCTCAACTCAGCTGAGCACAAAGTTTATCCTGCTGATAAATATTAAAATGCCAACAATTGTTGGCATTCAACATTTATAAGCAGGATAAATACAACATCTGAGAGACTTCTTCATTTGTCAGTATTTTAGTTTTTATGAGCAGTTGAAATTTCATGCTCAGCTGAGTTGAGCATGAAAAAAGTTTTATAACCTCATGACCAGGTGCACTTTACCAGTGTTTCTATAAATGAGAGAACAACATTTTAAGAAATAAAAACTGCTTAAGATACTTTTGCAGGGGGCAAGTTGCCATGGTCAGGGGAAAAAATCTTGAAATCGAAGAATATTTCAGGCCACGGAATTTCAGTTTTGGTCAGGGAAATCTAGAAAAAATGATAAATGTCAAGAAATTTAAGACTTTTCCACACAAAAAAATGATTATAAACAGATTTATTAAAAGTATCATTTCTACAAAATGCAAGCATTTTATGGCAAGAAACATTACATTCCTAATATTCATGGTTTGAGATGTCTCTTTAAAGCATAGATCTTTGTACAATCATTTGAATTGTTGATAAGTGAGAAAGGCTATTATTGGCCTTTAAAAAGGTTCTAGAAAACAGTCGAAAGTGACCGGGGGTGGGGGGCTGTGAAAAGTCAATGAATTTTAAGATGGATATTGAATTGCAACCCTGTGTTAAAATGTGATAGTTTTATTTTATTGTGCAGAAAATGTACAAAGTATGAAACCTTGTGCAATATTGCGCAGGTTTCATATTTTTTTAATTTCCAGCAGTCGTACACCTTTAACTTTGCATGCTGGGTAATTTTTCAGATTTTGTTGTCGTCTGCTGACTTTTTTCAAAATTGACTTTTTCAAAAAAATTCTTTCAGGAACACTATCAGAGTGTCAAACCGTTTGGATCCAGATCGGTCCTGATCTGGGTCCAGACTTTTTTGCAACGGTTATCAGCAGACGGCAAAAGTCACCGCTAGCAAGAAAAGAGTTAAGTTACATCTTATATGCACGTACTCCTAACTCATCAATTTCTATTGAAATTTTATCAATTATATCTATATAGGTTTTGGTAAGTAAAATTGTTTTCCCATTCAACCAGCTATTGACTAAAATATTATCCGGATTTTACGTATGTCTGCGTATCCACCCTTCTGCAGGTTCCCACACCTTTATTGGCTAGTCTTATACCAGTGACCTATAATTACAGTGACTACAAACTCCAGTGAAATATGCAAACGTTTTCACAAATAGCTTTGTCAGGTAAAGCCTGTTTTACACAGAACACAGTTGGGCATACGGTTCCGATACGGTATACTTGGTTATGCACGGGTTGACTGGTACGAGTATTGAGCTCCAACCGTGC
Organism: Loripinus fragilis; assembly: GCA_964019695.1. Taxonomy (NCBI): domain Eukaryota; kingdom Metazoa; phylum Mollusca; class Bivalvia; order Lucinida; family Lucinidae; genus Loripinus; species Loripinus fragilis. Next base: position 90,489,665 of record OZ026517.1, read on the forward strand.
CTGGGGATGAGCTGGTACGATGTAGACTCGAATGTAGCACTAGTATGTACAAAGCAAGGATATACTCGATCAAGCAAGGTTTGTCACGGTTCGAACACGATTTGCAAAACGATTTTCATACGATTGTTGTACGGTTCCAAGTACGTTCTGTTACAGCCTAGTACGATAAAGCACGACTTTTACTCGATTAACTGGACATTTACAGGGTTTACATACGGTCCCACCAACTTTTGTTCAAGTTATGCTCGAATTATCACACATTCTTGTATGTTTTGATATAAAATTGACTCGTTTTGATGGCTTGGCTTCACAAATTTTCGAACTTTCAACAGAGAAAGTATAAAAATGGCAGATGACCATGTACAATTCGTACTTGAACCGTATTGGTAGTATGGCTATCATATGAAACCGTATTGGTCGTATGGCGATCATATAAAACTGGTTGAGCTCACTCGTGGAGTGGACTTCATGTGCGGCTGTATATACAGTCTCATACAGTCTCTCACGGCCTTGTACGATCCCTAATACGATTATACACAGATATGGCACCCGTGTCAGTTTTTTGAAAGTTTAAAAAATCATACACGGCTTTCACGGATACACTCGAGTGGCCCGAGTGTAACTCGGATAAGGCCACGGTTGGTTCGGTTGTATGTACGATTTACACAGATGGCCAACCGCATAAGCTGTGTGTTCTTTGTGAGACAGGATTAAAGGAGGGAAAATCAATACATGTATTTTCATCATCGTGATTTTCTACTTTTGACACAACATACCTCTCTGTCTGAAAAATGGAGTTTCTAGTCACTGTAATATAGGTCACTGCTTATACCCAACAACTGAGCAAAAAATACCCAGAATATACCTTATCACATGACGTCGCGTCTGGTAGTGATATAACGCCATACAATAAAATCGACCAACCACTAGTGGTTTACCGATTTTTGGGAAACATTATGGCATCCATAACAATCTTGCGTATATAATGACAAAATACAGGTTAGTCCCGTTAGTACTCGTCGCGTTATTACGCGAGTACCCTTATAGCGCGGATCTGCCTTGGCTCCCAAATTTCTTTCCAAACGGCTGTTTACTAGTAAACTACTAATTTGTTTTGTCAAAACGTTACTATTCACTCTTTGAATAAATAATGCATGCTTCATTAATCTCTTGTTGTTGTAAAAACGCCAGAGAGCAGAGTCTGCACAAAAGGTTGACACGATTTCCACTGGGTAATTTGACAAAAAATATGTTGTGTATTGTATCTTTCTGCCCTGTCACTTGTCTAAATGTTTGTCTGGATAGTTTCCTGTAACTGTATCAATTGATTAAAATCAATATAAAGTCAACACCTACTGAGTTTACAACACGAGCCAGTCATCCAATTATCTAATTACCTCAGGGGGTTTTCACAGCAGTAAAAAATGGTCATTGACCTGTGACACAACCTTGCTTAATTGAATATTCATTATCCATAACGCAGATTAAATACCAGCCAATCAACATAAGGCTCATTGAAGTTGACCTTTAAGGTCAGTAAGAATTATCCAATCAATAATTATTAGAATTATTAGAGACTCTACTGCCAGACGTTCTAGCGGGTATTATGTTTACCATAACACCGCATATACTGTAACACCAATGTGAAGAAATCTTCTTCAATTTTTGAAATGCTTGATTTTTGTTTAAAATTTAGTTATTTGGGAGGGATTTGAGATAAAACTGTGATATGGAGCTTGTATTTATTGAACTATCTGAATAATATACAGTAAGTCAGACGATCTAGTTTTGGCCTTGGCTCCAAAAATTTAAAAAAAAAAAAAAAAAAAAAAAAAATTTTTTTTTTTAGATTTTTTTTCTGAACTCGTTAGTACGCGTCCCGCGTATATGGCGAATGAGATTCGTGGACCCCAATCGACACGTAGTAACGGGACTGACCTGTAATCACTTTCATACGCAAGAAATGAGATTTCAAAGTAATCTTTATGTCATATGATAAATAGAATCTAATATTCGTGCTCTTGTATTATTGAATTTATTAAACTCGTTGCGAAAAAGAGATAAAATGCTCGGCATGCCTCACATTTTATCTCTTTTCCTCAACTTGTTTAATAAATTCAATAAAACATGAGCACTCATGTAAGATTCTCTTTTATGAGATTGGGATACTTGTCACAATCATAGGCTATTTAGCCTATTAGCATGTTGGCTATCAGAACATAGGCTATCAGCATAGGCTCAGTCGAGCCTATGCATCCAGGCAGTAATATCATAGACTTCTCTACTCGCATGCACGAAGTATAAAAGTAGCTGAAGACTCCGTCCCAAGCGTACACTTCTAGTCCCACTGGATAGCTGCACATGCATGTTTAAAGAATGATTTTAGGAATATGTGATAACTTACTGTAGCAGCAATGGCTCTGGCCAAACTGGACAATATTGTAGGAGCTCATTTACACAGACAAAGTAATCATATCATTTTACACAGAGCTGCAGTGCTGCACATATATTATGTGGCCAAAAAGATGACAAAAAGAGCCACATAAGTATGGGGCAGAAATATATACCACATTTGTTAGAATCTCTAGCCAGCCATCCATCCATCCAGCTGTCTTTCTGCTTCCAATAGATTTGGTTTATGGGCATCCCATGCATAATCATATCGGGGAACATTCGTAGGTCCAGATAAACAAAAAAATTTCACGTAAAAATGAGAACATTTTCTTATCCATCAATATTACTGTGTTTCCAGGTTTAACATGGCCCGCTTTATTTGCCGATTGGTCCTTATTGGTGACTAATTGAAAAATAAACTACAGATATCAATTTAGATATAGACAGCATAATTAGATATTTTTTCTCTCAATTATATATGATCTTTTTTATAAGCTGGAATTAGATGGAATTTTGGAGTGATTTTGTTCCTCCACTTTGATTTAGTCCCAAAGTGATATATAAATAAATTATAGTGTATATCTTGTACCAGTGGTGTGAAATTTGTGCATAGAGGCGAAAATGGGTATATATCCAATGGAAAAAACATAAGTTATTCTGCTTTACAGGGCATTTGGGCCTTAGATTAAAATAAGGGCTGCCTCCAAAAATAAGTTTTAGTTACGGAGTGAGTATTTACATCCACACGCTAAACATTGATCGTTTTAGTAAGGATTAAAGCTGTTAAATAAAAGAAAAACAGGAGTCACCTAAAACCTGGAATCACAATAACATTTGTTTTGGCTGTTCAAAAGTCCCATCTCATTCTTATGATTCTCTTGACTACCCACAACATATGTTTTGGTTGATAAAATAATACGTTAATTTTACACTCTTAACCAGAAAAGCGCCAATCACAACTGCAGCAGACGACAAATTATGCAATATCTTTCCTTGCCAGCAGACGATTCTTATGAAATATCACGCCTTATTTGTTGTTTTTGAAAAAGCAGCAGAATTTGAAATCATTGTCTGCTGCAAATTATAGGCGGCGCTTTAAGAGTGAACAATCTTTCTAGAGGCCTGAAAATTAGAATATCACTAAGTGCTAGTACGAGTAAGCCCCAAAACTAAACTGTAAGCATTTTTACTAAAATTTACTGAATAAGCAACATAGACATCATTTAGAAATATTATGTCAACCCCTGAATGCTTCAATGTTTGACTGTCCATCCATCCACCGATCACCAGCTTGTTTGCACTTCCTCAATTTGAACGAGCACGTGCATTTTAGCTCACCTGAGCCGAAGGCTCATTGATGAGCTAATAGTATACCAGTCACTCTAGCCTTTGTCCGTCAACATTTTTAACAATCTTCTGCGCTGAAACCACTGGGCCAATTAAACTCAAATTTCATATGGAGACTCCTTAGGACACAGGAGCAAAACTTTGTTCAAATGGTCCTGGTCACATGATCAAGATGGCCACCATGCCCATATAAGGTAAAAAGCCTTTAAAATATCTTCTCTGGATCATGAATCCAGTCATATTTTTAGCTTAGCTTTTGTGATCACAGGACACTATTATCTGTCCATCTCCTAAAACTCTTGGAGGAATTTCACTAAGCTCACAGGTACTAGTATGGGTGGTCCCCTTTCAAGGTTGTTTAAAGTTTCCCAATCAATGCAGGATTTTGATTGCCATGGCAACTGAGAGGGAAATCTTTTTTAAATTCTTCTTGTCAAAAACCATAAGGCTTATTTGAAAATTATTTGGTAGAAATTGGGTGACCAACTGCCAAGATTACTCAAATTATCTTGATCCTTTTAACCCTTAATGCGCCAATCGCAACAAAAGTTGTCTGCTTTTCTCGTCTGCTAAAATGTTTAAGAAGCCTCTATGGCAAACAGTGTGGACCCAGATCTGGGTCCACTCTGTTTGCTTCTATACTTTCTTTGTCAGTAATGCTCTGCAATTATTTGCAGCAGACGACTTCAGCAGACGGCATTTTCAGATGCATTTTTTCTTGGCGCTTTAAGGTTTAAAAACATTGCCACCAGAAGGAGGGGGTCTTATTTTCCTATGTGCATATAGGGAAAACTTAGGAAAGTCTTATTGAAACTGCTGATCCATTGAAATTTCAAAGTTCAATGTTTGGAAGGATAATGCTCACCTCTGACCTTATTTACAGTTATTATGAGATGAGCGACCCAGGGCCCTCTTGTCAGTTCATCTGAGCTGTAGACGTAGAGCCCAAAGTCTGTCATTTGTTGTCCAAGGGAGGTAAAAACAAACTTTACCTGTTTGCAAAGTTTGAGAGCCTTTTTCTTGCAGCTTGCCTCTTAGTTTGTCACCTCTTCTGCAGCAACCATTGTTAACACTGTCTTAAAAACATGTTGCAACATGCAACTAGAAGGATATCTGTCACCAAGCCCTTTAATCTATTGTTCAAATGCTACAGAAAACAGAATTAGAAATTAAACTGTCAAATGTTAATTATGATTTTGTCAGGTAAATCTAATTTCATTGTGGACAATAAACAATAAAATCAATCTCATTTTGATTGCTTAGCTGCTTTTCTTGTGAAGAGAAATCAGCTTGAGATTGCATTCTTTTATCCTAGCTTAGTACTGGTTCAACCCAGGAAGACCCGTCCCTATATAACTGAAAATCAAATCAAACAAAAACAAAACAAAAGTCAATACCATTTCACCTGGTTCATTTGACATCACTAATTTTTCCAGAGACAGTCAATACCATTTCACATGGTTGATATGACATCATTATTATTTCCAGAGACAGTCAATACCATTTCTTCTGGTTCATTTGACATCACTATTTTTTCCAGAGACAGTCAACACCATTTCACATGGTTCATATGACGTCATTAATTGTTCCAGAGACAATCAATACCATTTCACATGGTTCATATGACATCATTATTTTTTCCAGAGACAGTCAAAACCATTTCACCTGGTTCATTTGACATCACTAATTTTTCTGGAGACAGTCAATACCATTTCACATGGTTCATATGACATCATAAATTTTTCCAGAGACAGTCAATACCATTTCTTATGGCTCATATGACATTATTAATTTTTCCAGAGACAATCAGTTCCATTTCACCTGGTTCATTTGACATCACTAATTTTTCCAGAGACAGTCAATACCATTTCACATGGTTGATATGACATCACTTATTTTTCCCAAGACAAACAGTACCATTTCACCATGTTCATATGACATTATTAATTTTCCAGAGACAGTCAATACCATTTCTCCTGGTTCATTTGACATCAAACAGTCAATACAAATTTGCACCCAGTTCACATGACATCACTGATTTTTTCAGAGACAGTCAATACCATTTCGCACACAACGAAGAGACAGTGATGAAGATTTATATTATAATCTCTATCCCTGGAAGAGAAAGCGCCTTAATTTCCTCGGCAAGGATGAAGGTCCTCATGTCCAGGTAAAGTCCATCATGAAGTCATCAACAGCGGATGAATTAGCTGGTCTAGAAGGATCATCAAAGCTCTGGATCGGCAAAGACTACGTCAACTTTATACATAAAGATCCTGTAGATGTACACAATCCTTTTGAAGGTATGCGTACGGTAAATGTTCTAAAATCTTTCTGTTTTCAAATAAAATGTTGGTTGTCAAGGCAGGAATGCATAAAATGCTTGTCAGAAAAACAAACAGGGAAGACCTTGATCAGAGTCTTTCGTCAGAAGCAGTCTGATCTGGGTCTGCACTGCTTGTCTAGACCTTTTTTTCAAAGACTTTTTTTACAATGTATTCAAAATTAATATTCACAAATTACTTGTCAGAAATTCAGAATAATAACAGTAAAGACTCTGATTATGCTTTTGCAGACAGATCATGCCCAGCATACAAAATAGCAATGTTTTTAAATGCTTTCTACTGTTATTTGATAAATTTCCATATGTATTCCGTGATATACAAATATGGTAATATAAGACCATGGTTTTTGAGTGTTTAATGGTTGTTGGGGCCTGAGTTGAGTTGATATTAATTTATTGCCAGGCCAAGGCGGAGGGCATTAATATCGACCGTAGGACACAAAATTTGTTAAACATCCAAAACCCGCAGTTGAATGTTATTCTTACATCCCCTAAATTAACATGTAAACTTGGTTTTTAATATTTTCAGGGATTTGATTCTTTCATATTAGCATAATGTGTTCTCTATGAAAGTTGTAGGACTTAGTGCCAACTTTCAAAAGGTCTCAATCTTGTTACACAAATAGATTTTTTGTGCATAAATGAATATTTGGAAATAGATGAATTTTGTTCAAATTTTCAAAGTTTTTCATTGCCAGGTAAAATACTAAGAGATGTAACAGAAAAGAACGGTCTCAAATTTGCGCTTTGCTACTAATGCTCAAAGAGTGTATCTATGCGCAGTGTTAGCTGATATGCAGAGTCTGCTTTATACTGCTGTGAGTAAGTCTAAAAAATATGTGCAGACATGAAATTTAGACCAGTTATTTCGGAATTACTATTTTAAGTTATGAATTTGGAGGATAAAAAATAGGGTACAGTCTCGGTATTTATGCTTGACTTGAGAACTTTATTCCCTGTGCATGAACATTCCTTCATGGCTGAAACTGTATTGCAATATGCTAGAGTATTAAAATAGTACTTAATTTATGTGCAACCATCTTTTCAAAGCTTTATTTTGAACACTGGATCGCATTGTTCATTACAGAATTTGAATTTTTGCTATCTTTTACTACTTTACAGATTTTATTGAGAGAGATAAGACTCCCAGGATGCCATGGCATGATATAGGTGCAGTGGTTTATGGGAAGGCAGCAAGAGATGTGGCAAGACACTTCATTGGTCGATGGAACTTTACAAAGGTAACTATATCACTTGCAGGTTTTTAGGTGTAGTTTGTATGTGTTGATGCTTTATCAGTTACCTCTCATATTTTAATCTACATTATTGCATGTTGGCCTGATAAACATTGTCAATCTCAATGCTTGTATCTTTATCAGGTCAAGATGACATTGCACTTTTTGAATGATGTTGAATTGACAGGAAATAGACAATAATTACATCATAATTGCTAGTTTGAAGAGTGAACCAACTTGTAAATTGAAAAATAGAATACCAGGTTCGCGTCTTTTGATATCAAGTTTACCAGGCTCAGCTTCAAGAGCGCATGTTGAATCGCTCGGCAAGCCTCTCGATTCAACAAGCGTTCTTGAAGCCTTGCCTGGTAAACTTGATATCAAAAGACGATCACCTAGTATTCTCTATGTCCCAATCAACAAATTTTCAGTCATTTCGGAACGATTTCCTGTCTTCCTGGGTTGAATCAGTACTAAGCAGAGAAGAATTTTAGTACCTTTTGAGTAAGAAAAGTTGAGCCTATGCTATGCCCTCAGTGTTGTAGCATGAATTTGGGAGTACTGTCCTGTATGTGATCAGCAAGGCTAACATAATGCTAACTCTGTGTGTTAAAGCCATTTTCTAACAAAGTATATTTAGTATGGAAACAATAATGACATTTGGTATGTATCATCATTTGAATATCAGAATCAGTATTTGATCTTTACTTATACAGTAAAACCTGTGTAAAACGGCCACTCAAAAAGACCAAAAATTGGTTTTCAAGACCAAGCAGGTCAAACAAATTGCAGAATGCTCCAAGGGGAGCATTCTGCAATACTTTTGACCTTCATTAAGCTACCATTTGTCATTAAGATCTTTGTTTTGTCTATTTCTGAGTGGCCACTTAAGACAGGTTTTGCTGTACTTGTATATTTCCTGGTCTAGTGTCTTAACCCTTATGCTGCCAATATTTTTTTTTGTCCAGAAAATTCCATCTGCTTATTACATCTGCTGTATATATTCAAATGCCCTCTTCAATGTTTTTACTTTTGAAGCCAACAGTATGAACGCTGATCAGGAGCAGTCTGATCTGGGTCCATAGTGTTAGCAATATAGTTAGCTACTAAAGTGCATAAGTTGGTTCAACCCAGGTAAACCTATCCTGACATGCTTGAAAATTGTTTAGTGGGACGTAAAGACTCAAAACAAACAAAAAGTGCATAAGCAGATGAGAGAGCAGACGGCATTTGTCATGAATGGCAGGAAAAGTGTTTAATATTAAGGTTTGCTTGCCTAAAGTCAGATCCTGGAGAGTTTTCAAAAAAAAAAAGTAATATGGAGTCAGAATAATGAGACAGCTCATCTGTTCAGCGTCACTGCATTGGTGGTCATTGAGCAAGACACATTTATTGATGGGACGTAAAGAATCAAATCAAACAAACAAACAGCTCATCTTCTTGTCATTTTGCTGAGATCAGCAGTGTCATGACTCTAGGTGCAAAAGGGTTACGTAACTGAGAAAGATCAATAATTGGATGATTTATTGATTCCATACATATAATTTACTTATTATTTGCTTAGACAAGTCAAGCTTCAACTGTATAAAATATCAGGACCTGAAAAATACTAATTTTTAAATGAGGCATAAAAATCTTCATTTTACTCGTGGATCACTCGTGGCTTATCACACATGATGTTGCCCAAGACAAAACTGAATGTCTTATGTGAAGTAATTGATTGAGTGCTAATCTGTGGAGCAAAAAATATCAACTTCTGAACTTGAAAAAAATTGTTCCACTTTCATTATTCACTCGTGTCCATGACACCAGTTTGAGTTAAAAATAAGATCATCTGTAAATACAATATACACACATTTTGAACGTCATCATGGAAAGATAGCCTATTATAAGTTATTGAATATAACAATCCACCATGAGTGTCCGTGTAGGATAGAGATATCTCACACGAGGGGTCGGAATTTTAACCAGGGACGAGGCTTGCCGAGTCCCTGGTTAAAATTCCAACCCCAAGGGTGAGATATCTCTATCCTACATGGACAGGCTCATGGTGGATTGTTTTTCCCCCACTTTTCGAAGTTTTTTTTTTGTCCAAACATAAAAAGTCTAAAAACGTGAAAATTGTAACTTTTTTACTCTTTGGATTTACATTATTTCCGAGTTCACGAGTGTTTTTGTCGGGTATTAAAATGGGTGGAAACATAGTTTGCACCTTGTTATTGACTGGAAAACACGATTGGAGCATAAGTTAAGTTGCAAAATGCAAAATAAAATCCTGCTTGGCTCCCTGTGCCATTAGCGTCACATTGCCATTATCGTCACGCGGTGCACGTTCGGTGACGTCATTAACGTTATATGACGTCAGAAAGTAACGCTTACCCTTGCTTGGTGCCTTTGAGTTACTTAGGCGCAATTTGTTGGTCCTTTGAATATCCTTTTTCGGAATAAAAGAATATTTTACTCTGCCTATGTAAGAAAGCAGTCATGTGGTCATGTAAGATAGAAATTTCTTACATGAGCTGACAGCCTATCTTACATGGGCAAAGGTGGGAGAAAAGGTTATTCTTTGGAAGCAAAGAATGAGGACTAGGAAAGACCTTACTGTTTTGCTTAAAAGAACTGTCCCATTGAGACACACACATTATTTTTGGGTGGGAAAGTGATACATTCAACTCTTTCCCCACTAGCGGCAAATTTTGTTGTCTGATGATAACCTTTGCAAGCAGTTTGGACCCAGATCAGGCCACACAAAACATGTCAACATAAATCTTTTTATATCCTTTAACTTTTATTGTTCGTAAGAATTCTCATACTGATGAGTTAGTGAGGTATGTAAAATGTAATATAAGAATAATAAAAAGTGTAAATGCTGATCAGCCTGTTCCTTCAGGAGCAGGCTGATCTGTGTTTACACTGTTTAATTGGGCCTATGTGTCATTCAGTGTTAATATTTGGTAACATCATCTGCATATAATAGACAGAGCATTAATATCAAATTTATCAAATTTTCATCAATTGATAAACATTAACAGATTCTACTTTAGGAGCGGTCTGGTCTTCCTCAAATAAATTTTTCCTTTTGTGTTTTCAGACTGAAAAGTTCAAGAAGAATCCTGATTTCCCTATGCTGATGCCGAAGAGCTATGCAAAATGTGTGGTACCCCCGGCCATCAAAGATATTACATACGAGGTGGATTCTCAGGTAAATTTTCATTTTACTCTTTGCCACCTGGGAAATTTTTCATGCTTTTTTGTCGTCTGCTTATTTCTTTTCAAAATTAACTTTTTTGAAAAAATTCTTTCAGGAATACCATCAGAGTGTCAAACAGTTTGCATCCAGATCAGGCCTGACATTTTGTCAGGCCTGATCTGGGTACAAACTGTTTGGAAATGTTATCAGCAGACGATACTAGGAGGCAAAGAGTTTACATTAAATGTTCTAAAATTTTGAATACATTCTCTTTCTGTTACCAAGTGAAATGTGGCTATCAGGACTGAAATTTTTAAAAAAAAATGTTTGTAGGAACAGCAAACAGGGAAGACCCTGATCAGACTGCTTCCTCAGAAGCAGTCTGATCTGGGTGTGCACTGTTTGTCTACTGTCAATGCCTTCTTGGGGGAGGGGGAGGGCAACTAGTGTTCAAAATTTTAGGACATTTACCGTAGATGTATTTGTAGATGCTGAATCCTATAAATTATATATGTTATTCTTGAATTTTTACCATTTTTAGATCTCAGAGCAATTAAAGTTATGGTAGATATTTCATGTGAATTTTCTATCTAAATGAATATTAAAATATAAAGTATACTGGGGTCCGTAGCAAAATTGATAGCATGTCCAATTGCAGATCCAGGGGTCGTAAGTTTGATCCTGTCCCGGTCCCATAATTTCGAGGAGATTGAACATGAAATAGTTTCTACAGTCATTCTCCTCCTTCCGCTGATCCAAGAAGGGTTGTTGTCAGTAACAAGCAAAAGTATGTGCACAGAGTACTGGTAACTGCTTAGTCAAGCTTGCCCAGGAAAAAGTGTTGTTTGGTTTCTGACCGTTTAACATGACCATAGCTGTTGACTTGAAAGTAAAGCCACAAACAAGCAAACAAAATACATTAAGTATGAAGCCTTATGAGATAAAGACGGAATATTTTGTTAAAGTTTTGAAACAGGATAATATTGAAAAATATTAGGTTTAATTTTGTAAATTATTCTTCACATTTTGTGCTATTGTTTCAGATTTTACGAAGTGTTGCTGGTTGGTCATCTGGAGTTAAAAGGACAGAGAAATCAATACACACCGCCTACCTGGACTGTATAGAGAGAGCAAAACATTACATATACATCGAAGTACGTAGCCAAGCATTTCATGTACAGCAGTTTTATCTTCATATAGGGCCAAACATTTCATGCACATCAATGTGGCTACCATAAAACCATTTCATCAACTGACCATTATACCGAACAGACTTTAACCAATATGGTCAATGACTATTTTGTCCAAATGGTTTTGATTGAATAACCATTTCATCGAAACTTTAGTTCATCTAAAATGCTAAAATCATTACTCCAGCTTTGTGAAACTTTGTCCAAAATATACATGTGAAATATGTTGATGCTTCTACTGATTGATACTATATGGGTCTCGACATGATAAAACATGTCTTTGGGGGTTTCCGACAAAGTGAGACTCAAACCAGTCTCCTCAGTTACAAAGACTACGGTAAATCTTGTATTAGTTCGTACACTCTAATAGTTCGTACACCATAAATTATTCATGACCGCTCAGCTCAAAATGTCATGTATTAGTTCGTACAGTTGTCATTTTTCCTATTTGTATTTTTTAATAGTTCGTACACAACATTTTTCCGTTCATTTGGTCAATCAGTGTGTCTGTCTACGATGCTTTCGTTATTCGTCGAGCACGTCTGTTAAGAAACATATCAGCGGAACAGGAGCGTTTCGCCTGTCAGTGCGATCGTCAGTGTCGCTTATGCGCGTGCACCCAGCATTGATGCATGCCAAACTTTTATTCAATGATAAACGCTAGGTTCAATGAACGTCGGACTGATGCAAATCGCGGAGATATTTTGTCCAGTCATGAAAAAAATCAAATACATGTACACAACCACGCTCGCGTGCACACAGTGTCCTACGTGTCTGTGATCATTGAGCCTTTTTGGTCTTTCTGTGTCATAAATATGCCCAAGCGTCTTTTTTTTTTAATCACTAGATCCGAGCATAATGAAACCATATCGGCTGGTGTTTATCACAATTGCTATCAGCGAAGGCTCAGGGGAGCCTGTGCTTTTGTGCAATCTCGTCGGGAAACTCAAAAATTTGGAGTGGATGAAGAATCTTGACACATACGTACTCCCACTAATTAGCTGTGCTTTAAATGTGCTTGCATCAGTTTCATTTCTAAGTTTCACCAAAACGCGCACGCAATAAGCCCCCCTGATCAGACTGCGTCTAGGCCCATATTTTACCGATCCGCATTTTGTTATGGGCACACCTGTCAGATTGAATGTCTATATAATATGTTGGTAGGTAGCCTTAGCACCATTGAATGAGTAAAGTTCCAACAAAAGTAAGTAAAGAGAAAATCAGAAGAATTGAGGAACAGTACCCCCTCTTGATTATCTTTGAGCACTCACATTAAAAATGTTTGTTGAATTTTAGACATCTTACGACAAACATAGACTAAATGGTCATTCCATAACAGTGTTTTTTCAATAAAATGGTTATAGTCGAAAAATACTTTTGACGTAATGGCCATTCAAATAAACTGCTCCTTCAAAAAAGTTGTTTTAGGCAAAATGATTTTAGATGAAATTTCACGGATCCATCAAAGTATGTACTTTTATATAGGGCTAAACATTTCATATGCATAGAAGTTTTATCTTTTTTTTAGTGCATATCACAGATATAACACTACTTTTCATTGGCTAAGAACAAAATAAAGTGTATGAAAGTGACTATTCTGTGATAGTAGTTAGCATGAGGGAGCACTGTCATGCTATACTGTAGCAACTCGCTGAATAAACATTTTGGCATCAAAATTAACAATGGAGAAGTAAGTTGTTCTATGCACTTAAAGTAGTAGGAACCTAGGCTTTGGGAAGACTCTGATCAGACTTGTCTGATTTTGTATAGGCTGCTTAGTAGGGCAACTTGTGTTCTAAATTTAGAACATTTATCTATCTATATTTCAGAATCAATTCTTTATTTCTCAAATCGGAGACCATTCCCTGGTGAAGAATGAAATTGCAGAAGCTCTTCTTAAAAGAATAGAGAGAGCCTACCTGTAAGTATATATTCTGAGAATTTGCTGAAAATCTCATTCTAGAAAGATAGAGCGACTCATAGGCTTCTGATTACACAGCATTTTTCATTCACATGAAGAATAGATGTACAGTAAAAACTCAAAAATCCGAGCTTTTAGTTTTCAAAATACCTGCTAATTCAAAATAAATTTGGGACAAACTGGGTTCAGGGAATAGGACTTATTCATGATCTATTTTAATAACTGTCTAAAACAACATATGTTTTGTGTCTGTAAAAGAAACGTCTCTGAGAAGATAAAAATATAAAGCAATGGGACAAATTCCTGCTCAGGTCGGTTGACATTTGTTTTGGTATTAAATATGAAAATGCCAACAATCGTCGGCTTTTTAAGATTTATGGCCTAAACAAATTTCATGCTCATCAGAGTTGAACATGAAAAAAGTTTTAAATAGTTTGAGCCTAATTAAACTGTAGTTCCTGATAGAGCTCTTTTGTTTGTTTGATTATCCAGTGAAAAGACGACCTTGATGCTCAACTCACAAGAGCATGAAATTTGTAATCTTAAAGATAAAAAACAAATGAATGAGGCATATTTCTTGATCAGTTGACATTGTCATTTGCTCAGGTCATAAATTTTAAAATGCCAACAATTGTTGGCATTTTAAAATTATGACCTGAACAAAGTTCATGCTCATCTAAGTTGAGCATGAAAATAGTATTATAAAGCATTTTTGTTTGTTTGATTATTCAGTGCAAAGGAGACATTCCGGGTATATGTTGTACTGCCACTACTGCCAGCATTTGAAGGGGAGATAGGGACCAACGGAGGCTATGCCATTCAGGCAGTCACTCACTGGAACTACAAGTCTATCTCCAAGGGGAGTAACTCTCTCTGGAATAATCTCCTACAAAGAGGTACTCTACTCTTTTATTGCTGATTAATATTGCTAATGAATAGGCAACATTAATTAAATTTGCAAGCTGGTAAATTTTGCATGTTTTTTGGCATCTGCTGAATTTTATTTATTTCCTAAAACTATTCTTGGAATACCATAAGAGCATCAAACAGTTTGGATCCAGAATCCAAATTGTTTGCAAAGATTATCAGAAGAAGATACTAGCAAGTATAGATTAAACAAACAAAATATATGCATGTACAAATTGCATAAGTGTAAAACTAAAATTTAACTTATTGGGTAATTTTTCATGCATTTTGTCGTCTGCTGATTTTTTCAAAATCATTTTTTTCCCGAAAAATTCTGAGTGTCAATTAGTTTAGATCCAAATCAAGCCCAACATTTTGTCCAGCCTGATCTGGGTCCAAATTGTTTGCAAATGTTATCAGCAAACAACATTGGTAAACAAAGAGTTAAAGTAGGCATTGTTTTCAGAAAGCTGAATGGTGTGTGTTGGCTCAAATGTCATTTCTTTTCATCCCTGGATGGACAACTGATATTTTGTTTTGCTATCAATATACTAATTCAAGGCCACATGTTTATATACGAGCCATAGGGAGTGCAGTGGCTCAGTGGTAGAGTGCTTGACTCGAGACTGAGGGGCAGTGGGTTCGAGCCTCACCCGAGTCACTGCGTTGTGGTCCTTGAGCAAGACACATTTAGGGAGCTCAGTGGCTCAGTGATAGAGTGCTTGACTCGAGACCGAAGGGTTGTTGGTTTGAGCCTCAACGGCGTCACTGCGTTGTGTCATTGAGCAAGAACATTTATCCTAGCTTAGTACTGGTTCAACCCAGGAAGATCCGTCCCTTTATAATTGAAAGATTGTTGATGGGACGTAAAGAATCAAATCAAACAAACAAGACACATTTATCCTAGTTTAGTACTGGTTCAACCCAGGAAAACCCGTCCCTGTTTAACTGAAAGATTGTTGATGGGATGTAAAGAATTAAATCAAACAAAATATACGGGCGATACAGAACGGGGCTAATTGGCAAGACGATGGGGCTAAAAAAAGATACGATGGGGCTAGGAAAAAATATCTCAAATCCGTAAAATTATTCCTCAATAAAACACACCAAGAATGAAAGAACAGACATGCTAAATATGTTGAGCATTTACCTGTGTTTCATTCATTATAATAGGTGTGAACCACTTAAAATTACCCAGTAGGCAAAGAGTTAAGTTGAACCTAAAAATACATGTATGTTCGGTGTTTTCAGTGGATGATCCCAAGAAGTATGTGATATTCTGTGGACTTAGATCTCATTGTGAACTCAAAGGAAAACTGGTATGTATCAAATATTTCTTTAGAGTCTGTTCGAGGGTTGGTACTGAGGGCAACAAGCAAAGCCTATGTTATAACCTGTTTATCACATATTCCAATTCACTATTTTAATGAGTTTGACGTACAAAATGTAAGTAAAACAGAGGACTGGCGTAAATTTTGTGTTACGTTTCGCCACTTGTTTTACATTTGACGTCATCTTATGAACAACGTCTCGTGCCGAGAATGATAACCTCTCTCCATTCAAAATACCTTACTTCCGGTTATCATAACCAGTTGGTGGGAAAGTGCATATCACATATGCAGACTTTGTGTTTTTGCATCAAATAGTATCCCAAATATATTATATTGGGGTTTGATTATGGGTCACATGAGAAATATGGCTTTTTTGCCCAGTGTCCATTCATGTCTGTCAAGTAGGTACATTGCTGAAACTCCTTTGTGCTTACCACTATAATATGTATTTGCTATATCTTGTAGGTGACAGAACTTGTATATGTTCATAGTAAATTGATGATAGTAGACGATGACACTGTGATATGTGGATCTGCCAACATCAACGATAGGAGTATGCTGGGTAGCCGAGACAGCGAGATTGCCGTCATGGTGGAAGACACGCAAAAATTTACCGTGAAATTTGCTGGCCAAGATCACGAGGCTGGCAGGTTCGCCTCATCTCTGCGGCGGACATTGTTCCGAGAACATCTTGGAATTGCGGAGCTTGACATGAGTGTTGATATGCGTGATCCTGTCTGTGATGAGTTCTACAAGAAAATGTGGTTTGAACGAGCCACCATCAACACTTCCATTTATTACAAGGTGAGTGTTTCATTTTAAAGAGACTAGGTCTGTAACTATGAACATTTTTTTGAAAAAAAATGTTTCTTTTTAAATCATTTGAAAAAATAGAATTAAGTTATGTTTTCACAATAGATATGTTCAG
This sequence comes from Loripinus fragilis, assembly GCA_964019695.1. Classification (NCBI taxonomy): domain Eukaryota; kingdom Metazoa; phylum Mollusca; class Bivalvia; order Lucinida; family Lucinidae; genus Loripinus; species Loripinus fragilis. The sequence goes on from OZ026517.1 coordinate 90,506,451, forward strand.
TGCAGCTGAAAACTGCAAGGAAAAGTGAAATATCTTATTAAAATAGGTGTTTTTCTTTTATTGGTAATAATTTACGTCCCTCCAATAATTCTAGACAGTTTATTTTTAACATAAATGCTGTTGTTTTGATAGTGATAATGTGTTAAGATTTACGAAAATGGTAAAATGTTTTATCTGAATTTGGGTATTTTTACTGTGTTCTTGAAAAAAAGAAACTTTATTTCTGAAATTAAAAGATCAAAAGTTACAGACTATGCAGCTTTAAGCCTTTTCTTAGATGTTCTAAAATATCTAACACTAGTCTGACTAAAAGTCCTAGACAAACAGTGCAGACACAGATCAGACTGCTTCTAAAGAAGCAGTCTGACCAGTGTCTTCCCTGTTTCCATATATTGCAAGGTGAGTGTTAGACTGGATGGAAGGGTTGTTAGTTCCAGATGCACTGGAGGCACTATTTTGTTTCCTTGCCCAGACACTTTATACACTGCTTAGTACTGGTTCAACCCAGGAAGACAGGAAAATGTCCAAACATGACTGAAAAATTATTGACTTGGACGTAAAGCATCAACACAAACAAGGTGTTTGATTTCTAACTTCCGTAATACTAGTGCAGGCCTTTAGATAAAAGTGACTAACAAAAATTGAATTTCTTATTCCTCAACCAAAACATATGTTGTGGGTAATCAAAAGAACCATCTCATTGAGATGGTTCTTTTGGACACCCAAAACAAATGTTTAACCTTTGCTTACTGGATATCTTTCATGCCTTTTTGTCATCTGCTGATTTTTTTTAGCTCGCCAGAACCAAATGCTCAAGGTGAGCTATTGTGATCAGTCTTCGTCCGGTGTGCGTCGTCCGTAAACTTTTTCTTTGAACATCATCTCCTCCTGAATCACTGATCCAAATTTAAAATAATTTCACATGAATGTTCCCCATAATGCCTTCTACCACAATTGCACAATGGTTTTGCTCTGCCGAACAAAATGGCCACCACCAGGGAGTGCAGTGGCTCAGTGGTAGAATGCTTGACTCGAGACCGAAGGGCCACGATTTGAGCCTCACAGGCATCACTGCGTTGTGTCCTTGAGCAAGACACATTAATCCTAGCTTAGTACTGGTTCAACCCAAGAAGAACCGTCGCTACATAACTGAAAGATTGTTGACTGGGGCGTAAAGAATCAAATCAAATCAAACAAACAAAATGGCCACCTGAGCTAAAGATAGAAAAATCTGTAAACCACATCTCCTGAATCACTTGTCCAAATATGAAAATAATTCACTTGAATATTCCACATAATGCCTTCTACCAAATTTGTACAAACGTTTTTTCTCTGCGGAGCAAAGGCCACCAGAGTTAAAAAAGAAATGTATTTAAACAACATCTCCTGAACCACTGGTCCAAATTTAAAATAATTTACTTGAATGTTCCCCATAATGCCTTCTACCAAAATTGTACGAACAGTTTTTAAAAATAGAAATATCATTAAATGACACACTGGTTCAAATTTAAAATAATTTCAGGTGAATGTTTCCCATAATGCCCTCTACAAAATTTGCACAAATGGTTCCACTCCATCTGACAAAATGGCCACCAGAACTAAAAATAGACTTCTCCTTAATCACTGGTCCAAATTCAATATATTTTCACAGAAATGTAACACATAATATCTCCTACCAAAATTGCACAAACCATTCTGCTCCGCTGAACAAAATGGCCACCAGAGCTAAAAGTAGAAATATCTTTAAATGTCATAACTTTCTTTAACTACCGGCCCAAATTCAAAATAATTTCACAGAAATTATCCTCATAATACCCTTTATGAAAATTGCACTAACCGTTCCACTCAATTTAACAAAATTACCACTAGAACTAAAAATAGAAATATCTTTAAATGGCATCTCTTGAACCACTGGTCCATATTTAAAATAATATCACAGAAATGTTACTCTTAATGCCCTCTACCCAATTTGCACAAACCATTCTGCACTGCTAAACAAAATGGTCACCAGAGTTAAAAATAGAAATATCTTAAAGGGCATCTCCTTAACCACAGGCCCAAATGTGCCAGGACTCAGGTTAGCGATCTAGGGTCTCAGGACCCTCTTGTTTAGAAACCTCCTTCAGATGTCAAAGTAGGCATCCAACTATTTATCTTTGGATGCTGTGTAATTTTATCATGCTCTTGTTGTCGTCTCTTGACTTTTTTTCAAAAAATTATTTCAGGAACATCAATAGAGTGTCAAACCATTTTGGATACAGGTCAAAACCAATCTGCTGTCAGTCCTGCTCTGGGTCCAAACTGTTTGCATAGAATATCAGCAGACAACAAAAGTGTCCACCCAGCAAGGAAGAAATTAAAGACTGATATGTGTCCAAACATTCAGAGAAGCTTTTATAGTTGTTTGAAAAAGAATCAGATGAATAAATTTATCTCTTTTAGGTATTCCGGTGTATCCCAGATGATCATATAAAAACCTTTGCTCAGATCCGGGAGCCAGCAGCTACTCCACCTCTGGTAGAGAGTGATCCTCAGGCTGCTAGACAGGAACTACAGAAGGTCAAAGGTCGGCTGGTTCTCCTTCCTCTCTACTTCCTGGAGCAAGAGGACACCATCATGGCTGTTGGTGCTAACAAGGAGGCAATGGTTCCTATGAAGTTATGGCTGTAATAACAGGCTATGGACAGGCATGAATAAATAGGTCAGAGCTTGGCTGGTTCTCCTTTCTCTCTACTTCTTGGAGCAAGAGGAAACCATCATAGTTGTTGGTGCTAACAAAAAGGCAATGGTTCCTATGAAGTTATGGCTGTAATAACAGGCTATGGACAGGCGTAAATAAATAGGTCAGAGATCACTTGGTTCCCCTTCCTCTCTACTTCTTGTAGAAAGAGGAAATCATCATGGCTGTGGGTGCAAACGAAGAGGCAATGGTGGTCAATGGTTCCTATGAAGTTACGGCTGAAATAAGAGGCTATGGACAGGCATAAATAAATAGGTCAGAGATCACCTGGTTCCCCTTCCTCTCTACTTCCTGTAGAAAGAGGAAATCATCATGGCTGTGGGTGCTAACAAAGAGGCAATGGTTCCTATGAAGTTACGGCTGTAAGCATGGGATATGGAGAGGCATCTATACAAGAAAAAGACACCTTCTCTAGATCTGCAAAACATATGGATGATTGTCTTTCAAAGCTCTAGATAGTCAAATAATTGTGTGTGTTTTTTTTGTTTCTATATTAAGAAAATATTTGAGCAGTGACATGTGATTTCCAAGAATGTGGCATTTTGAGAAGTGTAGACTCAGACGAGCCTGTGCAGCCTCCTTTTAGGCTTAGAAACCTCAAATGGTGTTCAGTCAGTAGCTTAACACTCATAGGATATTCAAGCGAAGGCTCTGATCAGACTGCGCATATGCGCAGGCTGATCTGAGGCTTTGCTGGTCGTACATACCACATTGTTGGAAATCTCATGCACTGGCTCATTTGCTGTTGTATGCGACACGTATGAAATACTGGGTATTAACCCTGTTGCTTTCAAAGTGGCCAAATTCCCATGTTGGTTTGGCCATTTTTAGTACAATAGGGTTAATAGAGTGATATTAATGCAAGCACATGTCTTGAGAAAGCAAAAGCTGCCTTAACTTTAGTGAACAGTTTCAACTTTTAAAAGCTCTCTCCTTCCGCTCGCTCTATCATGTACTGGGCAGAGGTCCAGGATTTCATTGTATACAGTAGAACTTTAATGGCTCGAACAGGAAAAATAGTTCTAGCCAAGGGTAGTTCTAGCCATCCAGGGTTGGTTATGCATAAATGACCTGAAGGATCATGATGATAATTCTAGCCAGCCCAGGTGAATGAGCCATCAGATTTCGAGCCATTGAAGTTCTACTGTATATTGTTCAAATCCCTTAGAGGCATTATATTTTTATCAAAGTTTCTGTTTATTTCTGAAATTCTGCATGCAAAAGAAATATATTGGTCTTTTAACTCTTGAATAGTTTTATGTACTACACTCCTTTCTAATTTTTGTCCTGTTAAACTGCAGCAGTCCAGCTATAAACTAGTATTTTCTATCAGAGTGGAAAACAGTGTGAATCCTGATCAGGTGGCTTCTTCAGAAGCCACCTGATCTGGTTCTACAGTGTTTTCAGAAAAGGATCAATCCGGGTTTTAGCAGGACAAGGTTAAAAGTTTGTCAATTGGATTTGAGCAGCGGCATGAGATTTCCAACAATGTGACATTTTGACATGTATAGACTCAGACCAGCCTCTGCAGCCTCCTTTTAAGCTTAGAAACTACAAATGGTGTTCTGTCAGTAGCTTAACACTCATAGAATATTCAAGCGACTAGCAAGCAACATTGTTGGAAATCTCATGCTGTGCCTCATTTCCTTTCAAAGAAATTAAGAAAAGTCAAATATATTGGACTGACAGTGGTGGAATAAAGAGGATTTGTGGGAAGCGAAATGGGTTTATATATTTTATATTTTTCTGTTTTTACTTTCAAAAGTATAATTTTATAGTAATGTTATTGTTCTTTATTCTATTAAGCAAAGTGTATTTATCTATCCTAAATGTAATGTAAGACTTAGTACAGGGTGTTCTTAAATATTCTTAGAATTTTATTTTTGTACGCCCAAGTCAAACACTGCACCCTTTATCACGCTAGTTTGGGGGTCCATGTGAATGGACATGTTATAAATGAACTCAACTGAGCATGAAATTAATCCCTCTCATATATGTTAAATTGCCAACAAAATTTTGGCATTTTAACATATATTAGCAGGATTAATACAACATCTGACAGTTTTTAGCAAGAAAAAAAATTAGCGTCATGTACAATGCACCATGAATTTTTTTACAGCTGATTTATTCAGACCAGACTGTATAAAACAATGCAAGTTAACTTATGTCTCTATACTTATATAACCATCATTATGAACACAAGATTTTTTCATACATAATTTCTCTTTAAATATGGAATTGGAGAATTATAAGACCTTGTATTTGTCTGTGTCAGTGTCTGACATGAATATTGAATGTCAGTGCCTGAATGCTTCATGGAAGAGAAAAAAACCTGCCAAACAATCAGCTCGCTACAAAAAGTTGCTTACTACAAAAACGGGGCCTATTGCAAAAAAATATACATTACTAGCTCTATTAACGTCAGAATGGCAATTGGCCAAGAATGACCAATTTGGCCAAGAATGACCAATTTGGCAATTACGAGTGCATTAGTTAAAAGATTCTGTCATGAAAGCATTTAAATGGATTTTGGCCTAGGTGTTCATTAAAGATAGGAGACTGAATGATTTGTTCTAGATAAGAGAATGTGAGAAAGGAACTAGCTTTATAAATTGAGCTGTGGCATGAGATTTCCAACAATGTGGTATGTGCCACCAGCAAAGCCTTAGATCAGCCTGTGCATAAGCGCAGTCTGATCAGAGCCTTTACTAGTCGCTTGAATATCCTATGAGTGATAAGCTATACTGACTGAACATCATTTGGAGTTTCTGTGCCTAAAAGGAGGCTGTACAAGCTGGTCTGAGTCTACACTTGTCAAAATGCAACATTGATGGAAATCACATGTCACGGCTCAAATAGTTTGTATAGTTTTTATTTGTTATGATTTTATGAAATACTAGTACATTTATGGGGTACCTCAACAATGCAAGTTAACTTGTATAAGTTTGTGTTCTTTGTATATTTTATTTTCACTACTATTTCACAAAGTTTTATCCACGATGAAAAAATTGTCTATAGCTTGTAGATAGATCAGTTTTTAGGAAATTAGATTTATACATGCACATATGCAAGATCTTAGTCCACTTTTGTTTTAGTATGATATTTGGGGGGACATTGCTTTATACTTGTGAATCTTGACTGTCACACTTCATATCCAAACTTCAACCATTAGCCCACCCATCACAACTTTTGTAGTCTACTCTTGTCTGCTTATGATCTTGGTTAGCCTATTTTGCAAACCATGTGGACACAGATCAGACTGCTCCCATGGGAGCAGTCTGATCAAGGTTCATATGGTTTGCTTCCATGAAAAAATCTAAGTCTGAAGTGTAGTAGAATATATGCAGCAGACATAAAAAGGAGACAACATTTTCAGGGGAGGGGGGGGGGGGGGAATAAGGTTTAAAGACAGTGGGACTAGAGTTCATTTCAATGTTTCTGCAAGATGAACCCTTGCAGTTATGTGTGATCTCTACAGTGAGATATTTTACCTGCATAGGATAGTTTTTCTTGCACACAGATCCCCCATGAATGTTCAGATCTGAAGAACGGTGAACTTATTTTTAATATTATCCCCGCAAATGAGATTATCGAGACCCTTTTAGAACACCTAATTTTATATCCACCATTGACCAAGATGGAAGCATGACTTTCACAATTATAGTACAGATGAAAATATTATTTCTTGTTTGTAGATATTGTTATCAACTTTATACTTGTTAATACTTAATATAATAGCTCCAAGCTTTATAGAAATGTGTTTGTACGGTGAATGTATGAGTTATTCCAGTTGGATATTTTAGATGGGTTTTATGTAAGAAATAAGAACATATATAAATGGGCCAGCACATTAGATTTTAGCGCTTATTGCATACACTGGAAGCTATGCTGACATATCCAGTGGGACTAAAGGGTTAAATTTGCTTTTAGCCTTCATCTACATCCATATTTTGTATATGCCAGTAGCCTAAACCTGCAATGCTGGACAATGAATTAAGTACCAAACTATTGTATGCTGGGTCATATATAACACAAAATTCCAAAATCAAGAGAACCCCACTCTAGATTACTGGGCCTTCCTTCCTTTTGAACCCTTATCCTACCTCTATTGTTTTGTCCTGAAAATGTCTTCTGCATATATTCAGGTACACGTCATATATTCATAGATTTTTCCATGTAAGCAAACACTATGAACACTGATCAGACTGCTCCCATGGGAGCAGTCTGATCTAGGTCCATAATGTTTGCAATATAGGCTATCTAAGAACATAAGCAGATTGGAGCCACGACTGGTGGGAAAAGGGTTAAAGACTATACTTAAAATATAATATGAGCTGCGACATGAGATTTCCAACAATGTTGTATGTGCGACCAGCAAAGTCTCTGATCTGAGCCATTGCTAGTCGCTTGAATATTCTACAGCTGTTAAGCTCCTGACCGAACATCATTTGAAGTTTCTAAGCTAAAAAGGAAGCTACACAGGCGCGTCCGATGCTACACATGTCCAAATGCCACATTGTTGGAAATCACATGTTGCGGCTCAATTATGTGATAAGTACCATTGTGGACCATATGATGCGCAACGCACGATTTGGGCCCTTAACGTTATTAATGACGTTACGAGTTATTGACGTCAAAAGTGATGACAAATTTACGCAATTATTTTACGTTTCAATTCATGACGCTTACAGGCTGTTTTTATCGGAACTGATATATCCTTTAGACTCTCTTACAAACTATCTACAATGAATCAGCGCTTTCCAAGAAATCCTTGATATTCAATAATAATTAAGGCAAAAGTAAAAATAAAATAAACTTTTTACCGGAGACGTAATTCTATTGTTTGTGGCCGTGTTCTTTGGCTATAACCAGTACTGACCGGATGGGTTATGGTTTTTATGTCCAGGAGCACCCGCCTAGTAAGCACAATCAATCGGGCCACTATCGGCCCGCTAGCGAAATGCCATCCGAATTGCGTTTTGCTACTGCGGCGGGCCGATAGTGGCCCGTGATTGGATGATGGCTGGGTGAAAGCTCAACCGGCAGTGGTTCTGATTTTAAAGCGTCTCAGAAAACGGGGCCACTGCCTTAAGTCTCAACCGACAGACTGGGAGAAGCCAGGAATCAAACCTGGGCCCCTGGCTTACTAGACATATGCTACTGGATATGTAATTCTCTTGTTTGTGGTCGCGTTCCTTGGCTATAATAGCCAGTACTGGCCGGGTGGGTTTATGTTTTTGTGGTTTTATGTACCGGAGACGTAATGCTTGTTTGTGGCCGTGTTCCTTGGCTGTACCAGTACTGGCTGGGTGGGTTTATGGTTTTGTGGTAGGAGCACCCGCAGGCTCAACCGACAGTGGTTCTGGTTTTAAAGCGTCTCAGAAGACGGGACTACGGCTTAAAGTCTTATCCGACAAACTGGGAGAAGCCGGGAATCGAACCTGCGACCCCTGGTTTACAAGACATAGGTTTATCCCCTACACCAAGGCGGATACTTAATTCGCATTTTGAGATGAAGCTTTATAAATATAAAACGAATATTCAATATTGGAGGATAGGAAAATAACTAATAATTTTCAGTTTTAATTCTATCTTACCAAAAATAAATATTAAGATTTAGTTACAGAATCAATCATGTAACTATACTTAGCTTCTGTATTCAAAAGATTTTTGCTTTAAAAAATCTCCTAGACAAGGGAATTGATCGAACAACGAGGAAACACCTGTAATCCAGAAAAAAGAGTACAGAAGATTTCGACGGTTTATTTTGGGGCCTACCCCGCGTATTTTGGGTTAGTGTTCGGCCCGCTAGCGAAATGCCATCCGAATGGCGTTTTGCTACTGCGGCGGGCCGATAGTGTTAATATGCTTTTGTCATTTACACTGCCTAACTGTCGAGTCCGGGAAACCAGACGTAACCCGATGCTCTTAAATATATTGAATAGATCTATATAGCTTCATATCTTTATATTTCATGGAAATTTCACATAGATCTACTGTTTCAGTTTTCAATATTTGTTTTAAACTATTTAGAAATTATTACGACTTTTGTGTGTTTAAAGAAAAAGAACCGCGGTTAAATTAATGATAGTAGAAAGAATGGACACCAATTAATTTTAATTCAACTTCTTTCCCCTGCTATTTAATATAAATTCAACCTCAAGAATGGAACCTTTTGAACCATACTAAAGACCAATACGACCATACTGGCCATTTATCGATGTAGGCCTACCTACAGTCCCAGGACATAATTATTCGCGACGTCGCCATTCAAAACAGTGCATTTTGTAAAAAAAAAAAATACAAAAAATACCATGACGCAATTTACAAAAAAAACTTACAGGAATGAATTGCAACTTTATAGAAAATAGCAATAAAATATCCTCGCTCAATGCCCTCCGGTAGAACGCTTTTAACATGTTTAAAGTAAACGTATTTTTTAAAAAAAATATCATTGACGCTACCCCGACGTGAACGTTACCGGAAAAGTGTGATGTGTTCAAAGGACTATCATACAAAAATACCAGAAACCATGAAGGCTACAATAAAAATATTATTGCGTATATCAGTTTGCTACCTTTTGGTACTATTTTCAAAATTTGAGCCTCTATAATTTGGGGACAATAATCTTTGCAAAAAAGAAGAAAGAAAAAAAACGGTAATACATTAAGTTAGACGTGGTGAGTAAGTATGTCCCATGACTGTATATCAATCAAGCTCGTACAGTAGTTGTTTTTCAAAAATAATATTGCCGTGAACTACATGTCGTCATGGATCATATGATCCATGATGTCGTCTACATTTTGGAACTAGTAACGAATTAAAGCAAACTGATTTGCGCAATAAATCGATTTACCGATCTGGGCCTTTACAAATACCCGAGAAAACCTGTATTCGGTAGTTTGCGAACAAAGAAGGCGCAGACCAGTCTGCACATCCGCGCAGTCTGATCAGCATCTTTGTTATGCGCTAATTAGAAAGAATCATATATTGACTTGCTACGAACAAAATTGCATTTCTCTAGCTAGTCTCTGTAGCCCAGCAGACTGATTTAAGTCTCGCTGTGTCAGAAACCCCTAAGATATGTTATGTCGCGTCGGGACCCATCTTATCCAATGGGCCACAAACGGCCCTCCAGCTCGCTAGGGGGCCGATAGTTGATCAAAACTGTATGCTGGCTGAGACTAGTTATTCTCTTGAATCAAAAGTTTATTTCGTAAATGTGTATGCTCGCATGAGTTTGAATCGCTATTTTCTGACACCATTTACCAGCTCATGTGGGACACGAAAAAGAGTGAAAGTATATTGATCCCTCGACCCCGCCGTGGACCCACCTTCGATACCAATAAATTCTAAGGTTGGATGCTGAAGGTACGACCTTTCGTTTCAAAACTGAAACAAAATGCAACAACTATGAATAACAACAATGAGTCAAAATATTCAGGTAATGGCGTGTATTGTATATGATGACCCTTTTGATGTTGTTGTTGTTGTGTTTGTATTAGAACGTGCCACCAAGCTAAGGTCATATTGAGACGGGGCCACAGCCTTATCCGACAGACTGGTGCCCTTTTGATGTAAAGTATATATTTGTCTTGTATCCTGCCTTAAAAGGGCCATGGATTGTCCGTAGGTATATAAAACTAAATAGCGCTTATTCCCGACGACGTCAAGTTACGTCACAAGTGTTTGTTTTTATTTGATTTGATTCTTTACGTCCCATCAACAATCTTTCAGTTATGTTGGGACGGGTCTTCCTGGGATAAACCAGTACTAAGCTAGGATTAATGTGTCTTGCTCAAGGACACAATGCAGTGACGCCGGTGAGGCTCGAACCCGTGGCCCCTCGGTCTCGAGTCAAGCAATCTACCTCTGAGCCACTGCGCTCCCAACGTCACAAGTGTGCACCAATATCTGTCGACGTATACTGTATACCACTTTAAACTGCTCTAGAATTGTCAATTTTGGAGGTACTACCACCATATTTTTGCAAATTGTTTGGAATAAGTAGTTAAGGATCTTTTCTTCTTAATGGAGTGTTTGCTTTTTTCATCCAAAGATTGCCGATTAGTTGCTGATACGAGGAGATCTTTCCATTATTTTGACGTAACGTCGCTAAAATTGTGACGTCAGATTAAAGGGTACTGCTATACAAAACCGTATTTTAGGACTGACGTGTATAATTTCCGAACGAAAACTATATAAATCAATAACTTGAACATATACCTATTGAAAAATGTCAAAAACTGAAAATGTGAAAATCTACCCATAAGGGCCCTTTTCCTGCGTTGAGCATCATATAGTATCGGCAAATAACCAGGAAGAACTCAGTGTTTTTGTCTTTAAGATATTTTTGATAGAGAGTACATGTACTTAATGTATGAGCTTTGTTACAAGAAGACTAGTTTTGAGTGTACGCTTCCTGGCAAGGTTGAGTCCAGCCTGCTCAGCAACAGAGACTAACAAGAATGTTTATAGAGGGTCCATACTCTTGAATACTCCTTAAAAGAGGACATCCCAATTTACTTAAAACCTAAACTTGTTTTAGACATTTTTATTTGAAAGGGGAGATGCTTAAGTTTCCCTTTAAAAATGCCACTTTTATCTTTATCATTGTGTAACAACATGAACAGTTTTCTGTTATTATGTAAGCATTTTAGCACATATCATTTTATAAATAGTTTTGTTGAATATAAATATACCGGTATGCATAAGTTATATATGGTTCTCTAAAGCATCATGGTGAAGGAAATTCTTTTAGGTAGGAGTAGACCTATTAACCCTATAGTGCAGAGTGGCTAAAACCCTTTGTCTGAAGTGTTGTCTCCTGATCACTTTTGCAAACAGTTTGTACCCTGATCAGATGGGAACCTGATCGGAGTCCAAACTGTTTGACACTCAGAGAACTTTAAGATTAAATAAATCAGCGACGACAAAAAATCAGGATAAATTTTCCAGCATGCAACAAGATAAGTTTTGACCATTGTGAGAGTAGTTATGTTTACTATGGAGGCCAAATCTCGCAATTTCAAAAAAGTAAAACTTGTGTAAAACGGCACTCAAAAATAGACAAAACAAAGATCTTAATGACAAAAGGTAGCTTAATGAAGGTCAAAAGTATTGCAGAATGCTCCCCTTGGAGCATTCTGCAATACTTTCGACCTGCATTAAGCGATAAATGGTCTTGAAAACCAATTTTCTGTCTTTTTGAGAGTGCCGTTATACACAAGTTTTACTGTATCTGGACCTCATCATGAGAAAACCCGACTTTGTTGCATGCTGTCCAGATGAAAAAAAATGGGCCCTTAGTTACCTACTGAGCGCACATCAAAGATTCTGGCGTCTGATCGGAGTCTTTGCTTGGCGCACACTCATTTTGTTGTTTTTGTCAGGTCATGGCTCAATTGGTAGATGGAGTAAACAGTCACTTGTTGTAGAGGAAGTCTACAGACACTTACGATTTGTAGAGGAAGTTGTTGTTGAAGTTGTTTTTAAGTTTGAAGTTGTTTTTCAAAAGGGGAAAGTAAGCATATTATTTGTAAGGAACTCTGTGCTGCCTTTTCTGCCGTCACTATTTTCTCAAAATGAAATGATTAAATGTACATGGCTGGTATGGAATTTGTTGCTTTTGGCAGGGGAAACTGGTCACAATTTCTTCTTTGCAAAGCACAAGAGTGTTTTGGTGCAAAAATATCTTCTATAGAAGCTGTTTAAACCTGATGGAGTTATATCATAAGAGGAAATGCTGTCTTGGGACAAAAGAGAACTGAGCATGTTTTGAACAATCTGCTTTTGCATGCAATCTGGTGATCATTTTGCTTAGTATATGAAGACACATAATATATCATGCTCAAATTGAAGTTTTTATATGGTCTCAAACTTCAAACCCCTAAAAACTTTACACATAGAGGTAAGCACATGAGATTTTGGTACTTATTGCATATGTTTAAACAATCATGCTAATGTATCCAGAAGGGCATGATGTCTAATTTTTGGTCTAAGTTTTCCTCTACTTCCATACTTTGTGTATGCGAGAAGCCAAGGCTCTGGTGAGACTGCACCTAAGCGCAGGCCCTGGCGAGACTGCACCTAAACGCATGCTCATCTAAGCCTTCACTGCTTGCTGATGCATTAAGTACCAAAATCTCATGTGCTGACCTATATATTATTTTATATTTTAGCATAATCAGGATATCATAATCTATGTATGTAATACTTAGACCTTAATTTTATATTTGTTTTCAGAGCCAGTGACTTTAGATTTTAATTTTATAGTATTTGCAGATTAAAAATATGCAACTTTACGCTCAATATCTACTTAATGGTTTCTTTTTGTCCTATACATGTAGGTTTCATAATACAATGAAGTGTGTCTTTCTGTTTTCCCGCATAGTCTAGTATAATATTGTAAATTCGGAAATTTTTGCGAGAATTTTATTTTCGCTAATAGCATTAAAAGACATATTTGCGACATTAGAATTCACGACTTGGGCATGATATATGTATAACAGTAAACGACAGAGTGATTTTGCCACTTCGTGAGGGTTTTATTTTCACGAAACTTCGCATATGCCAAGTTTGCGAAAATTTCCAAATTTACAGGAATAATTGAGCTAGCTTCCGAGATTTCGAACTTATTGCATAGGTGACCAGCATAGACTCAGACAAGTCTCTACATTCCTGAAGCCTGGCCATCAATTTTTGCTGCACAGTGCACACACACACACACACACACACACACACACACACACACACACACACAGAGGCACACTGCTTGGATGTGATGGTTGGAATCAGTGCCTTTATACAGGACTGCCTCATTGTGGTATTAATGCCACAGACACATTGACAGGATACTCCCATTTTCTATTTCAACTTCGATCTATTTATTTTTAGGTTTTTACATTCCACATCTTGATCTCCACCATTATAATTTAGGATAAATGTAACTTTTTTGTATGTTTATTTGGTGCCAAGCCCTTTTGCGCTAAAAACGACCAAAACTCCTTAGAGTTTTGGCCGTTCTGAGTGCAAAAGGATTAAAATTTGGTGCCATACAAGTTACAGTTCAGAGCTACAGTGTATATTGCTACAGTGTGGCTTGCTGCAATTCATCTTAGTGAAAACCATGCATACTTAACTCTTTGTTAGCTCACCTGAGCCAAAGGCTCATTGGTGAGCTACTAGTATACCAGTGACTCCGGCGTCCGGCCGTCGTCTGTCGTCCGTCAACATTTTCAAACATCTTCTCCTCTGAAACTACTGGGCCAATTGAACTCATATTTCATATTGAGACTCCTTAGGATTGGGGAACGAAAGTTTGTTCAAATGGTCTTGGTCACATGACCAAGATGGCTGCCACGCCCATATATGGTAAAAACCCTTAAAAACTTTTCTTCTCCAGAACCAGAAGGCCCATGACCTCGGGACTTGGTATGTAGCATTGGGGTTGTGGGGCCTGCCAAGTTTGTTCAAATGATGATCCTAGATTGACCTTGACCTACTTAACATCAAGGTCAAATTTGCTTCCTAATGCATTTAAATGGGAAAATTTCTGAAAAGTTAATTTTTTTTCGAAAACTGTGGAAGCTTACGTCATTATTCTCTCTTGAAATGTTTAACCAATGAGACAATGGCTATAAATAAGTTCAAAAGGTCAAGGTTAACCTTTGACCTTTCAGCTTAGGTCACTCATAATGGAGTCCCATCAATATATTAAAACATAGTTTTCTCACAAACCATTAGCCCAATTTAACTCAAATTTCATGTCAAGACTCCTTATGATAAGTTAGCCAAAACTTATGCAAAATATTTTGGTCTTATGACCAAGATGGCCGCCATGCCCATATATCGTAAAAACCATTTAAAAACCTTCTTCTCCAGAACCAGAAGGCCGATGACCTTGGGACTTGGTATGTAGCATTGGGGGATGTGGGGCCTACCAAGTTTGTTCAAATGATGAACCTAAGTTGACCTTGACCTACTTAAGGTCAATGTCAAATTTGCTTCGTAATGCATTTAAATGGGATTTTTTTTTTTTAATTTCATTTTTTGAAAACTGCTGAGGCCAAAGTCATAATTCTCACTTGATATGTTAAACCAAATGTGACAATGGCTATAAATAAGTTTCAAAGGTCAAGGTTGACCTTTAACTTTTCAGCCAAGGTGGCTTATATTGGAGTCCCATCAACACATCAAATCATAGTTTCCTCAGAAACCACTAGGCCATTTGAACTCAATTTTCATATGATGACTCCTTATGATAGGTTAGCCAAAATTTATACCAATTGTACTGGTCTCCACCACGCCCATATATGGTAAAAACCCTGTAAATGTCGTCTCTGGAACCAAAAGGCCAATGGCCTTGGGATTTGGTATGTAGCATTGGGGATGTGGGCCCTACCAGATTTGCACAAATGATTAATCTAGGTTGACCTTGACCTACTCTATGGCAAGGTCAAATTTGATTCCTAATGCATTTATTTGGGAAAATCTTATATTAAGTACCAAATGTCAAGCTGACCTATGACCTTTTATTCAAGGCAACTCATTTGGACTGCCACACACCTATCTAAATATCTGTTTCTCAGAAATCACTGGGCTGTTTGATGGATTATTCATTAGGTTGTTTAAGTCACATGACCAAAATGTCTGCAACCCCCATATATGGTAAAACAAAATTTGTTCCATTATAAGCTGTAGTTGACCTTGACCTATTTTAAAATTATTAAGGAGATCAGGTGAGCGCCTCAGGACCTTCAGGTCCTCTAGTTTACTAGTGTTATCTGCTGATAACCTTTGCAAACAATTTTAACCCAGATCAGGACCGACAAAATGCCGGTATTTACTGGATCCAAACTGTTTGACACTCTAATGGTATTCCTGAAAGAATTTTTCGAAAAAATGATTATGGAAAAATCAGATGACAAAATGCATGAAAAATTACCCAGCATGCAAAGAGTTAAATCCACTTACTATAAGGTAAATCTCGGATTAATTATGGGAGATTGAAAATGTGTGATTTTGTTTGTGGGACTATGTCACATTGCATTGGTCAGTTTTAAACTATCAGGTGACTTGAGTGACATTCTGGGCGTGGTTCGGAAGTGTCTTTTCAGAACTCATATGAAAAAGCCATGCATATTCACGGTCACCAATCCATCTCCTTCATCGCATATACCAGTTGGATTAAACTTTCTGTTTCCTAATTTTGAGAGCAAAATTTAGAAATCGGGCAATTCTATTTGATGAAACACGCATTAAACTTTCTGACACTGATATTGGTTTAAGAGGATTTTCTGCTTTACAGTTTAAACTGTTTTGTAATGAAGAAAATTACATTTTTTTCAACTTCCAGCACATATTCTAGAATCAAGTTATGTGCCAGGGGACACTATTGGAGGTATATTATAGGCAAACACCAAGGCCATCGAATAGCATTTTCTGGTTTCTAAAATTTTGTATTGTGTAGAGAAAATAACGATTTTGCCACATTTATGGTCCATCTCATTCATAGGAAACGGGTCCCTCTTCTTCATAACACAGTATTGATTTTATGCGATGAAGGAGATGGATTGGTGGCCGTGATATTGCTACAGCTTGCTGCAGTTCAGAGCTTGTTGCTACAATGCAGTTAACTTGCTGCAAATTAGAGTTGGCATGCTGACATGTACATCTTTAATATTTGTTAAAAGCATTTCATATTGCTACAGCATTTAATATATTGAAAGATAGATCAAAGCTTGCTTTTCTTAACTTTTACTTGAACCAAGCTCCATTGCAAAAGATGTCTTATTTTTATGTTCAAAGTTATATAATAAATTATTTAGTCATTTATGGTTTTGTTTGATTCTCATGCCTATGACATATTACTTGTAGCTGCTAGAAACCTTCCAACATTCTTTGACAAGGGCCATATGGGTCTTGACACGAGAAAACCTGTCTTTGGGGGGTTGCGAACAGCAAAGGAGCAGACCAGCCTCATGCAGGCTGATCAGCACCTTTGTTGTTGACTTATTGGAATGTATCATTTTCTAGACTTGCTACGAGCGCAATTACAATTTCTAGTTTGTCTTTGTAGTTGAGCAGGCTTGTTTGAGAATGACCTTGTTGGAAAACCCCGAAGACAGGTTTTGCCGCGTCGAGGCCCTTACAGTACTGTCTGTCGGTAAAGAGCCCATTAATATTAAGTCTGTCAGTGGAGTGAGACTTCTCTAAGTGGAGAGGGCCTCTTTGAGAAAGACAACTTAAACAGTTTTAAGTTTCTTCTAAAGGTACTAAAGGGAAACTGGCCATGCCCCCTGTCTGCCATGTTTTTCGATAGATCAAATTTGTTTTAGATATTTTTTAAGAGTCACCCAGTTTTAACCAATTTCTGCTAAATACATTGTATTTTGAATTCAGACCAGCCGTTTCAGAGAAGATTTTTAAAGTTTCCTTAGCTACAATAAGCCACACACCCTTGTGGCTGTTTTTGACAGATCAAATTAGTTTAAGCTAGTTTTGTAGAAGATCACGCAGGAAATATTCCTGTGAAGTTTGGTTAAAATTGAAACAGTGGTAGAGGAGTTGTCATTTAAATCAAATTGTTGACACTGGACAATGAGTGATCACAAAAGCTCACTTAGAGCTCTCCATGTTCAGGTGAGCTAATAAAAATTTAGAGATGAAATATTTTCTACAGTATAAATACTTTTTTTGTAAAGTTTGGCATACAGTCAGGTCAATAAAGAGTTCCAGTGACATGTGATAAATTCATTCCATACCAGTTTGAATGAGCCAATCAAAGAAATTACAGTACTGAGATGCAATTGGTACAAATCATATTCTCAGACAAATTGGAATACAAGGTTTTTTTTACTGATGCATGGTTTCAAAATTGGCTACCATAATTATCACCTTTTCCCTTGTGGTTACATTTCTCATCCAAATTATCCTAAATTTCATACATGATTTCCTTGCATTAATATTTTGGAAAGTTTGGAGTGGAGCGGTCATGAAAGCTGGACATATGAGCCGCGACGTGAGATTTCCAACAATGTGGTATGTGTGACCAGCAAAGGCTCAGACCAGCTGTGCATATGCACAGTCTGATCAGAGCCTTTGCCAGTCGCTTGAATATTCTATGACTGCTAAGCTACTGACCGAACAGCATTTGGGGTTTCTAAGCTAAAAAAGGAGGCTGCACAGGCTCGTCCGAGTCTATTCATGTCAAAATGCCACATTGTTGCGGCTTATTTGCCCTTTGATCTCCCACTATGACATTGACCTTTGAGCTGGATTATTAAAAATTTTGTTTTTTTTTGTGTCCTCTCATTGACTAAGAAGTGGACTGATGTGTGAAAGTTTCGTGTAAGTAGTAAATTAAGTAAACAAGTAAGAAAGTTATGTCTTAGTTTAATAAGGGTTGCCTAATTGGCACTGCCAATCTTCTCTGGGACCCTCTAATAAAACAGTTGCACATAAAACATTCATAAATTTAAATATTTAAATACGTGGGTCAGCCAAAACTAACTGAGAGTTGAATAATTTCTTTTTACTGGGTAGGCACTTTTGACTGAAATTTAATACACATATACAATGAACCTACAGGCTTTATTGCATATAGAAGTTGACGTCTTATTATCTTTAATATGCTGTTGCTAGGCAACCGAAGACCGTCCCTTCGCACTGACCACACTTCTGACTAAGCAGCTATGAATTAAAAATAATTTCAAATCTAAAACAGTATAATAACAGACCTTTTATCTCGCAAATTGTATAGAACAATGTGTTAGCGATGTTTTGAAGAAATGAAATAGAAGGAAAAAACAATACTTGCGATATTTGTGCCTAGCAACCAAAATCGATGGAAATTTCATTTTTAACAAAAAAAACACCAGATTTTGTTGCTATGGCAACCGTTCACTCCTGGGAATATTCAAGATATGCATTCAAATATTAAAACCAATTACTAAATACAATGAAATGGTCATATGATATGATACATAGTTGATGATATTGCTCTAGAAAGAACCGTTACTGGTGGGTGGGGTATATTTTGGGGTGAAATTTAATACCTAATAAAGGCACTGCAATTTGATACGATTTTGGTCTCACATTAAAAGAGTTTAATATTACTGAAAAGAGTAAAATTCAAGAACTTTTCAAGGCCAAAAAAATGATTCTCCAGCATTTTTAAAGGCAGATTTCATTTTAAAGGCAGATTTCATTTTCAAGGATTTCAAGAAAACCCTCCATATTTATACATGTGTTCTTTTCAAGCATAAGGAAACCCTGAGTATGTCTATTACGCTGATTGACTCCCATAGCTAATGATAAAACACTATTTCTCAAACAAAAAATGATGATACTTTTCTTAAATACAACATATTGCTGTGACATTTTTTCATTTTCTTCCACAAATACTTGTATTATGCTTTATAAGCTGCCTCAAAAGAGCACCCATAATATTTTTTTTCTATAGAAATAAGAAAGACTGTTTTCTGAATTTCTCTTGTACATGTATCAAGGGCTGTGCTCCCAACACTGTTTATAGCAAGCTCTTTACAACATTATATACCAGACTTGCACTACTGGTCTGTTTCATTTCGTTGTAGCGTACTTAATTTCATCAAAGGCTTTCCTGGCCTTTCTCAGTTCTTCACTCATCATAAGCAGTTCTTTCACTCTTGAATACTTCTTAGGATCTTTACGAATCAAGAAAATCATATCCTCCACTGAGATTCTTCCAGGTCGTCCCGTCTCCAGGGCTTTCCTTGTCTGCAAAAAGAAAACAACAAAATACCACAATTAACTGCAGTAAAGAGTAAAGTTTAAGCCCTCCAGTAAAATATTTTACTGATCGTTCCAAGGCGGTACTTCTTTTGTGGATCTTTTTTGTTTTTTGTTGTTTTTCTGTCTTGTGGTTGCTATGCCTTTGTGCGCGTCTGTTTATATGTGCCTTGTGGTCACCTGCTGGGAAAGGCCTGACCTCTCATTTCTCGTATGTGCCGTCTAACTGTTAGTTTGTCACTTTCCCATAGGTATCCTGGGTCAGGTGTGGTACTTGATTGTATTAATTCCTGATCTTTGCAGCCTTACTTACTTTTATAAGAAATGAGGCAAAACTTGTAGCTGGCCAAGCAGTGTAGGCCCAGATCAGGCTGCTCCTAAAAGAGCAGTTTGTTTAGGTCCTTCACTGTTAACCCTCTACCAGTCATAATATTTTGGTCTTGAAACTGTCTGATTTTATGTCTGCTGCATATATTCAAGTTCACTTCAGACTTGATCTTATCATGAAAGCAAATGCTATAAGCCCGATCAGACTGCCCTAAGAACATTAGCAGAGGGGGATCAAATGAAAAAACGGATTAATATTCTGACAAGTATTTTGTAAATCAAAGACCAAAATACATATTTTTTCTTTTGGTTCAAAACTTTTAGAAAATTAAAGTGTATGCTCATGGTTTTGAACATTTTACTTAAATCAAAAATAAATAGTTCATAATGTACTAGTATTTTTTTCATAGATCATCCCCTCATTTGCTAAGTTAATTATGGCAGTGTTCATTGCCTTAATCTAAACATCTGGGGGCTGCCAAATTACAGTAATGGACATTAAAAGATGGACATTAACCTCTATTTCAGGTCAGCTAAATGACTCATGGAATCACCTTGCTAGTGGTTCCATACATTGCTTCATTTGAATATTGGATAATTGATATTATGTTTAAATAACAATTATCAGTCAGATTAATGCAAATTAGAATTTTACGACTATTAAAAGAAAAGTTCTTTGTTTTTCAATAAGTTTCAGTTGATTTTGCTATGTCTTATTGTACCAAAAATGAAGAAAGTTATTACAAAATATGTCGTCTGCTATAGTAATAATCAGTACTTTAAGGGTTGAATTTTAGAAATAATTATCAAACCTTGGCCCATGAATCAAAATATAGTCATCAATGCAAATGTTCACATATACACTGCTTAAAATATTACTTTAAAACATTGTTAATTTTTGCCATTATCAAGGATTTAAGATTTTGGTCTGGTAGTGTGTAAGCAGGTCTTAGTGATTCCAGTCCACTTGTTAGGAGCTCATTGACCTGCAAATGGCCAGCACCCCAGTGCCGACTGATAGTAATTAATTACAGGCTAATTGAAGGGATTTCACACACATTAAATTAATGTTTTCAAATAAAATGTTAGTTATCAGGGCTGGAATTCACAAAGTGCTTGTCAGCAAACAGGGAAGACCCTGATCAGACTACTTCTTTGAAGCAGTTTGATCTGGGTCTGCACTGTTTGTCTATGCTTTTTTTGGCAGGTAACTAGAATTTTTAGAACATCTACCAAAATCTGAGCATCTCTTATATTAAGTTTACAGCAAGCTCTCTATAACATTTGAGTCATGACATGAGATTTCAAACAATGTGGTATGTGCAACGAGCAAAGGCTCAGATCAGCCTACACATATGCGCAGTTTGATCAGAGCAGTTGCTAGTCGCTTGAATATTCTATGACTGTTAAGCTACTGACTGAACCTCATTTGGAGTTTCTAAGCTTAAAGATCATACGGAAAGGTTTCAGAAATGAATTTAAATGAAACAACTTATATAACAAAATGCTGAAAACCGCATAAAAAAATTCCAATTATTAAAAAAGTTATGCCTATTTGAATTTCAGACTTGGTTTTGGTTTTCCAAAACAGACTTGGAAAACTAAAAATAGATTCTATTCAACAATGCACCATTCTATGACATCATATGAGGATTTAAAAAGGTGGTTAAACTTCAAATATGTCAATCTGTGTATTTGAAAAGCACATCTTCAGTTTGAAAATGCCAATATTTTAATTGCCTAAATAACATTTTGTCCGATTAAATGATTTTTGGTAAATTTGCGTAGATAAGCGAGAAATTGAATTTTAAATTTTTGTTTTGAAATTTTAAAATGTATTTTTTTCCTTTCAGACAACATGTTTTTGGATTATCTTTTTAATTTTTCAAAATAAGTTAACATAAAAATTGGATCGACTTATTTTTGTATCATTTAGAATAAGAATTGCATGGTAAAAGTAAATTTAAATTTTTATTTAAATTTGAGATTTAAGCATAAAATTTAAATTAAATAAAATTTAACATACAGAAAACCATTTATGCTAAATCATTCTTCGCTGTTTTGCAGGAAAGCATACTAAAGTTTGCCAAATTCTTTGCATTTGCTAATATCTAAATCAACTGAAAAATTTCAAAACTCATATGACATCACAGAATGATGCATTGTTGTATAGAATCTATTTTTAGTTTTTCAAGTCTGTTTTGGAGAAAAATTTCCAGTCCGAAATTCAAAAAGGCATAAATTTTGAATGGGCAGGAGTTTTTAGATGCAGTTTTCAGCAATCTCTTTCTCACAATAACTTCTATTATCTGAAATGTTTGGTTAAAAACTTATTTTTACCTTTGCAGTTGATCTTTAAAAGGAGGCTGCACAGGGTCGTCCGAGTCTATACTTGTCAAAATGCCATATTGTTGGAAATCACATGTCACGGCTCATATTTTTTAGATTTGCAGTGCTGGGTCTGCACTGTTTTTCTGGGCATTTTTGGCAGGCATTTAGTGTTTTGAAATTTTGGTACATCCACCATACTCACCATTTCAGAAATATATTCTACAACCATATCTTCCAACAAGTCAACAGACTCTGTATAGGGGTTCTTGTCATCTCCAAACCCAAACATCATACAACGTACTGAAATAAAAACAGATAGATTAGGCCCTGAGGTTATAAAACTTTTTTTCATGCTCAACTAAGCTGAGCATGAAACTTATTATGCTGATAAATTTTAAAATGCCAACAATTGTTGGTATTTTAACATTCGTAAGCCTGATATATACAACATTTAAAGCAAGAGTTTTAAAGCCCAAAAAAAAATAATCTTTCAGTTTTTATGAGCAGTTTATTTCATGCGCAGTTGAGATGTTAAAAAGAATGTTACATCTCATCAAGGTCTGCACTCTTTGCTACAAGAAGAATACAGCCAGAACCTTTTGAGAAAAAATGTTATCTGTGACATTGGCATAGCTCCCATTACACAGTTATGCATGTGCGTAATAAAAATAGTAATATTCAAGGGAGGTCACCTAATGTGGTAAAAGGTGATTTTCCATACCATAAGGAACTGCTCTTAAAGAAAGAATTCGCTCCCTCTGGGAGCAAATTCTTTCCCTTAAGAGTAGTTCCCATTTTGAAAAGGGACGCAATTGGAGAGAATCACTGGTTGATCCAGTAGTCTACATTTGATGTAACTATTTCAGCATTTTGGCTATGCCATTGTGTACCTCTCAGTGTAAGATTTTGGTACTTATCACAACATTCAGCAATGCATATGGCCAAATGCTTCAGAACCTTTGCTGCTCCCATACATAAAGTATGGATGTAGATGAAGAATCAGTCCAAAGTTTAGACCTCTATGGATTGATCGACAAAGACGAATTGATATGCCCAACAGTGAGAGTACAGAAACAAAATTGAAAAATAAACAGATTGCAATTTCATTTTTAGGGAGGGGTAAATTGTTGGGAAAGAGTACAACAGACTTTTCATTAAATAGACAAGCAAGTTTGTCTATAAATTAAACTCCCCCACCAAAATGGTGGAATCATATAGCTCTAAAAACAATAAATTTAATGAATATATTTTTTTTTTAAATCAGGTGATACTTTATTGCATGGCACCACATATCCCCAAACATTTACACACCTGGGGCATGACCTTGTTATATAATATTGAATCTTCTGCGGCTGCTTCCATATACATGTACAAACCTTTACAGATAAATTATTGTTCCTTTAGCGGTATTAGCCAATTTATATGAAACAGTCTACACTCTACACCCTCTTGGTCCCACCCCAGGGAGAGTATGAAAATTGTAGTATCGTTGTAGGCTTGTGTGCACTCCCATGTATATATCCTAAACATATATATATGTTTCATAAATTTCCAACCATAGGTTATCTGACAGAGAGATGGGGGAAGACTTACAAGCCAACTGACAATGCAAATGCAGGGGGTAAAAATGTCAACTCTAGTCTCATACAATACATTGGTAACTATAAATCTTACATTCTTTTGAAAATATTTTCTTGCGCCTCTCAACTGGAACATCATCCTCAATTTCCTCCTCCTCAAACTGAAAAATATAGCAGAAGAAAATAACAATGACAAGACCTTTCTTGAGAATGCTGGCGTTGCCTCTAAACCAACCCTCACTAATCATTAAAAATTTAGCCCATTATTCATTCTCATTAAAATCTTCACTAATTCATTTGAATCATTAAAATGAATTCCATAATTTCTTTTTTAAAAATATGATATCTTGTATAATTACATGGGTGAAAGTTTTCAGGATTGTTCCTGAATTCAGGATTTTGAGGCTGACTTTCCAAAGTAGGCATACTGCAAGTTTTAAGATTTGAATTTCTAAAATTCAGGATTTTGGAAATTTAGAACTTTCATCCATATAATTATGTCTTATTATTAAATTTTATATTTCCCCAAGGGTTTTCTCTACCCTTTTTTCTATCTCAGACCCGGTGTAACAGGCCGGAATTTCCCCCCAGTCAGTTTTTTCCCCGGGGAAAGAATGGGCCGGCCAATTCTTTCCCCGGGGAAAAAATAGGCCGGCCCATACTTTCCCCACCCAGTCAGTTTCCCCCCCCCCCCCACTACTAATTTCAAAAATCATAATGGAATTATTATTTCTTTGTATAAATTTAAAAAGCCGCTATTAAATTAGCAGTAGGACTCAAAAGTACTTATACTTATTGCTGTTTGGTTGTGATTTCTAGGGGTTCAGACCATTCACTTTTACTATCAGTCTTTTGGTTTATTGTACTCTTTCACTGTATCGAAATACTTTCGAATGACATGTCAAAGAGATCTTCGACTTTAAAACCCGTTTATCTAACTAGTTCTTCTAAATAGGGGGTGGGGAAAGACTGGGCCGGCCCATTCTTCCCCCCCCCCCCCCTCTATTATTTTCTAACCTTTCTATTTATCTCTCAGTCTTTAGGTTTAACCTACTCTTGCACTGTATCTGAACACTCATGATTCTTGCACTGTATCTGAACACTCATGATTGTCTTGTCCTAAGGAGAAATTCAAGTTAAGAAAGCATTTAGCTAACTGCATGTTCCTTCTCAAAAGTGGGTTGGGGAAAGACTGGGCCGGCCGATTCTTTCCCCCCCTACATTGGGTTCTAACCTTTCAATTTATCTGTCAGTCCTTGGTTTAAACTACTCTTACACTGAATCTGAACACTCATGATTGACATATCTCAAGGAGAAATTCAAATTACAAGCATTCAGCCAAATGATTCTTCTAAATAGGGGTGGGGAAAGACTGGGCCGGCCCATTATTTCCCCCCTCTATTATTTTCTAACCTTTCTATTTATCTCTCAGTCTTAAGGTTTAACCTACTCTTGCACTGTATCTGAACTCTCATGATTGACATATCTCAAGGAGAAATTCAAGTAACAAGCATTCAGCCAAATGATTCTTCTAAATAGGGGGTGGGGAAAGACTGGGCCGGCCCATTCTTTCCCCCCTCTATTATTTTCTAACCTTTCTATTTATCTCTCAGTCTTAAGGTTTAACCTACTCTTGCACTGTATCCGAACACTCATGATTGTCTTGTCCTAAGGAGAAATTCAGGTAAGGAAAGCATTTAGCTAACTGCATGTTCCTTCTCAATAGTGGGGTGGGGAAAGACTGGGCCGGCCCATTCTTTCCCCCCCCCCTCCATTGGGTTCTAACCTTTCAATTTATCTGTCAGTCCTTGGTTTAAAATACTCTTACACTGAATCTGAACACTCATGATTGACATATCTCAAGGAGAAATTCAAGTTACAAGCATTCAGCCAAATGATTCTTCTAAATAGGGGTGGGGAAAGACTGGGCCGGCCCATTCTTCCCCCCTCTATTATTTTCTAACCTTTCTATTTATCTCTCAGTCTTAAGGTTTAACCTACTCTTGCACTGTATCTGAACACTCATGATTGACATATCTCAAGGAGAAATTCAAGTAACAAGCATTCAGCCAAATGATTCTTCTAAATAGGGGGTGGGGAAAGACTGGGCCGGCCCATTCTTTCCCCCCTCTATTATTTTCTAACCTTTCTATTTATCTCTCAGTCTTAAGGTTTAACCTACTCTTGCACTGTATCTGAACACTCATGATTGACATATCTCAAGGAGAAATTCAGGTTATAAGCATTCAGCCAAATGATTCTTCTAAATAGGGGCGGGAAAGACTGGGCCGGCCCATTCTTTCCCCCCTTTATTATTTTCTAACCTTTCTATTTATCTCTCAGTCTTAAGGTTTAACCTACTCTTGCACTGTATATGAACACTCATGATTGTCTTGTCCTAAGGAGAAATTCAAGTTAAGAAAGCATTAGCTAACTGCATGTTCCTTCTCAATAGTGGAGTGGGGAAAGACTGGGCTGGCCCATTCTTTCCCCCCCCCCCCCTCCATTGGGTTCTAACCTTTCAATCTATCTGTCAGTCCTTGGTTTAAACTACTCTTACACTGAATCTGAACACTCATGATTGACATATCTCAAGGAGAAATTCAAGTAACAAGCATACAGCCAAATGATTCTTCTAAATAGGGGGTGGGGAAAGACTGGGCCGGCCCATTCTTTCCCCCCTCTATTATTTTCTAACCTTTCTATTTATCTCTCAGTCTTAAGGTTTAACCTACTCTTGCACTGTATATGAACACTCATGATTGTCTTGTCCTAAGGAGAAATTCAAGTTAAGAAAGCATTTAGCTAACTGCATGTTCCTTCTCAATAGTGGGGTGGGGAAAGACTGGGCCGGCCCATTCTTCCCCCCCCCCCCCTCCATAGGGTTCTTACCTTTCAATTTATCTGTCAGTCCTTGGTTTAACCTACTCTTGCACTATATCTGAACACTCATGATTGTCTTGTCTTAAAGAGAAATTCAGGTTAAGAAAGCATTTAGCTAACTCCATGTTCCTTCTCAATAGTGGGATGGGGAAAGACTGGGCCGGCCCATTCTTCCCCCCCCCCTCCATTGGGTTCTAACCTTTCAATTTATCTGTCAGTCCTTGGTTTAAACTACTCTTAAACTGAATCTGATCACTCATGATTGACATATCTCAAGGAGAAATTCAAGTTACAAGCATTAAGCCAAATGATTCTTCTAAATAAGGGGTGGGGAAAGACTGGGCCGGCCCATTCTTTCCCCCCTCTATTATTTTCTAACCTTTCTATTTATCTCTCAGTCTTAAGGTTTAACCTATTCTTGCACTGTATCCGAATACTCATGATTGTCTTGTCCTAAGGAGAAATTCAGGTTAAGAAAGCATTTAGCTAACTGCATGTTCCTTCTCAATAGTGGGGTGGGGAAGACTGGGCCGGCCCATTCTTCCCCCCCCCCCCCCCTCCATTGGGTTCTAACCTTTCAATTTATCTGTCAGTCCTTGGTTTAAACTACTCTTAAACTGAATCTGATCACTCATGATCGACATATCTCAAGGAGAAATTCAAGTTACAAGCATTCAGCCAAATGATTCTTCTAAATAGGGGGTGGGGAAAGACTGGGCCGGCCCATTCTTTCCCCCCTTTATTATTTTCTGACCTTTCTATTTATCTCTCAGTCTTAAGGTTTAACCTACTCTTGCACTGTATATGAACACTCATGATTGTCTTGTCCTAAGGAGAAATTCAAGTTAAGAAAGCATTTAGCTAACTGCATGTTCCTTCTCAATAGTGGGGTGGGGAAAGACTGGGCCGGCCCATTCTTTCCCCCCCCCTCCATTGGGTTCTAACCTTTCAATTTATCTGTCAGTCCTTGGTTTAAACTACTCTTAAACTGAATCTGATTACTCATGATGACATATCTCAAGGAGAAATTCAAGTTACAAGCATTCAGCCAAACGATTCTTCTAAATAGGGGGTGGGGAAAGACTGGGCCGGCCCATTCTTTCCCCCCTTTATTATTTTCTAACCATTCTATTTATCTCTCAGTCTTAAGGTTTAACCTACTCTTGCACTGTATCCGAACACTCATGATTGTCTTGTCCTAAGGAGAAATTCAAGTTAAGAAAGCATTTAGCTAACTGCATGATCCTTCTCAATAGTGGGGTGGGGAAAGACTGGGCCGGCCCATTCTTCCCCCCCCCCCTTCATAATGCTTGGATCTTTCAATTTTTATTGTTTAGTCTTTCGGTTTATGTTACTCTTTGACTGTATCTGAACAATTTTGAATGACCTATTCCAAAGAGAGATCAAGTTTTTAAACCAACAAGTTAATTGGTACTTCTACATTGTGGGGTGGGGGAAAACTGGGCCGGCCCATTCTTTCCCCCCTCCAAAATGTTGGGATCTTTCTATTTATCCTCTAGACTTTTGGATTATGTTATTCTTTTGCTGTATCTGAACTCTCTTGACTTATACCAAGCAGAGAATCAAATTTTCAAACCAACACGTTTATTTGTAATTGTAGGGTGGGGAAGACTGGGCTGGCCCATTCCTTCCCCCCTCCTTAATCTTTCGATCTTCTATTGATCGTTTCGTCTTTCGGTTTATGTTACTCTTTCACTCTATTTTAACATTTATGAAAGACCTATACCAAAGTGAGAATCAAGTTTTCAATCCAACAGGATTATTGGTACTTCTACATTGTTGGGTGGGGAAAGACTGGGCCCACCCATTCTTTCCCCCTCCCTCCATAATGCTTGGATCTTTCAATTTATTGTTTGGTCTTTCGGTTTATGTTACTCTTTGACTGTATCTGAACAATTTTGAATGACCTATTCCAAAGAGAGATCAAGTTTTTAAACCAACAAGTTAATTGGTACTTCTACATTGTGGGGTGGGGAAAAACTGGGCCGGCCCATTCTTTCCCCCCTCCAAAATGTTGGGATCTTTCTATTTATCCTCTAGACTTTTGGATTATGTTATTCTTTTGCTGTATCTGAACTCTCTTGACTTATACCGAGCTGAGAATCAAGTTTTCAAACCAACACGTTTATTTGTAATTGTAGGGTGGGGAAAGACTGGGCCGGCCCATTCCTTTCCCCCTCCTTAATCTTTCGATCTTCTATTGATCGTTTCTTCTTTCGGTTTATGTTACTCTATTTTAACATTTATGAAAGACCTATACCAAAGTGAGAATCAAGTTTTCAATCCAACAAGATTATTGGTACTTCTACATTGTTGGGTGGGGAAAGACTGGGCCGGCCCATTCTTTCCCCCCTCCAAAATCTTCAGATCTTTCTATTGATCAGTTACAATTGTAGTCTTTCGGTTTATGTTTCTCTTTGACTGTATCTTAACACTTATGAATGACAGATTCCAAAGAGAGAATCAAGTTTTCAAACCAAACATTTTATTTGTACTGCTACATTATTCTATCCCCCCCCCCCCCCCCCTCCATAATGCTTGGATCTTTCAATTTATTGTTTAGTCTTTCGGTTTATGTTACTCTTTGACTGTATCTGAACAATTTTGAATGACCTATTCCAAAGAGAGATCAAGTTTTTAAACCAACAAGTTAATTGGTACTTCTACATTGTTGGGTGGGGAAAGAGTGGGCCGGCCCATTCTTTCCCCCCTCCAAAATCTTCAGATCTTTCTATTGATCAGTTACAATTGTAGTCTTTCGGTTTATGTTACTCTTTCACTGTATCTTAACACTTATGAATGACAGATTCCAAAGAGAGAATCAAGTTTTCAAACCAAACATTTTATTTGTACTGCTACATTGTGGGGTGGGGAAAGACTGGGCCGGCCCATTCTTTCCCCCCCCCCTCACCCCTTTTAAATGTTCTGATCTTTCTATTTATCTTTCAGTCTTTCAGTTAATGTTATTCTTTTAATGTATCTGAAGACTTATGAATGCCTCATTCCAAAGAGATAATCAAATTTTCAAACCAAAAAGTTTATTGGTTATATCCCTCCAAAGTGTTCCAACCTTTGTATTTTATCTTAGTGAATTGATTCTTCCAAATAGTGGGTTGGGGAAAGACTGGGTCGATTTTCCTTTAACCCATTCAAATAACCATTTTGAATTAAGAACATACTCATTTTGTTTTTTGAATAGGCTAACCATTTATAATCAAATCCTTCTGCACCCTCTGCACTTTTGTGCTGTGTTGAGGGTGGTAGAGTTATAATACAGCTATTTCAGAATGATATTTAATTTGATTTAACTGCACAATGACACATATATCATTTTCAAGCCTTTTCCGAAAAAATAACATGGGGGGAAAAAACTGACTGGGTGGGGAAAAAACTGACTAGTCAAATCTTTCCCCGGGGGAAAAAACTGACCGGTCAGTTTTTTCCTCGGGGAAAGAATGGGCCGGCCCATTCTTTCCCCGGGAAAAAACTGACTGGGGAAAAAACTGACCGTTACACCGGATTGGTTTTTTTCCCCTTGCTCTCCAGTTTTCTACTTTACGATTTTTTTTAGTCATATTTGGTTTATTCTTTTAAAACTAATTAGAGTATGCTTTTTTTCTGCTATTTTTTAAAAAAGAGATTATTTTTTGCAGTCTCATTATTCTCTTATCTTTAAAAATTTTGCTCTTTATTCTTGATAAATCATTATAAAATAAGGCCATAATTCTCTAAGGCTTAAATGAAATATATGTGTGGTTCCTGTTGCCTACCTACCCTAATTTTTTTAACCCTACCCTAAACATTAAAATGGTCTTTGGAGAAAAAAAACCCTAAAATGGGCACTTTTTCAGATTTTGTCACTATTTTCCTTGTTAAATGTTATTACTAAATTTAATAATTTCCATACCAACCTACCCTAAATTTTGTTGGTATGCAACAGGAACCACACATATATTTCATTTAGGCCTAATCATTAAACCCCATCCAGACCCTCATCAATTCAAGGTTCAAATTGGGACATTCAACAGAAAACTAAAATAAATGAGGTCGATGAACTGTCTTCAAATCTATTTGTGAACTCTTTTCAAAATGCATTTGGTGAACTGTATAAGTGTCTTGTCGGTGAACGGTCTGATTCCGACCATGTACTGATGATGTAGTTCAATTAAACAATAAATAGCTCAGTTCAATTAAATAATAAATAGCCCAGACAGCAGGCTAAAGCTTCCATGACCCATATCAAAACAGTGTCTGGTTTCTGTTGGTCCTTTTAACAGGTTGGGAACACTTCTATTTTGATCTATTATAGTTCAATTGATCTAAAATAGACCGATTTGTCTACTTAAAAGCACTGAAATAATGCTTTAAATGCTCTGCGCAGCTGTTGCCAAAAAATTGCAAAACCATTCTCCAGCCAAACTGTAGCCTTTGTTGATGCGATCTTGATGGTGTAAAAGTTTTGATTTTTCATCGAGGAAATTTTTGCAGAAAACCCTTTTTTATGAATTTGTCTGCTGATTTTGTTAAAAATTCAATTTAACAGATGAATTTTCAGTAAATAATGTTATTCCTTACAGACTTCTTGAGAAAAACATGCACACGTTCATTTCTGGACAGAAAGGTGATAATTAGGTCAACTGTTCCGCTGCAAATCTATTTTTTTCCCTAAACAGCATCCAAAAGTATGAAGGCAAATAAATGACATGCATATACAGAGAAAATTTTATTTTTTTGAGATAACAGTTTTTATTGTGTGCGATTTCAGGGTTTTCCTTCAGGTTTGCATTAGAGGAGTCAATAGGACTAGATTCCTATGGGTTTTGAATTTCCCAGTGCAAATTTTAAGAGTTGCATAAAACAGTTTTTTTCTTGTATTGTTTTAAAAACCAATACTTGTAAGCATGTCAAGGGAGGCAACTACAAATTATTGAAATAATATTTTGTCTGAGAAAAAGTTGAAATTTCTTTAATATTTTGACACAGAATCAAAATACTAGATAAAAATATATCAGGAGAATAAAATTCATGAGTTTTAGAATAAATATATGAATGGAACCAAATTTAAACTGAGGCAATTGTATACCAGATTTAATTGAATTATGCACTGTATATTAACTGTAAACCCATTTCTCAATATATGCATGACATTTATTGGCCACCATACATTTGGATGCTGCTATGGGAATTTTGATTTGCAGCAGCCCAATCGACCTAATTATCATGACTGGGTCAAAGATAGGCTCTAGAAATGGCAGTGTACATGTTGGTCTCAAGAAGTCTGGAAGCTTCAACAGCATTTATTGAAAGCTCATTGGTTAAATTGAATTTTTAACAAAATCAGCAGACAAATTAATAAAAAAGGGTTTTCTGCAAAAATTTCCCCGATGAAAAATCGGTCTATTTTAGATCAATCGAACTATAATAGATCAAAATAGAAGTGTTCCCAACCTGTTTAAATATACATTAAGGGATGTAATGCAGTTGTTGTTATTGTTGATCGCTATTTATGGCACTATGATGTTGCCCATAGACTCTATGTGCTGTCAATTCTCTGGTGCTTTTGCAATGCAGTCTGGAATTGATACTATTCGCTTATAAGCGTCTGTGTAACAAGGAAGATAATTTTACTTAATCGGTTTTCTGATAGGGAGACTTCTGCATCCGCTGTCTGATAGAGTGTCTCTTGCATCCGCTGTCTGATAGAGAGACTCCTGCACCCGCTGTCTGATAGAGTGTCTCCTGTATCTGTACAAACGGTTTAGGGTGTCCATTTAGGGCCCCGACTTGTATACCTCTATAAAAATATGTACCGTTCATAATGCCTTTTTTCTATTAAAATCTCTAAAATCAAGTTGTTACAACAAAAACTCTGGATTCAAACGGCTATTAGATGTTGTTCTTATACAACAGGTATCCATCTATCATAGTGAGATTGCGTAACAAACGGTTTAGGGTGTCCCTTTAGGGCCCCGACTTGTATACCTCTATAAAAATATGTACCGTTCATAATGCCCTTTTCTATTAAAATCGCTAAAATCAAGTTGTTACAACAAAAACTCTGCATTCAAACGAATATCAGATGCTGTTCTTATTATAAAGGTATTCATCTATCATAGTGGGATCCTGTAACAAACGGTTTAGTTGTCCTTTAGGGCTCCACCTTGGATACCTCTATAAAAAAAATGGTACCGTTCAAAATGCATTTTTTTTTTGTATAAAATTGCTAAAATCAAGTTATTACAACAAAAAATAAGGATTCAAACGGCTATCAGATGTTGTTCTTATACAAAAGGTATCCATCTTTTATAGTGAGATCGTGTAACAAACGGTATAGGGTGTCTCTTTAGGGCCCCAACTTGTATCCCTCTATAAAAAAATGGTACCATTCAAAATGCTTTTTTTCTATTAAAAATAGCTAAAATCAAGTTGTTACAACAATAACTCTGGATTCAAACGGCTATCAGATGCTGTTCTTATACAAAAGGTATCCATCTATTATAGTGAGATTGCATAACAAATAGTTTAGGGTGTCCCTTTAGGGCCCGATTTGTAAACCTCGATAGAAAAAATGGTACTGTTCAAAATGCATACTTTTCTATTTAAATCGCTAAAATCAAGTTGTTACAACAAAAACTCTGGATTCAAACGGCTATCAGATGTTTGATATATGTTTCATGGAAGGAGTTAATTGTTGTATTTGTCCTCCACGGTGTCAATCGGTTTCCGTTTATTCATCCATGCTCATATATGCAAAAGGTATCCAGCTATTACAGTGAGATTGCGTAACAAACGGTTAAGGGTGTCCCTTTAGGGCCCGATCTTGTATACCTCTATAAAAATATGTACCGTTCATAATGCCTTTTTTCTATTAAAATCTCTAAAATCAATTTGTTACAACAAAACCTCTGGATTCAAACGGCTATTAGATGTTGTTCTTATACAACAGGTATCCATCTATCATAGTGAGATTGCGTAACAAACGGTTAAGGGTGACCCTTTAGGGCCCCATCTTGTATACCTCTATTAAAAATTGTACCTTCAAAATGCTTTTTTTCTATTAAAATCGCAAAAATCAAGTTGTACAACAAAAACTCTGGATTTATACGGCTATCAGATGCTGTTCTTACACAAAAGGTATCCATCTATCATAGTGAGATCCCGTAACAAACGGTTTAGTGTGTCCCTTTAGGGCCCCAACTTGTTTACCTCTATAGAAAAATGGTACCGTTCGAAATGCATTTTTTTCTATTCAAATCGCTAAAATCAAGTTGCTACAACAAAAAATAAGGATTCAAACGGCTCTCAGATGCTGTTCTTATACAAAAGGTATCCATCTATCATAGTGAGATCCTGTCACAAACGGTTTAGGGTGTCCCTTTTGGGCCCCGACTTGTATACCTCTATAGAAAAATGGTACCGTTCGAAATGCATTTTTTGTATAAAAATCGCTAAAATCAAGTTGTTACAACAAAAATTCTGGATTCAAATGGCTATCAGATGTTGTTCTTATACAAAAGGTATCCATCTATCATAGTGAGATCCTGTAACAAACTGTTTAGGGTGTCCCTTTAGGGCCCTGACTTGTATACATCGATAGAAAAATGGTACCGTTCAAAATGCATTTTTTCTATTTAAATCGCTAAAATCAAGTTGTTATAACAATTACTTTGGATTCAAACGGCTATCAGATGCTGTTCTTACACAAAAGGTATCCATCTAACATAGTGGGATCCCGTAACAAATGGTCTAGGGTGTCCCATTAGGGCCCCGACTTGTATACCTCTATAAAAAATGGTACCGTTCAAAATGCATTTTTCTATTAAAATCGCAAAAATCAAGTTGTTACAACAAAAGCTCTGGATTCAAACGGCTATCAGATGCTGTTCTTACACAAAAGGTATCCATCTATTATAGTGAGATTGCGTAACAAACGGTTTAGGGTGTCCCTTTAGGGCGCCGACTTGTATACCTCTATAGAAAAATGGTACCGTTTAAAATGCATTTTTTGTATAAAAAATGCTAAAAACAAGTTGTTACAACAAAAACTCTGGATTCAAACGGCTATCAGATGTTGGATATATACAAAAGGTATCATCTATCATAGTGAGATTGCGTAACAAACGATTTAGGGTGTCCCTTTAGGGCCCCGACTTGTATACCTCTATAAAAAATATGTACCGTTCATAATGCCTTTTTTCTATTAAAATCTCTAAAATCAAGTTGTTACAACAAAAACTCTGGATTCAAATGGCTATCAGATGTTGTTCTTATACAACAGGTATCCATCTATCATAGTGAGATTGCGTAACAAACGGTTAAGGGTGACCCTTTAGGGCCCCATCTTGTATACCTCTATTAAAAATTGTACCTTCAAAATGCTTTTTTTCTATTAAAATCGCAAAAATCAAGTTGTACAACAAAAACTCTGGATTTATACGGCTATCAGATGCTGTTCTTACACAAAAGGTATCCATCTATCATAGTGAGATCCCGTAACAAACGGTTTAGTGTGTCCCTTTAGGGCCCCAACTTGTTTACCTCTATAGAAAAATGGTACCGTTCGAAATGCATTTTTTTCTATTCAAATCGCTAAAATCAAGTTGCTACAACAAAAAATAAGGATTCAAACGGCTCTCAGATGCTGTTCTTATACAAAAGGTATCCATCTATCATAGTGAGATCCTGTCACGAACGGTTTAGGGTGTCCCTTTTGGGCCCCGACTTGTATACCTCTATAGAAAAATGGTACCGTTCGAAATGCATTTTTTGTATAAAAATCGCTAAAATCAAGTTGTTACAACAAAAATTCTGGATTCAAATGGCTATCAGATGTTGTTCTTATACAAAAGGTATCCATCTATCATAGTGAGATCCTGTAACAAACTGTTTAGGGTGTCCCTTTAGGGCCCTGACTTGTATACATCGATAGAAAAATGGTACCGTTCAAAATGCATTTTTTCTATTTAAATCGCTAAAATCAAGTTGTTATAACAATTACTTTGGATTCAAACGGCTATCAGATGCTGTTCTTACACAAAAGGTATCCATCTAACATAGTGGGATCCCGTAACAAATGGTCTAGGGTGTCCCATTAGGGCCCCGACTTGTATACCTCTATAAAAAATGGTACCGTTCAAAATGCATTTTATCTATTAAAATCGCAAAAATCAAGTTGTTACAACAAAAGCTCTGGATTCAAACGGCTATCAGATGAAACAGTGTAAAGCCCCCCCCCCCACACACACACACACACCCCCCATGCAGCAACCTCGGAAGCAACCTACAAGTCCGTCCCTATGAACATGCATTGAGTTTTGCATGCTTGTGGTGCCGCCAGGTATAGGCCTATGATAAACCCCATGTTTTCAAAAGAAAGTAGCCCGATTTTCTCATTTTGGGCATTTAAATAGCCCAACTTTTCTGACACCAATGTATATGCACATATTTTTCGCTCCGATACTCGTCAAGCCTTTGTTTTCACATTAAACATAAAACAGGTTTTCTCATAATTAAGTGGGTCATTTGTAAACTTGTTTACAAATCACAGAGGATATGAAAGGGTATAACAGTATATGAATAGGTCAACTTTCTGTGAAATCAAGTATAAGAATAGGATGTTTGTTTCAAAAGGCCATGTACATATGACCATTTTACCATTTTGTAATGGTTTCGTAATATTGGCTCGCACACCCGTACCAAAATTACACCCCAGTTACCCCCACCCCCAGCCTCGTCCTCATTAGAATTTAGATGTTTTTGGTTTGATTCAAAAAATTCTCTGTTATGTCCGGACGGGTCTTCCTGGGTTGAACCAGTACGCAGCTAGGACTAATGTGTCTTGCTCAATGACATAACGCAGTGCCGCCGATGAGGCTCGAACCCGCAACCCTCGGTCTCGAGTCAAACACTCTACCATGAACTGAGACACTGCGCTTCCACAAGTAACATTGGGTGGTAAAAGAATGGTAGTAAACACAAACTCGCTAACTAGTCTTAAATTCAAACTGGTTTGGTTTAAGCAATACCTTTTAATTGAGCCGCAACGCGAGAAACCCTGTCTTCGGGGAGATTCAAACCAGCATGCTCAGCTACAGATACTAGCCAGCCAGAAAATCGAAATTTCGCTCTTAGCAAGACTCGATATAATACTTTCCAATAAGTGAATAACAAAGGCGTTGATCAGACTGCGCTGATGCGCAGGCTGGTCTGCGCCTTTGTTGTAAGCAAACTCCCTAAAGACAGGTTTTCTCGTGTCGTGGGCCATATATACAAGGTCAATATGTTCAGGGTTTGACAATAAGCTTTAGAATATCTATAAGCAATCGCATGCCCCATTGTATTTTTGATAACATTGGCGTCTAGATCAACTTATTTCTCAGAAGCCAGCTTACCGGGATCCACACTGTTTTCCCTCAATCTGTTTGTATGTATGACACATGCATACATATCAAGTTAATAAGAACAGGGTCTCTCTTAGACTGGTATCAGACCAGTAAAAGAAAAATAGTCAAATATGTGCATATACATATACAAGCATTTAGGGTCCAGACCTGTAATTGTTTTTCCATAGACCTCCATTATAGCTTTTAAGTAGGCTGTGGTCATCACAACTCTTCAATCACAATGAGGCTGTCATAGAATTACAGATTGGACCTAGTTCAATCAAAAAACAAGAATGAGATACCCTGGTGACCACCATGTTTTGCCACTTTTTGGCCCCTGAAGGTGGGCACCCTACATGAGAGGAAAATTCTACTGAAAAAAATACCAGAATGCAAGGTCCTTTTTTCTAAGCCACACCAGTAAACTTAATTAACAAAAGCAATGAGATGTTGTTTCAAAAAGTACAGCAAAGATAGACCCGTCTAATATATACAAAATATTTCCTAGTTTTATTATTGACCTATCATGAAACACCTTACAACTTAACAATATTGTACTGAGCTTCCCACCTTTAATGCCAAACACTGCCCTTTTTACATTTACAGGTCTGTGACCTAAACATCTCTGAAATGTCTTATTTACTGTATTCTGAGCTATGGGGAAGTAATAAAGTATCATAAATTTATCTCTGTAGTAGTTATAGACCTTTCAGTTGGATGTCTTAATCTCTGTACAAAGGGTGTATAGAAAGACTCTGATAAGACGTGTAGTTCATGAAGTTCCGTCTAGTGAAAGACGTGATATTGGCCTCTGAGACACTACCTTTTGTCCAAATCATCATTTTTTTCAATCATACAGGGGCGTTGTCTTTTCCTGGGTCATAGGTCATTATCACGCAAGGGAAATAATCGTAAAACTGTGAACCCTACAATATGAGACAGTAGCCTCCCTTAGACTACATGTAATATAATCTTGCCGAACCTGCTATGAAGCCAGAAAATTGTAGGCTCGGTAAAGTTAGCAGCATAGCCGCATGAAAATGGAAAAGTTAACAGCATATCAGCATGTAAATGGTTAATTTAGCAACATGGCAGTACAGCTAATGGTAAAGTAAACAGCATGGCAGTAGGGCTCATAAATGGTAAATCCAGCAGTATGGCAGTACTGCTAGTGGTAAACTTAGCAGCATGGCAGTAGCCTACGGCTTATGGTAAAGCTGACAGCATGGCAGGGCAAACTTAGCAGCATGGCAGTAGCCTACGGCTAATGGTAAAGCTGACAGCATGGCAGTACAGCTCATATATGGTAAGTCCAGCAGTATGGCAGTACTGCTAGTGGTAAAGTAAGCAGCATGACAGTACGGCTAATTGTAAAGTTAGCAGCAGGGCTCACCCTGCCTTTAGCCATTGTAGCCATTTGCTACTAAAAATGTAGAGTGGCTACAAATATAAATCATTGGCTAAATGTACAGTCTAGGTGGTTCAAAAATTACATATTTGCGAAAAAGTGTATTTTGATTAGATCAGCTTTTGGATTTTTGAATATTGCTCTTTTTATTCCTTCACACTTTATAATTGTGTCATATTTTACTCTTTGGATGCTGGATTTTTTTCAATACCATCCGAGTGTCAAAAAGTTTGGATCCAGATCAGGCCCTACATTTATCGGGCCTGATCGGGGTCCAAACTGTTTGCAAAGGTTATCAGCAGACATAGCGGGCAAAGAGCTAAATACAAAACAACTTGTTGAGACTTTCTGGCTAAAACCTTGGCTAAAGTTAATTTCATTTGACTCCAACTTTTTCCATTTGGCTAAAGAGTCGGCTACAACAAATTCTGAGCCAGGGTAAGCCCTGTTAGCAGCATGACAGTACCGCTAATAAATGATAAATTCAGCAGTATGCCAGTACACCATACCCTGCCATACTGCTGGATTTACCATTTATGAGCCGTACTGCCATGCTGTTAACTTAGTTGTACTGCTAACTATACCATTTCATGCTGCTAATTTAGAAAGTAAGTGAGGATAATCAGGAAATATTTACATTTTCGAAACAAGCCTTTAACGAATCTTTAGATTTTTGCAACCGTTCATAGCCTCATGAATCACATCGATTTGATTGACAGCTCCCAAGCTCACTTGCCCGTGCAACACGATTTGAACGTCGAATTCATTTGCCAGAAGGAACACTGCTGTTATGAATGACAGCATACCACACCTGAGTAGCACGTGCAAAACTAGCCTCTTGTTTGCTCTATTGGCTGTCTGTGTTCACACCGGCTGTTCAGCTTTTCCGTTTTACACTCAACAAAGCCGTTAATACGATTACATATTATAACAAAAATGTGTTTTTTCTAAATTATAAATAATTTCTGTATTTTAGATATTTATAATAAAATGTAAATATAAACAATAAATTCAATTTTTGGAATGTTCATGGAATCATAAATACTTTAGGTCTCTTGCAAAGTTAACGTGAAGCCCAAGGGCTTCACTTACTTTGCACGAGACCCGAAGTATTCATGATTCCATGAACATTCTGAAATTGAATTCATTTCTTAAATACCACAATCACACCCTACAGACCAGCCCATGGTACCGTGAGGAGGAACCACAGAACATTAACATTCTGAAGACACCAAGAAGAAAATCAAAGCAAGGCAACCAGCTTTCTCTTCCTCGTCAAAAAGATTGTAAACTAGAAAGGACACGAAGTAATGCATACCAAAACAACGCTCAAACGCAGAACCAGAACGAAAATTATCTAATTTAGAAATTAAGTGAGTATGATCAGGAAATACCACAAAATCGCTACAGACGAACACACGCCACCGTTATGAAGAGCCACATATTATTAACACTCACAAGACACCAGGAAGACAACCAAAGCAAAGCGCAACCAGCTCTCTCTACCTCGTAAAGATAATTGTAAATCAGGTATGCTTACCAAAACAAAGCCCAAACATAGAACCAGAACTAAACTCGTCTAGAAAATAAGTGTGTATGATCAGCCCACAGCACCGCCAGGAAGAGCCACAGAACATTAACAGACACAATCCACCAGGAAGACAATAAAAGCAAAATAACTATTTCTCTCGTTTTATGTATGTGTGGCTAACACATTTCACACCAAACGGCCTGTAGTGAATTTGAATGAACTATGAGCACTGTTATCACAGTTGAACTGAAAAATTACAAGAACTATGATGAAATCAACAAAACAAACAAACAAACAGACAAATTGACCGTTTGTTGAAATATGGATACTGCATAAGAACAGAATCCGATAGCCATTTGAGTATAGAGTTTACGAAGTAACAATTTGATTTTAGTGAATTAAATAAAAATAGAAATAGTCCTTAGTGACATAAACAGAAAAAAGAATGCTTCTTAAAAGAGGATATCCCATTTTTAAATAGAAAAAATGCATGTTTTCTATAGAGGTAGATTTTAATAGAAAAAAATGCATTTTTAAAGGTACCGTTTTCCTATAATATAGGTATACAAGTAAGGGCCCTATAGGGACACCCTAGACCATTTGTTACGGGATCCAACAATGATAGATAGATACTATTTGTGTATGAACAGCTTCTGATAGCCATTTGAATCCAGAGTTTTTGTTGTAACAACTGGAATTTAGCGATTTTATGAGAAAAAAAGCATTTTTAAAGATACCCGTTTTTCTATATAGGTATACTCATCGGGGCCCTAATATGACACCCAAGACCGTTTGTTACGGTATCTCACTATGGTAGATAGATACTCTTTGGATAAGAACAGCATCTGATAGCCATTTGAATTTAGAGTTTTTGTTGTTACAAATTGATTTAGCTATTTAAATAGAAAAATGCATTTTGAACGATACTATTTTTCTATAGAGGTATACAAGACAGGGCCCTAAGAGACACCATAAACCGTTTGTTACGGAATTTCACTATGATACATGGATACCTTTTGTATAAGAACAGCATTTGATAGCCCTTTGAATCTAAAGTTTTTGTTGTAACAAGTTGATTTTAGCGATTTTAATAGAAATAATGAATTTTGAACGGTACCATTTTTCTATAGAGGTGTACAAGTTGGGACCCTAAAGGGACACCCAAACCGTTTGTTACGGGATCTCACTATGGTAGATGGATACCTCTTGTATAAGAACAGCAACTGATAGCCGTTAGAATCCAGAGTTTTTGTTGAAACAACTTGATTTTAGCGATTTTAATAAAAAAAAAATGCATTTTGAACGGTACCATTTTTCTATAGAGGTATACAAGTCGGGGCCCTAAAGGGACATCATAAACCGTTTGTTACACGATCTCACTATGATAGATGGATACCTTTTGTATGAAAACAGTATCTGATAGCAGTTTGAATCCAGACTTTTTGTTGTAACAACTTG
Organism: Loripinus fragilis; assembly: GCA_964019695.1. Lineage (NCBI taxonomy): Eukaryota > Metazoa > Mollusca > Bivalvia > Lucinida > Lucinidae > Loripinus > Loripinus fragilis. The sequence goes on from OZ026517.1 coordinate 90,547,885, forward strand.
ATTTTAGCGATTTTGATAGCAAAAAATGCATTTTGAACGGTACCATATTTCTATAGAGGTATACAAGTGGGGGCCCTAAAGGGACACCCTAAACCGTTTGTTACGGGATCTCACTGTAATAGATGGATACCTTTTGTGTAAGAATAGCATCTGATAGCCGTTTGAATCTAGAGTTTTTGTTTTAACAACTCGATTTTAGCGATTTAAAAAGAAAAAAATGCATTATGAATCATACCATTTTTCTATAGAGGTATACAAGTCGGGGCCCAAAAGGGACACCCAAAACCGTTTGTTACAGGATCTCACTATAATATATGGATACCTTATTAATAATAATAGCATCTGGTAGCTGTTTGAATCCAGAGTTTTTATTGTAACAACTTGATTTTAGCGATTTAAATGAAAAAAGCATTTTTAACGGTACCATTTTTATAGAGGTATACAAATCCGTGCCCTAAAGGACAACTAAACCGTTTGTTACAGGATCTCACTATGATAGATGAATACCTTTATAATAAGAACAGCATCTGATAGCCGTTTGAATGCAGAGTTTTTGTTGTAACAACTTGATTTCAGCGATTTTAATAGAAAAAATGCATTTTCAGCAGTAACTTTTTTCTAATGAGGTGTAAAGGATTGGGGCTCTAAAGGGACACCCTAAACCGTTTGTTTTACGATCTCACTATGATAGTAAGATACCTTTGTATAAGAACAGTACCTGATAGCCGTTCGAATCTAGAGTTTTTGTTGTAACAAGTTGATTTTAGCGATTTTAATAGAAAAAAAAGCATTTTGAACGGTACCATTTTTCTATCGATGTATACAAGTCAGGGCCCTAAAGGGACACCCTAAACAGTTTGTTACAGGATCTCTATATGTTAGATGGATACCTCTTGAATAAGAACAGCATCTGATAGCCGTTTAAATCAAGAGTTTTTGTTGTAACAACTTGATTTTAGAGATTTAAATAAAAAAAGGCATTTTGAACGGTACCATTGTTCTATATAGGTATACAAGTCGGGGCCCTAAAGGGACACCCTTAACCGTTTGTTACAGGGTCTCACTATAATAGATGGATACCTTTTGAATAAGAACAGCATCTGATAGCCGTTTAAATCCAGAGTTTTTGTTGTAACAACTTGATTTCAGCGATTTAAATAGAAAAAAATGCATTTCGAACGGTACCATTTTATATAGAGTTAGAAAGTCGGGGCCCTAAACGGAAACCCTAAACCTTTTATCACAGAATCTCACTATAATAGATCGATACCTTTTGAATAAGAACAGCATCTGATAGCCGTTTGAAACCAGAGTTTTTGTTGTAACAACTTGATTTTAGCGATTTAAATAGAAAAAAAAATGCATTTCGAACGGTACCATTTTCTTATAGAGTTATACAAGTCGGGGCCCTAAAGGGACACCCTAAACCGTTTGTTACAGAATTTCACTATGATAGATGGCTACCTTTTGAATAAGAACAGCATCTGATAGCCGTTTGGATCCAGAGTTTTTGTTGTAACAAATTGATTTTAGCGATTTAAAAAGAAAAAAATGCATTTTGAACGGTACCATTTTCCTACAGAGGTATACAAGTCGGGGCCCTAAAGGGACACCCATAACCGTTTGTTACAGAATCTCACTATGATAGATGGATACCTTTTGAATAAGAACAGCATCTGATAGCCGTTTGAAACCAGAGTTTTTGTTGTAACAAATTGATATTAGAGATTTAAATAGAAAAAGATGCATTTTGAACGTTACCATTTTTCTATAGAGGTATACAAGTCGGGGCCCTAAAGGACACCCTAAACCGTTTGTTACAGAATCTCACTATGATAGATGGATACCTTTTGAATAAGAACAGCATCTGATAGCCGTTTGAATCCAGAGTTTTTATTGTAACAACTTCATTTTAGCGCTTTAAATAGAAAAAAATCATTTCGAACGGTACCATTTTCCTATAGAGTTATACAAGTCGGGGCCCTAAAGGGACACCCTAAGCCGTTTGTTACAGGATCTCACTATGATAGATGGATATCTTTTGAATAAGAGCAGCACCTGATAGCTGTTTAAATCCAGAGTTTTTGTTGTAACAACTTGATTTAAGCGATTTAAATAGAAAAAATGCATTTCGAACGGTACCATTTTTCTATAGAGGTATACAAGTCGGGGCCCTGAAGGGACATCCTAAACCGTTTGTTACAGGATCTCACTATAATAGATGGATACCTTTTGTATGAGAACAGTATCTGTTAGCAGTTTGAATCCAGACTTTTTGTTGTAACAACTTGATTTTAGCGATTTTTATAGCAAAAAATGCTTTTTGAACGGTACCTTATTTCTATAGAGGTATAAAAGTCGGGGCCCGAAATGGACACCCTAAACCGTTTGTTACACAATCTCAATATAATAGATGGATACCTTTTGTATAAGAACAACGTCTGATAGCCATTTGAATCGAGAATTTTTGTTGTAACAAATTGATTTTAGCGATTTTAATAGAAAAGTGCATTTTGAATGGTACCATTTTTCTATCGAGGTATACAAGTCAGGGCCCTAAAGGGACACCCTTAACCGTTTGTTACGGGATCTCACTATGATAGATGGATACCTTTTGTATGTATACAGCATCTGATAGCCGTTTTAATCCAGAGTTTTTGTTGTAACAACTTGATTTTAGCGATTAAAATAGAAAAAATGCATTTTGAACAGTACCATTTTTATAGAGGTATACAAGTTGGAGCCCTAAAGGGACACCCTAAACCGTTTGTTACTCAATCTCACTATGACAGATGGATACTCTTTGTTTAAGAACAACATCTGATAGCCATTTGAATCCAGAGCATTTGTGGTAACAACTTGATTTTAGCGATTTAAATAGAAAAAAAAAAAGCAGTTTGAACGGTTCCATTTTTTATAGAGATATACAAGTTGGGTCCCTAATGGGACACCCTAAACCGTTTGTTACGCAATCTCATTATGATAGATGGATACCTTTTGCGTAAGGACATCATCAGATAGCCGTTTGAATCCAGACTTTTTGTTGTAACAACTTGATTTTAGCGATTTTAAAAGAAAAAATGCATTTTGAATGGTACCATTTTTCTATAGAGGTATACAAGTCGGGGCCCCTAAAGGGATATCCTTAACCGTTTCTTACAGGATCTCATTATGATAGATGTATACTTTCTGTATAAGAACAACATCTGATAACCGTTTGAATCCAGAGCTTTTGTTGTAAGAACTTGATTTTAGCGATTTTAAAAGAAAAAAGGCATTTTGAACGGTATAATTTTTAATAGAGGTATACAAGTTGGGGCCCTAAAGGGACACCCTAAACCGTTTGTTACGCAATCTCACTATGATAGATGGATACCTTTTGTATAAGAACAGCATCTGATAGCCGTTTGAATCAAGAGTTTTTGTTGTAACAACTTGATTTTCGCGATTTAAATAGAAAAAAATGCATTATAAACAGTATCATTTTTCTATAGAGGTATACAAGTCGGGCCCTAAAGGGACACCCTTAACTATTTGTTACAGAATCTCACTATGATAGATGGATACCTGTTGTATAGGAACAGCATATGATAGCCATTTGAATTGAAAGTTTTTGTTGTAACAACTTGATTTTAGCGATTTAAATAGAAAAAAAATGTATTTCCAATGGTACCATTTTTCTATAGAGTTATACAAGACGGGACCCTATAGGGACACCCTAAACCGTTTGTTACAGGATCTCACTATGATAGATGGATACCTTTTGAATATGAACAGCATCTGATAGCCGTTTGAATCCAGAGTTTTTGTTGTAACAACTTGATTTTAGCGATTTAAATAGAAAAAAATGCATTTCCAACGGTACCATTTTCTTATAGAGTTATACAAGTCGGGGCCCTAAAGGGACACCCTAAACCGTTTGTTAAAGAATCTCACTATGATAGATGGCTACCTTTTGAATAAGAACAGCATCTGATAGCCGTTTGAATCCAGAGTTTTTGTTGTAACAAATTGATATTAGAGATTTAAATAGAAAAAAATGCATTTTGAACAGTACCATTTTCCTATAGAGGTATACAAGTCGGGGCCCTAAAAGACACCCTAAACCGTTTGTTACAGAATCTCACTATGATAGATGGATACCTTTTGAATAAGAACAGCATCTGATAGCCGTTTGAATCCAGAGTTTTTGTTGTAACAACTTCATTTTAGCGATTTAAATAGAAAAAAAATGCATTTTGAACGGTACCATTTTCCTATAGAGGTATACAAGTCGGGGCCCTAAAGGACACCCTAAACCGTTTGTTACGCAATCTCACTATGATAGATGGATACTTTTTGTATAAGAACAGCATCTGATAGCCGTTTGAATCAAGAGTTTTTGTTGTAACAACTTGATTTTCGCGATTTAAATAGAAAAAATGCATTATAAACAGTATCATTTTTCTATAGAGGTATACAAGTCGGGGCCCTAAAGGGACACCCTAAACCATTTGTTACAGAATCTCACTATGATAGATGGATACCTGTTGTATAGGAACAGCATATGATAGCCATTTGAATTTAAAGTTTTTGTTGTAACAACTTGATTTTAGCGATTTAAATAGAAAAAAAAATGTATTTCCAATGGTACCATTTTTCTATAGAGTTATACAAGACGGGGCCCTATAGGGACACCCTAAACCGTTTGTTACAGGATCTCACTATGATAGATGGATACCTTTTGAATATGAACAGCATCTGATAGCCGTTTGAATCCAGAGTTTTTGTTGTAACAACTTGATTTTAGCGATTTAAATAGAAAAAAATGCATTTCCAACGGTACCATTTTCTTATAGAGTTATACAAGTCGGGGCCCTTAAGGGACACCCTAAACCGTTTGTTAAAGAATCTCACTATGATAGATGGCTACCTTTTGAATAAGAACAGCATCTGATAGCCGTTTGAATCCAGAGTTTTTGTTGTAACAAATTGATATTAGAGATTTAAATAGAAAAAAATGCATTTTGAACGGTACCATTTTCCTATAGAGGTATACAAGTCGGGACCCTAAAGGACACCCTAAACCGTTTGTTAAATAATCTTACTATGATAGATGGATACCTTTTGAATAAGAACAGCATCTGATAGCCGTTTGAATCCAGAGTTTTTGTTGTAACAACTTCATTTTAGCGCTTTAAATAGAAAAAATTCATTTCGAACAGTACCATTTTCCTATAGAGTTATACAAGTCGGGGCCCTAAAGGGACACCCTAAGCCGTTTGTTACAGGATCTCACTATGATAGATGGATATCTTTTGAATAAGAACAGCACCTGATAGCTGTTTAAATCCAGAGTTTTTGTTGTAACAACTTGATTTAAGCGATTTAAATAGAAAAGATGCATTTCGAACGGTACCATTTTTCTATAGAGGTTTACAAGTCGGGGCCCTAAAGGGACATCCTAAACCGTTTGTTACAGGATCTCACTATAATAGATGGATACCTTTTGTATGAGAACAGTATCTGTTAGCAGTTTGAATCCAGACTTTTTGTTGTAACAACTTGATTTTAGCGATTTTTATAGCAAAAAATGCTTTTTGAACGGTACCTTATTTCTATAGAGGTATACAAGTCGGGGCCCAAAATGGACACCCTAAACCGTTTGTTACACAATCTCAATATGATAGATGGATACCTTTTGTATAAGAACAACATCTGATAGCCGTTTGAATCAAGAGTTTTTGTTGTAACAAATTGATTTTAGCGATTTTAATAGAAAAGTGCATTTTGAATGGTACCATTTTTCTATCGAGGTATACAAGTCAGGGCCCTAAAGGGACACCCTTAACCGTTTGTTATGGGATCTCACTATGATAGATGGATACCTTTTGTATGTATACAGCATCTGATAGCCGTTTTAATCCAGAGTTTTTGTTGTAACAACTTGATTTTAGCGATTAAAATAGAAAAAATGCATTTGAACAGTACCATTTTTATAGAGGTATACAAGTTGGAGCCCTAAAGGGACACCCTAAACCGTTTGTTACTCAATCTCACTATGATAGATGGATACCTTTCGTTTAAGAACAACATCTGATAGCCATTTGAATCCAGAGCATTTGTGGTAACAACTTGATTTTAGCGATTTAAATAGAAAAAAAAAGCAGTTTGAACGGTTCCATTTTTTATAGAGATATATATTAGTTTGGTCCCTAATGGGACACCCTAAACCGTTTGTTACGCAATCTCATTATGATAGATGGATACCTTTTGTGTAAGGACATCATCAGATAGCCGTTTGAATCCAGACTTTTTGTTGTAACAACTTGATTTTAGCGATTTAAAAGATAAAAAGGCATTTTGAACGGTACCATTTTTCTATAGAGGTATACAAGTCGGGGCCCCTAAAAGGATATCCTTAACCGTTTGTTACAGGATCTCACTATGATAGATGTATACTTTTTGTGTAAGAACAACATCTGATAACCGTTTGAATCCAGAGCTTTTGTTGTAAGAACTTGATTTTAGCGATTTTAAAAGAAAAAAGGCATTTTGAACGGTATAATTTTTAATAGAGGTATACAAGTTGGGGCCCTAAAGGGACACCCTAAACCGTTTGTTACGCAATCTCACTATGATAGATGGATACCTTTTGTATAAGAACAGCATCTGATAGCCGTTTGAATCAAGAGTTTTTGTTGTCACAACTTGATTTTCGCGATTTAAATAGAAAAAAATGCATTATAAACAGTATCATTTTTCTATAGAGGTATACAAGTCGGGGCCCTAAAGGGACACCCTAAACCATTTGTTACAGGATCTTACTATGATAGATGGATACCTTTTGTATAAGAACAGCATCTGATAGCTGTTTAAATCCAGAGATATTGTTGTAACAACTTGATTTAAGCGATTTTAATAGAAGAAAAAAATGCATTTTATATTATACTTACTTTTTTTCTATGCAGATGAATGTGTACAAGGCTGGACCCTAATGGGGATGTCTAGCCTCTTTGTTACGTAATCTCGCTTTGATAGATAGATACCCTTTGTAAACCTACCTACTTGGCCCACCCTGTGGGATGGTGATACCTGTTAACTGCCCAAATATTCTGAAATAAATCGAAAACCTCTGTTCCTCAATATTATCTCTTTTCCCATGTTCCCCTCGAAATTTGGCTACTGTTTACCTGTTCCCCCTAAATAAATGCCCCCTTTCCCATTTTGTTTGGTGTCATTAATTTAAAAACAGTATCACTTATTACACTTATAACTTTTTTCCCATTCAGGGGCGGATCCAGGATTTCTAAAAAATGGGGCTTCATATATTTGAAGGTGTGGGGGTTCGCTTTGCTAGTTTTATCCCATTTTTATTAAATATCCCATGAAAATGAAATAATTTTGTCTTCTTGAGACCTATTTGTACGATTTTGATAGGATATTTAAAAACAGGGAACTGGGAAGGCCGCTACATTTTTAATTACGTCACGAAGAACGTGCCCGATTACGTCATTAGGACTGACAATGTCGGCGAGTCTGTTTTATTGTGTCGTGTTTACAGTACTGTCAGTTAAAAGATGCATGGTAATGAGGCGATTCTAATTTTCTTATAAACAGGTAAGGCATTACGTATATTCACTAGTTAGCCCACCACGAGCCTATTTAGCATTCTGTGGTATGTTTATTTTTGTGCACAATAACTTTGAGATGAGACCTGCGTGGCTGCATAACCAGAAGCAAGATAAACTCGCCCTAGTTTGTTTACAAAGACTATCAAATTTCTTTGGGCCGATAGTAAGGGTATATTGTCTGCTTATCTATTCTTTGTCAGTCAAAAAAAAGTACACGAAATCACCGCAGGATGGGAGGCACTTGAGTTTAAACCATTTTGTTCGATATGGGCATAATGGGCGTAGACTAAATGTGTTCGATAAAAAGTGTTCGGTAAAATCAAGCAATCGAACACTTTTTATCGAACACATTTTCTTATATCGAACACAATGCATTAAAGAAAGACTGACCTTACGATTCCAAATATTTCATAGATATGACCAATTTACAAGTATGTAGAAAGTCGGTTATTTCCTAAAATTGTTAAGAATCCAGTAACAGAATCTGTCACGCGCTGTTTGATGTCATCGGGCTAATAACGTCATATAACAAGTATTGACTTATCCAAAAATGTCCCCGCTAAGTGTGTATCGTGAACCGTGCATTGCGATATTTATTTTCTTATGTTGCAACAAAAACTTCTGATTCAAACGGCTATCAGATGCTGTTCTTATACAAAGAGTATCCATCTATCATAATGATATCCCGTAAAAACGGTTCAGTTGTCTCTTTAGGGCCCGGACGTGTATACCTCTATAAAAAATGGTACCGTTCAAAATGCTTTTTTTATATATTTAAATCGCTAAAATCAAGTTGTTACAACAAAAACTCTGGATTCAAACGGCCATCAGATGCTTTTCTTACACAAAAGGTATCCATCTATCATAGTGAGATTCCTTAACAAATGGTTTAGGGTGTCCCTTTAGGGCCCCCGACTTGTATACCTCTATAGAAAAATGGTACCGCCCAAAATGCATTATTTTCTATTTAAATCGCTAAAATCAAGTTGTAACAACAAAAACTCTGGATTCAAACGGCTGTCAGATGTTGTTCTTACTTAAAAGGTATCCATCTATCATAGTGAGATTGTGTAACAAACGGTTTAGGGTGTCCCTTTAGGGCCCCATCTTGTATCCCTCTATAAAAAATGGTAAAGTTCAAAATGCTCTTTTTCTATTAAAATAGCAAAAATCAGGTTGTTACAACAATAACTCTGGATTCATACGTCTATCAGATGCTGTTCTTATACAAAAGGTATTCATCTATTATAGTGAGATCCTGTAACAAATGGTTAAGGATGTCCCTTTAGGGCCCCGGTTTGTAAATCTCAATAGAAAAATGGTACCATTCAAAATGCATACTTTTCTATTTAAATTGCTAAAATCAAGTTGTTACAACAAAAACTCTTGATTCAAACGGCTATCAGATGTTGTATGTATGCAAAAGGTATCCAGCTATCACAGTGAGATCGCGTAACAAACGGTTTAAGGTGTCCCTTTATGGCCCCAACTTGTATACCTCTATAAAAAATATGTACCCTTCATAATGCCTTTTTTCTATTGAAATCGCTAAAATCAAGTTGTTACAACAAAAACTCTGGATTCAAACCGCTATCAAATGTTGTTCTTATACAACAGGTATCCATCTATTATAGTGAGATCGCGTAACAAACGGTTTAGGGTGTCCCTTTAGGTCTCCACCTTGTATACCTCTATAAAAAATGGTACCGTTAAAAATGCATTTTTTGTATAAAATCGCTATAATCAAGTTGTTACAACAAAAACTCTGAATTCAAACGGCTATCAGATGTTGTTCTTATACAAAAGGGATCTATCTATTATAGTGAGATCGTGTAACAAACGGCTTAGGGTGTCCCTTTAGGGCCCCAACTTGTATCCCTCTAAAAAAATGGTACCGTTCAAAATGCGTTTTTTCTATTAAAATAACTAAAATCAAGTTGTTACAACAAAAACTCTGGATTCAAACGGCTATCAGATGCTGTTCTTATACAAAAGGTATCCATCTATTATAGTGAGATCCTGTAACAAATGGTTTAGGGTGTCTCTTTAGGGCCCCGATTTGTAAACCTCGATAGAAAAATGGTACCGTTCAATTTGCATACTTTTCTATTAAAATCGCTAAAATCAAGTTGTTACAACAAAAACTCTTGATTCAAACGGCTATCAGATGTTGTATGTATGCAAAAGGTATCCAGCTATCACAGTGAGATCGCGTAACAAACGGTTTAGGGTGTACCTTTATGGCCCCAACTTGTATACCTCTATAGAAAAATATGTACCCTTCATAGTGCCTTTTTTCTATTGAAATCGCTAAAATCAAGTTGTTACAACAAAAACTCTGGATTCAAACGGCTATCAAATGTTGTTCTTATACAACAGTTTTCCATCTATTATAGTGAGATTGCGTAACAAACGGTTTAGGGTGTCCCTCTAGGGCTCCACCTTGTATACCTCTATAAAAAAATGGTACCGTTAAAATGCATTTTTTTTTGTATAAAATCATTATAATCAAATTGTTACAACAAAAACTCTGGATTCAAACGGCTATCAGATGTTGTTCTTATACAAAAGAGATCTATCTATCATAGTGAGATCGTGTTATAAACGGTTTAGGGTGTCCCTTTAGGGCTCCACCTTGTATACCTCTATAGAAAATTGTTACCGTTCAAAATGCATTTTTTCTATTCAAATCGCTAAAATCAAGTTGTTACAACAATAACTCTGGATTCAAACGGCTATCAGATGCTGTTCTTATACAAAAGGTATCCATCTATCATAGTGAGATCCCGTAACAAACGGTTTAGGGTGTCCCTTTAGGGCCTGACTTGAATACCTCTATAGAAAAATGGTACTGTTCAAAATGCATTTTTTTGTATAAAATCGCTAAAATCAAGTTGTTACAACAATTACTCTGGATTCAAACGGCTATCAGATGCTGTTCTTATACAAAAGGTATCCATCTATTATAGTGAGATTGCGTAACAAACGGTTTAGGGTGTCCCTCTAGGGCTCCACCTTGTATACCTCTATAAAAAATGGTACCGTTCAAAATGCATTCTTTATATTAAAATTGCTAAAATCAAGTTGTTACAACAATAACTCTGGATTCAAACGGCTACCAGATGTTGTTCTAACACAACAGGTATCCATCTATCATAGTGGGATCCCGTAACAAACGGTTTAGGGTGTCCCTTTAGGGCCCCGACTAGTATACCTCTATAAAAATGGTACCGTTCAAAATGCTCTTTTTCTATCAAAATATCTAAAATCAAGTTGTTACAACAAAAGCTCTGGATTTAAACGGGTATCAGATGCTGTTCTTATACAAAAGGTATCCATCTATTATAGTGAGATCCCATAACAAACGGTTAAGGGTGTCCCTTTCTGGCACCGACTTGTAAACCTCAATCTATAGAAAATGGTACCGTTCAAAATGCTTTTTTCTATCAAAATCGCTAAAATCAAGTTCTTACAACAATAACTCTGGATTCAAAAGGATATCAGATGCTGTTCTTATACAAAAGGTATCCATTTATCATAGTGAGATCCTGTAACAAACGGCTTAGGGTGTCCCTTTAGGGCCCCGACTTGTATACCTCTATAGAAAAATGGTACTGCCCAAAATGCATTTTTCTATTTAAATCTCTAAAATCAAGTTGTTGCAACAATAACTCTGGATTCAAACGGATATCAGATGCTGTTCTTATGCAAAAGGTATCCTTTTTTCATAGTGAGATCCTGTAACAAACGGTTTAGGGTGTCCCTTTAGGGCCCTGACTTGTATACCTCTATCGAAAAATGGTACCGCCCAAAATGCATTTTTCTATTTAAGTCGCTAAAATCAAGTTGTTACAACAAAAACTCTGGATTCAAACGGCTATCAGATGCTGTTCTTATACAAAAAGTATCCATCTATCATAGTGAGATCGTGTAACAAACGGTTTAGGATGTCCCTTTAGGGCCCCGACTTGTATACCTCTATAAAAAATGGTTTACCGTTCGAAATGCATTTTTTCTATGTAAATTGCTAAAATCAAGTTGTTACAACAAAAACCCTGGATTCAAATGGTATCTGATGTTGTTCATATACAAATGGTATCCATCTATCATAGTGAGGTCCTGTAACAAACAGTTTAGGGGATCGCTTTAGGGTCCGACTGACACAGCGTCCTATTATTGATAAACAGTACCTTAATGTAAAATTGCATACATGTATAGATCTTTTTAGTTAACAAAATAGACTGACATTATTAAAGTAAATCTAATATTTCTAGGCTCCATAAGATCTAGAACTACATTTTAATTTATGGCCAAAAAAATATTCTTTAGAATCTTATAGAACAATCCGCACATTGTCTGCGCAGGCGCGATAGTATTTGAAAAATGCTTCCTGGCGGAGACAGTGCAATCCGCGTGCTGTGTGAGGTCATCTTATTTATGACGTCACTATGAAAACAAGTATTGGATTATCCCAAAATATGAGCATGGATGAATAAACGGATAAACCGATTGGCCCCGTGGAGGACAAATACAACAATTAACTCCTTCCATGAAACAGTGTAAAGCCCCCCCCACACACACACACACACCATGCAGCAACCTCGGAAGCAACCTACAAGTCCGTCCCTATGAACATGCATTGAGTTTGGCATGGTTGTGGCGCCGCCAGGTATAGGCCTATGATAAACCCCATGTTTTCAAAAGAAAGTAGCCCGATTTTCTCATTTTGGCATTTAAATAGCCCAACTTTTCTGACACCAATGTATATGCACATATTTTTCGCTCCGATACTCGTCAAGCCTTTGTTTTCACATTAAACATAAAACATGTTTTTTCATAATTAATGAGGGTTTTACAAATCACAGAGGATATGAAAGGGTATAACAGTATATGAATAGGTCAACTTTCTGTGAAATCAAGTATAAGAATAGGATGTTTGTTTCAAAGGCCATGTATATGATTGGAGTTGGTTTCGTAATATTGGCTCGCACACTCGTACCAAAATTACACCCGAGTTACCCCCAACCCCAGCCTCGTCCTCATTAGAATTTAGATGTTTTTGGTTTGATTAAAAAATTCTCTGTTATGTCCGGACGGGTCTTCCTGGGTTGAACCAGTACGCAGCTAGGACTAATGTGTTTTGCTCAATGACATAACGCAGTGCCGCCGATGAGGCTCGAACCCGCAACCCTCGGTCTCGAGTCAAGCACTCTACCATGCACTGAGCCACTGCGCTTCCACAAGTAGCTTTGGGTGGTAATAGAATGTTAATAAACACAAACTCGCTAACTAGTCTTAAACTGGTTTGGTTTAAGCAATACCTTTTAATTGGTCCGCAACGCGAGAAACCCTGTCTTTGGGGAGATTCAAACCAGCATGCTCAGCTACAGATACTAGCCAGCTAGAAAAGCGAAATTTCGCTCTTAGCAAGACTAGATATAATACTTTCCAATAAGTGAATAACAAAGGCGTTGATCAGACTGCGCTGATGCGCAGGCTGGTCTGCGCCTTTGTTGTAAGCAAACCCCCAAAGACAGGGTTTCTCGTGTCGTGGGCCATATGTACAAGGTCAATATGTTCAGGATTTGACAGTAAGCTTTTAGAATATCTATAAGCAATCGCATGCCCTATCGTATTTTTGATAACATTGACGTCTAGATCAACTTATTTCTCAGAAGCCAGCTTACCGGGATCCACACTGTTTTCCCTCAATCTGTTTGTATGTATGACACATGCATACATATCAAGTTAATAAGAACAGGGACTCTCTTAGACTGGTATCAGACCAGTAAATAGAAAAATAGGCAAATATGTGCACGTACATATACAAGCATTTAGGGCCCAGGCCTGTAATTGTTTTTCCATAGACCTCCATTATAGCTTTTAAGTAGGCTGTGGTCCTCACAACTCTTCAATCACAATGAGGCTGCCATAGAGTTACAGATTGGACCTAGTTCAATCAAAAAACAAGGTGAGATACCCTGGTGACCACCATGTTTTGCCACTTTTTGGCCCCTGAAGGTGGGCACCCTACATGAGAGGAAAATTATACTGAAAAAATACCAGAATGCAAGGTCCTTTTTTCTTAGCCACACCAGTAAACTTAATCAACAAAAGCAATGAGATGTTGTTTCAAAAAGTACAGCAAAGATAGACCCGTCTAATAAATACAAAGTATTTCCTAGTTTTATTATTGACCTATCATCAGGGGTCTCATTAACTTTTTTGGCATCTGGGTATCAAGGCGAAGTAGGCGGGCGATTTGACAGTATATGCCTATTGACTCTATACAAATTTATCAAAAGTAGCAGGGGAAACATGCATGAGCCCCGCCTCCATCCTCTTAATGAAACCCCTGATCATGAAACACCTTACAACTTAAAAATATTGTGCTGAGCTTCCCACCCACCTTTTGAGCCAATCGCTGCCCTTTTTACATTTACAGGTCTGTGACCTAAACATCTCTGAAATGTCTTATTTACTGTATTCTGAGCTATGGGGAAGTAATAAAATATCTTAACATTATCTCTATAGTAGTTATAGACCTTTCAGTTAGATGTTTTAATCTCTGTACAAAGGGTGTATAGAAAGACTCTGATAAGAAGTGTAGTTCGTGAAGTTCCGTCTAGTCACAGACGTAATATTGGCCTCTGAGACACTACCTTTTGTCCAAATCATCATTTTTTCAACCATATAGGGGCTTTGTCTTTTCCTGGGTCATAGGTCTTTATCATGCAAGGGAAATAATCGTAAAAATGTGAACCCTACAATATGAGACAGTAGCCTCCCTTAGACTAATATAATCTTGCCGAACCTGCATGAAGCCAGAAAATTGTAGGCTCGGTAATGTTAGCAGCATAGCCGCATGAAAATGGAAAAGTTAACAGCATAGCAGCATGAAAATGGTAAAGTTAGCAGCATGGCAGTACAGCTAATGGTAAAGTAAACAGCATGGCAGTAGGGCTCATAAATGGTAAATCCAGCAGTATGGCAGTACTTCTAGTGGTAAACATATCAGCATGGCAGTAGCCTACGGCTAATGGCAAAGCTGACAGCATGGCAGGGTAAACTTAGCAGCATGGCAGTAGCCTACGGCTAATGGTAAAGCTGACAGCATGTCAGTACGGCTCATATATGGTAAATCCAGCAGTATGGCAGTACTAGTACGCTAGTGGTAAAATTAGCAGCATGGCAGTACCGCTAATAAATGATAAATTCAGCAGTAGGCCAGTACACCATACCCAGCCATACTGCTGGATTTACCATTTATGAGCCGTACTGCCATGCTGTTAAAGAGACTAAGTCTGCAACTATGAACATTTTTTGAAAACATCTATTTTTTTAAATCATTTGTAAAAGTAGAATTAAGTTATGTCTTCACAATAAATCTGTTCACCATAGCTGAAAACTGCATGGAAAAGTGAATTATCTTATAAAACAGGTGTTTTTTCTCTTGTTGGTAATTATTTTCGTCCCTCCAATAATTAAAGACAGTTAATATTTAGCATAAATGCTGTTGTTTTGATACTGATAATTTGTTAAGATTTACGAAATTGGTCAAATATATACCTGAACTTTAGTTTTTTTGCTGTGTTCTTGAAAAATAGAAACAATATTTCTAAAATTAAAATATCAAAAGTTACAGACTATGCAGCTTTAACTTAGCCGTACTGCTATACTGCTAACTATACCATTTCATGCTGCTAATTTAGAAAGTAAGTGAGGATAATCAGGAAATATTTACATTTTCAAAGCAAGCCTTTAATGAATCTTTAGATTTTTGCAACCGTTCATAGCCTCATGAATCACATAGATTTTTTGACACTCCCAAGCTCACTTGCCCGTGCAACACGATTCGAACGTCGAATTCATTCGCCAGAAGGAACACTGCTGTTATGAATGACAGCGTGTCACACCTGAGTAGCACGTGCAAAACTAGCCTCTTGTTTGCTCCATTGGCTGTCTGTGTTCACAACGGCCGTTCCGCTTTTCCGTTTTGCACTCAAACAAAACCGTTAATACGATTACATATTATAACAAAAATGTGTTTTTCCTAAATTATAAATAATTTCTGTATTTTAGATATTTATGATAAAATGTAAATATAAGCAATAAATTCAATTTTGGGAATGTTCATGGAATCATAAATACTTCAGGTCTCTTGCAAAGTTAACGTGAAGCCCAAGGGCTTCACTTAGTTTGCACGAGACCCGAAGTATTCATGATTCCATGAACATTCCAAAATTGAATTCATTTCTTAAATACCACAATCACACCCTACAGACCAGCCCATGGTACCGTGAGGAGGAACCACAGAACATTCAGAAGACACCAAGAAGAAAATCAAAGCAAGGCAACCAGCTTTCTCTTCCTCGTCAAAATGATTGTAAACTAGAAAGGACACGAAGTAATGCATACCAAAACAACAATCAAACGCAGAACCAGAACGAAAATTATCTAATTTAGAAATTAAGTGAGTATGATCAAGAAATACCACAAAATCGCTACAGACCAACACACGTCACCGTTATGGAGAGCCGCATATTATTAACACTCACAAGACACCAGGAAGACAACCAAAGCGAAGCGCAACCAGCTCTCTCTACCTCGTAAAGATAATTGTAAATCCGGTATGCTTACCAAAACAAAGCCCAAACATAGAACCAGAACTAAACTCGTCTAGAAAGCAAGTGTGTATGATCAACCCGCAGCACCGCGAGGAAAAGCCACAGAACATTAACAGACACAATCCACCAGGAAGACAATAAAAGCAAAATAACTATTTCTCTCGTTTTTATGTATATGTGGCTAACACATTTCACACCAAACGGTCTGTAGTGAATTTGAAGGAACTATGAGCACTGTTATTACAGTTGAACTGAAAAATTACAAGAACTATAATGAAATCAACAAAACAAACAAACAGACAAATTGACCGTTTGTTGAAATATGGTTACTGCATAAGAACAGAATCTGATAGCCATTTGAGTCTAGAGATTACGAAGTAACAATTTGACTTTAGTGAATTAAAAAAAATAGAAATAGTGTCATAAACAGAAAAAAGAATGCTTTTTTAAAAGTTGATATCTCATTTTTAAATAGAAAAAATGCAAGTTTTCTATAGAGGTAGATTTTAATAGAAAAATGCATTTTAAAGGTACCGTTTTCCTATATAGGTATACAAGAAAGGGCCCTATAGGGACACCCTAGACCATTTGTTACGGGATCCAACTATAATAGATAGATACTATTTGTGTATGAACAGCTTCTGATAGCCATTTGAATCCAGAGTGTTTGTTATAACAACTGGATTTTAGCGATTTTATAAGAAAAAACGCATTTTTAAAAATACCCGTTTTTTAATAGGTATAGTCATCGGGGTCCTAATATGACACCCAAGACCGTTTGTTACGGTATCTCACTATGGTAGATAGATACTCTTTGGATAAGAAAAGCATCTGATAGCCATTTGAATTTAGAGTTTTTGTTGTAACAACTTGATTTAGCTATTTAAATAGAAAAAAAAATGCATTTTGAACGGTACCATTTTTCTATAGAGGTATACAAGTCGGGACCATAAAGGGACACCCTAAACCGTTTGTTACGTGATCTCACTATGATAGATGGATACCTCTTGTATAAGAACAGCATCTGATAGCCGTTTGAATCCAGAGTTTTTGTTGTAACAACTTGATTTTAGAAATTTTAATAGAAAAAAATGCATTTCGAACGGTACCATTTTCATATAGTTATACAAGTCGGGGCCCTAAAGGACACCCTAAACCGTTTGTTACAGGATCTCACTATGATAGATGGATACCTTTTGAATAAGAACAGCATCTGATAGCCGTTTGATTCCAGAGTTTTTGTTGTAACAACTTGATTTCAGCGCTTTAAATAGAAAAAAATCATTTCGAACGGTACCATTTTCCTATAGAGTTATACAAGTCGGGGCCCTAAAGGGACACCCTAAACCGTTTGTTACAGAATCTCACTATGATAGATGGATACCTTTTGAATAAGAACAGCATCTGATAGCTGTTTAAATCCAGAGTTTTTGTTGTAACAACTTGATTTTAACGATTTAAATAGAAAAAAATCATTTCGAACGGTACCATTTTTCTATAGAGGTATACAAGTCGGGGCCCTAAAGGGACACCCTAAACCGTTTGTTACAGGATCCCACTATGATAGATGGATACTTTCTTAATAAGAACAGCATCTGATAGCCGTTTGAATCCAGAGTTTTTGTTGTAACAACTTGATTTTAGCGATTTAAAAAGAAAAAATGCATTTTGAACGGTACCATTTTCTATAGAGGTATACAAGTCGGGCCCTAAAGGGACACCCTTAACTGTTTGTTACAGAATCTCACTATGATAGATGGATACCTTTTGTATAAGAACAACATCTGATAGCCGTTTGAATCCAGAGTTTTTGTTGTAACAAATTGATATTAGAGATTTAAATAGAAAAAAAATGCATTTTGAACGGTACCATTTTCCTATAGAGGTTTACAAGTCGGGGCCCTAAAGGACACCCTAAACCGTTTGTTACAGGATCTCACTATGATAGATGGATACCTTTTGAATAAGAACAGCATCTGATAGCCGTTTGATTCCAGAGTTTTTGTTGTAACAACTTGATTTCAGCGCTTTGAATAGAAAAAAATCATTTCGAACGGTACCATTTTCCTATAGAGTTATACAAGTCGGGGCCCTAAAGGGACACCCTAAACCGTTTGTTACAGAATCTCACTATGATAGATGGATACCTTTTGAATAAAAACAGCATCTGATAGCTGTTTAAATCCAGAGTTTTTGTTGTAACAACTTGATTTTAGCGATTTTAATAGAAAAAAATCATTTCGAACGGTACCATTTTTCTATAGAGGTATACAAGTCGGGGCCCTAAAGGGACACCCTAAACCGTTTTTTACAGGATCCCACTATGATTGATGGATACCTTTTGAATAAGAACAGCATCTGATAGCCGTTTGAATCCAGAGTTTTTGTTGTAACAGCTTGATTTTAGCGATTTTAATAGAAAAAAATGCATCTCGAACGGTACCATTTTCATATAGAGTTATACAAGTCGGGGCCCTAAAGGGACACCCTAAACCGTTCCTTACAGAATCTCACTATGATAGATGGATACCTTTTGAATAAGAACAGCATCTGATAGCCGTTTGAATCCAGAGTTTTTGTTGTAACAACTTGATTTTAGCGATTTTAATAGAAAAATGCATTTTGAACGGTACCATTTTTCTATAGAGATATACAAGTCGGGACCATAAAGGGACACCCTAAACCGTTTGTTACGTGATCTCACTATAATAGATGGATACCTCTTGTATAAGAACAGCATCTGATAGCCTTTTGAATCCAGAGTTTTTGTTGTAACAACTTGATTTTAGAAATTTTAATAAAAAAAAAAACCAAACATGCATTTTGAATGGTACATTTTTCTATAGAGGTATACAAGTTGGGGCCCTAAAGGGGCATCCTAAACTGTTTGTTACAGGATCTCACTATGATAGATGGATAACTTTTTGTATGAGAACAGTATCTAATAGCAGTTTGAATCCAAAGTTTTTGTTGTAACAACTTGATTTAAGCGATTTTAATAGAAAAAATGCATTTTGAACGGTACCATTTTTTATAGAGGTATACAAGTTGGAGCCCTAAAGGGACACCCTAAACCGTTTGTTACACAATCTCACTATGAAAGATGGATACTTTCTTAATAAGAACAGCATCTGATAGCCGTTTGAATCCAGAGTTTTTGTTGTAACAACTTGATTTTAGCGATTTAAAAAGAAAAAATGCATATTGAACGGTACCATTTTCTATAGAGGTATACAAGTCGGGCCCTAAAGGGACACCCTTAACCGTTTGTTACAGAATCTCACTATGATAGATGGATACCTTTTGTATAAGAACAACATCTGATAGCCGTTTGAATCCAGAGTTTTTGTTGTAACAAATTGATATTAGAGATTTAAATAGAAAAAAAATGCATTTTGAACGGTACCATTTTCCTATAGAGGTTTACAAGTCAGGGCCCTTAAGGACACCCTAAACCGTTTGTTACAGGATCTCACTATGATAGATGGATACCTTTTGAATAAGAACAGCATCTGATAGCCGTTTGATTCCAGAGTTTTTGTTGTAACAACTTGATTTCAGCGCTTTAAATAGAAAAAAATCATTTCGAACGGTACCATTTTCCTATAGAGTTATACAAGTCGGGGCCCTAAAGGGACACCCTAAACCGTTTGTTACAGAATCTCACTATGATAGATGGATACCTTTTGAATAAGAACAGCATCTGATAGCTGTTTAAATCCAGAGTTTTTGTTGTAACAACTTGATTTTAACGATTTAAATAGAAAAAAATCATTTCGAACGGTACCATTTTTCTATAGAGGTATACAAGTCGGGGCCCTAAAGGGACACCCTAAACCGTTTGTTACAGGATCCCACTATGATAGATGGATACTTTCTTAATAAGAACAGCATCTGATAGCCGTTTGAATCCAGAGTTTTTGTTGTAACAACTTGATTTTAGCGATTTAAAAAGAAAAAATGCATTTTGAACGGTACCATTTTCTATAGAGGTATACAAGTCGGGCCCTAAAGGGACACCCTTAACTGTTTGTTACAGAATCTCACTATGATAGATGGATACCTTTTGTATAAGAACAACATCTGATAGCCGTTTGAATCCAGAGTTTTTGTTGTAACAAATTGATATTAGAGATTTAAATAGAAAAAAAATGCATTTTGAACGGTACCATTTTCCTATAGAGGTTTACAAGTCGGGGCCCTAAAGGACACCCTAAACCGTTTGTTACAGGATCTCACTATGATAGATGGATACCTTTTGAATAAGAACAGCATCTGATAGCCGTTTGATTCCAGAGTTTTTGTTTTAACAACTTGATTTCAGCGCTATAAATAGAAAAAAATCATTTCGAACGGTACCATTTTCCTATAGAGTTATACAAGTCGGGGCCCTAAAGGGACACCCTAAACCGTTTGTTACAGAATCTCACTATGATAGATGGATACCTTTTGAATAAGAACAGCATCTGATAGCTGTTTAAATCCAGAGTTTTTGTTGTAACAACTTGATTTTAGCGATTTTAATAGAAAAAAAATCATTTCGAACGGTACCATTTTTCTATAGAGGTATACAAGTCGGGGCCCTAAAGGGACACCCTAAACCGTTTTTTACAGGATCCCACTATGATAGATGGATACCTTTTGAATAAGAACAGCATCTGATAGCCGTTTGAATCCAGAGTTTTTGTTGTAACAACTTGATTTTAGAGATTTTAATAGAAAAAAATGCATCTCGAACGGTACCATTTTCATATAGAGTTATACAAGTCGGGGCCCTAAAGGGACACCCTAAACCGTTCCTTACAGAATCTCACTATGATAGATGGATACCTTTTGAATAAGAACAGCATCTGATAGCCGTTTGAATCCAGAGTTTTTGTTGTAACAACTTGATTTTAGCGATTTTAATAGAAAAATGCATTTTGAACGGTACCATTTTTCTATAGAGATATACAAGTCGGGGCCCTAAAGGGACTCCCTAAACCATTTGTTACAGAATCTCACTATAATAGATGGATACCTGTTGTATAAGAACAGCATATGATAGCCGTTTGAATTTAAAGTTTTTGTTGTAACAACTTGATTTTAGCGATTTAAATAGAAAAAAATGTATTTCCAACGGTACCATTTTTCTATAGAGTAATACAAGTCGGGGCCCTATAGGGACACCCTAAACCGTTTGTTACAGGATCTCACTATGATAGATGGATACCTTTTGAATATGAACAGCATCTGATAGCCGTTTGAATCCAGAGTTTTTGTTGTAACAACTTGATTTTAGCGCTTTAAATAGAAAAAAATGCATTTCGAACGGTACCATTTTCTTATAGAGTTATACAAGTCGGGGCCCTAAAGGGACACCCTAAACCTTTTGTTATTGAAACACACTATGATAGATGGATACCTTTTGAGTAAGAACAGCATCTGATAGCTGTTTGAATCCAGAGTTTTTGTTGACACAAATTGATTTAGAGTGACTTAAATAGAAAAAAATGCATTTTGAACGGTACCATTTTTATATAGAGTTATACAAGTCGAAGCCCTAAAGGGACTCCCTAAACCATTTGTTACAGAATTTCACTATGATAGATGGATACCTTTTGAATAAGAACGGCATCTGATAGCTGTTTGAATCCAGAGTTTTTGTTGTAACAAATTGATTTATCTTGATTTAAATAGAAAAAATGCATTTTAACGGTACCATTTTTCTATAGCGGTATACAAGTCAGGGCCCTAAAGGACACCCTAAACCTTTTGTTACAGAATCTTACTATGAAAGATGGATACCTTTTGAATAAGAACAGCATCTGATAGCTGTTTGTATCCAGAGTTTTTGTTGAAACAAATTGATTTAGAATGATTTAAATAGAAAAAAATGCATTTTGAACGGTACCATTTTTCTATAGAGATATACAAGTCGGGGCCCTAAAGGGACTCCCTAAACCATTTGTTACAGGATCTCACTATGATAGATGGATACCTGTTGTAAGGGAACAGCATATGATAGCCGTTTGAATTTAAAGTTTTTGTTGTAACAACTTGATTTTAGCGATTTAAATAGAAAAAAATGTATTTCCAACGGTACCATTATTCTATAGAGTTATACAAGTCGGAGCCCTAAAGGGACACCCTAAACCGTTTGTTACAGAATCTCACTATGATAGATGGAGACCTTTTGAATAAGAACAGCATCTGATAGCCGTTTGAATCCAGAGTTTTTGTTGTAACAACTTGATTTTAGCGCTTTAAATAGAAAAAAATCATTTCGAACGGTACCATTTTCCAATAGCGTTATACAAGTCGGGGCCCTAAAGGGACACCCTAAACCGTTTGTTACAGGATCACACTATGATAGATGGATACCTTTTGATTAAGAACAGCATCTGATAGCTGTTTAAATCTAGAGTTTTTGTTGTAACAACTCGATTTTAACGATTTAAATAGAAAAAATGCATTTCGAACGGTACCATTTTTCTATAGAGGTATACAAGTCGGGCCCTAAAGGGACACCCTAAACCGTTTGTTACAGGATCTCACTATAATAGATGGATACCTTTTGAATAAGAACAGCATCTGATAGCCGTTTGAATCCAGAGATTTTGTTGTAACAACTTGATTTTAGCGATTTTAATAGAAAAAAATGCATTTCGAACGGTACCATTTTCATATAGAGTTATACAAGTCGGGGCCCTAAAGGCACACTCTAAACCGTTTGTTACAGAATCTCACTATGATAGATGGATACCTTTCGAATAATACCAGCATCTGATAGCCGTTTGAAAACAGAGTTTTTGTTGTAACAACTTGATTTTAGCGATTTGAATAGAAAAAAATGCATTTTGAATGGTACCATTTTTCTAAAGAGATATACAAGTCAGGGCCCTAAAGGGACTCCCTAAACTGTTTGTTACAGAATCTCACTATGATAGATGGATACCTGTTGTATAAGAACAGCATATGATAGCTGTTTGAATTTAAAGTTTTTGTTGTAACAACTTGATTTTAGCGATTTAAATAGAAAAAAAATGTATTTCCAACGGTACCATTTTTCTATAGAGTTATACAAGTCGAAGCCCTAAAGGGACACCCTAAACCGTTTGTTACAGAATCTCACTATGATAGATGGATACCTTTTGAATAAGAAAAGCATCTGATAGCCGTTTGAAACCAGAGTTTTTGTTGTAACAACTTGATTTTAGCGATTTTAATAGAAAAAATGCATTTCGAACGGTACCATTTTTATATAGAGTTATACAAGTCGGCGCTCTAAAGGGACACCCTAAACCGTTTGTTACAGAATCTCACTATGATAGATGGATACCTTTTGAATAAGAACAGCATCTGATAGCCGTTTGAAACCAGAGTTTTTGTTGTAACAACTTGATTTTAGCGATTTGAATAGAAAAAATGCATTTTGAATGGTACCATTTTTCTATAGAGATATACAAGTCGGGGCCCTAAAGGGACTCCCTAAACCGTTTGTTACAGAATCTCACTATGATAGATGGATACCTGTTGTATAAGAACAGCATATGATAGCCGTTTGAATTTAAAGTTTTTGTTGTAACAACTTGATTTTAGCGATTCTAATAGAAAAAAAATGTATTTCCAACGGTACCATTTTTCTATAGAGTTATACAAGTCGGAGCCCTAAAGGGACACCCTAAACTGTTTGTTACAGGATCTCACCATGAAAGATGGATACCTTTTGAATATGAACATCATCTGATAGCCGATTGAATCCAGAGTTTTTGTTGTAACAACTTGATTTTAGCGATTTTAATAGAAAAAAATGCATTTCGAACGGTACCATTTTCATATAGAGTTATACATGTCGGGGCCCTAAAGGGACACCCTTAACCGTTTGTTACAGAATCTCACTATAATAGATGGATACCTTTTGAATAAGAACAGCATCTGATAGCCGTTTGAATCCAGAGTTTTTGCTGTAACAACTTGATTTTAGCGATTTTAATAGAAAAAAATGCATTTTGAACGGTACCATTTTTCTATAGAGATATACATGTCGGGGCCCTAAAGGGACTCCCTAAACCATTTGTTACAGAATCTCACTATGATAGATGGATACCTTTTGAATAAGAACAGCATCTGATAGCCGTTTGAAACCAGAGTTTTTGTTGTAACAACTTGATTTTAGCTATTTGAATAGAAAAAATGCATTTTGAACGGTATCATTTTTCTATAGAGATATACAAGTCGGGGCCCTAAAGGGACTCCCTAAACCGTTTGTTACAGGATCTCACTATGATAGATGGATACCTGTTGTATAAGAACAGCATATGATAGCCGTTTGAATTTAAAGTTTTTGTTGTAACAACTTGATTTTAGCGATTTAAATAGAAAAAAAAATGTATTTCCAACGGTACCATTTTTCTATAGAGTTATACAAGTCGGAGCCCTAAAGGGACACCCTAAACCGTTTGTTACAGGATCTCACCATGAAAGATGGATACATTTTGAATATGAACAGCATCTGATAGCCGTTTGAATCCAGAGTTTTTGTTGTAACAACTTGATTTTAGCAATTTTAATAGAAAAAAATGCATTTCGAACGGTACCATTTTCATATAGTTATACAAGTCGGGGCCCTAAAGGGACACCCTAAACCGTTTGTTACAGAATCTCACTATAATAGATGTATACCTTT
Organism: Loripinus fragilis; assembly: GCA_964019695.1. Taxonomy (NCBI): domain Eukaryota; kingdom Metazoa; phylum Mollusca; class Bivalvia; order Lucinida; family Lucinidae; genus Loripinus; species Loripinus fragilis. The sequence continues at coordinate 90,572,793 of OZ026517.1, forward strand.
TGAATAAGAACAGCATCTGATAGCCGTTTGAATCCAGAGTTTTTGTTGTAACAACTTGATTTTAACGATTATAATAGAAAAAAAAGCATTTTGAACGGTACCATTTTTCTATAGAGATATACAAGTGGGGGCCCTAAAGGGACTCCCTAAACCGTTTGTTACGGGATCTCACTATGATAGATGGATACCTTTTGCATATATACAGCATCTGATAGCCGTTTGAATCCAGAGTTGTTGTTGTAGCAACTTGATTTTAGCGATTTTAATAGAAGGAAAAATGCATTTTATATTGCACCTACCGTTTTTCTATACACATGTATATGCATACAAGACTGGACCCTAAAGGGGTTTCCTAACCTGCTTGTTACATAATCTCGCTTAGATGGATAGATACCCTTTGTACTTTGTAAACCTATCTACTGGGCCCACCCTGAGGGTTGGGATACCTTTTATAATTGTCTTTTACCTCTGAAATAAGTTGACATGTTCCCCTGTTCACGAAAAGTCGAAAATTTGTTTCTTATGTTCTCTGTTCCTCAATATTATCTCTTTTCCCCTGTTCCCCTAAAAATTTTGCTACTGTTTCTCTGTTCCCCCGAAATAAGTGCCCACTTTTCCCCTTTGGCATGGCGTCATTAAATACAGTATCACTTATTAAAGTAATAACTTGTTCTGCGGAAACTTCAGGGGCGGATCCAGGATTTCTAAAAAAACGGGGCTTTATATATTTTAAGATGTGGGGGTTCGCTTTGATATTTTTATCTCATTTTTATCAAATTTCCCATGAAAATGAAATAATCTAGTCTCCGTGAGACCGATTAATTTCATTTTGATAGGATATTTTAAAATGGGGGACTGGGAAGAGGGCACTGGATCCGCCACTATACTACATTTTTTTCAATTACGTCACGAAGAACGTGCCCGATTACGTCATTAGGACTGACTTTGTCGACGAGTCTGTTTTGCGAGTACTGTCAGTTAAAAGATGCATGGTAATGAGGCGATTCTAGTTTTTTATAAACAGGTAAAGCATTACGTATATTCACCAGCTAACCACGAGCCTATATTGAGCAATCTGTGGTATATGTTTATTTAATAACTTTGAGATGAGACCTGCATAACCAGAAGCAAGATAAACTCGCCCGAGTTTGTTTACAAAGACTATCAAATGCCTTTGATTCGACAGTTAGGGTATATTTCTGCTTATTTATTCTTTGCCAGTCAAAAGAGTACACGAAACCACCCCAGGATGTGAGGCACATGAGTTTAAACTATTTTGTTCGATATGGGCGTAGACAAATTGTGTTCGATAAAAAGTGTTCGATGACTTGATTTCAGTAAAATTATGGATGATAAAGGTTCAATTAACCCTTTTTACAAAGAATGATGGAAAGAATATAAAGCTCTAATATTTAGCTGGTGAATTTACCTAGGCTTATTCATATAATGATCAGAAAAGTGTTATTTGTCGAGTGCTTACCAATTCTTTTTCACTCTCCGCCATTTTAGATGCTTTACAGAGGTCTGTTAGCACACCAGTCGTGGGTACCTGTTCACCTTTAGGCCACTGGGGGATACTTATCCAGCGGGGCTAGCAGTCTAATTTTAAGTTGAGTCTACAGCGATACCCAAACTTAGCGTAGTGAGCAGCAAGTCCCTAGTGAGCCTTCTCTCGGTGTGGGAGGGGACATACGCGCAAACACTTTAAATACATGTATCATACATGTGGTTTCTATGCCCGGGTTTCTATGACTCGGTACGCTGCACTTTAGGATGTGACCATTTTGTGACTGGCTAACGGCTCACCAACCGGCCATATCAGAACGGACCCCACTGCCGCCGACACTGGGATTCGAACATTCGACCTCCCGCTTCCGAAGTGGATGCCTTAACCACTAGGATATCGTACATGTAGTCGGTCCTAGTTTTGTGATGTTTTTGCAGTGTGTGTATGTCATATATTTTGTTTTTTGCACGGATGTATACTTGAATATATACGTCCATGGATTTTTGTGGATAAATGTCGCTTTGAAAAAGTAATTTCACGATGGTATGTTATCGTATCACCCTGTTCCTGGACAAGCTCCTTGGCGCTCTAGCTTCTTGAATCGGAGGTAGCAGAGAACTTGAATTGCTAGCGAAAGCGGCGTCAAATAGGCCTAGTGAATTAGAACTCTCGCTTCTATGGACTGCCGCGCATAGTTGGGCCTCGAGTTCGAACCCGGGTCCGGTTTTTGTTTGATTTGATTTTTTACGTCCCATCAACAATCTTTCAGTTAAAAAGGGACGGGTCTTCCTGGGTTGAACCAGTACTAAGCTATAGGATTAATGTGTCTTGCTCAAGGACACAACGCAGTGACGCCGATGAGGCTCAAACCCATGGCCCCTCGGTCTCGAGTCAAGCACTCTACCATTGAGCCACTGCGCTCCGGTCACATGCTTTTGTTGCTACAGTAGGCCTATTTTCAAATTGACTCGCTACTTTGTATATGTCAGTCCCGATGTCAGTAGCAAAAATAAAAGAGCTCTCGCGAGTCTGCGCAGGCTCACCTGAGCCTTTGTTGCTCGAAAATGCAACAAGAATCAAAATCACATATGCTGGTTCGGAAAAGTGTTTGATTCAGTCGTGTCTAAAAAAGTTTACAATTTTTCAGCCCCTATACATTTATTTCTGTCCACAATCATTGTCTTGTCTTTTCTGTCAGTTATTTTGTATCAGTGAATGTTCTCGTGAGTATGCGCATTTGTGCAGTCTCGTCTGAGCCTCGGACCCAGTATAAACGGACTGATCACTGACGGAAATACAAAGTTATGTTGTCGAGGCTTTATTTTAGCGCTATTTTAAACTACAGCCAAGAAAATTGATTCTGAATATACACGAGATTATAAGAGGTTACTCCCGGTATGCGACGCTGAAATTTTACGAGTTACAGTAAAAAGAATGGAAGACGCTATTGACAGACGTCTAGCAGCAGCGAAAAGTCGAGGAAATCGCTGCTGCCAGATGTCTGTCACCAGCGAAAAATCGAGGAACTCGCTGCTGCCATACGTCTGTCACCAGCGAAAACTCGGGGAAATCGCTGCTGCCAGACAGACAGAATTTTTTATATAAATGTATCATATGAGTACTCGGTCCAATATTTAAAGGAAATTTAAGAATCAGGAGAATTAATATGGAAATACCATGTGATATTGGTACCTATTATGACATTCGCTCTATGTCTTTTTACTGATGCATGTACAGCTATGAAGTTGGTTAGATATCGAAATTTTGGTATGAACTTGTGTACGCTACCATATTTCATTTGTGCAATTGGTTAGACAATCTGTGATACTGGGGTACGCAGACTAGTCTGGACCTATTCGGCGATGCGGTAAATACCGAAATAGCATGTGCTGGACCTTATTGTGCTTGCTGAGCGGTAGTAAGAGCCATGCATAACTCAAATCAGCATACTGGCTATTGTGCAACTGTATTCTCTCTCTCTCTCTCGCACGCGGGCGTGTGTGTGTAAGGGGTGAGGGGTGATTGCTATTCCCATAACAATTGTTCCAACCTTTTGTCGGGCCTGATATGGGCCCAAACTGTTTGCAACGGTTAACAGCAGTCAACAAAGTTCACTTATGACTTCAAGCTAAGAAGGTCCTGCCCCTCCCCATATTGAATTTTGCAGACATATCCTATCTGAAAGAGAATCTCAATCTGAGTCTTTTAAGAGATGTTGCTCTCTGTGCGCCGGGGCGTTAGCCTGTAACAGCCTGTTACATATGTTACTATAATGAACTAAGAAGAAAGAAATATTTAAGCTTGCAATGGGGTTATGTGCGTTACATAGATTAAATTTCCCTTTGAAAATTGTAATTGTGACTGACATCATTTACGTTTACAGCCGGTTTTTGCATTTTGAAAATGTTTGAATCTTAGTTTAATAATATACTCATTTGACTGATAGGAAAAAGTTCGATTTACTGTCTCAAATTTATTGCTTTAAATGAACTGGTAAACAACTTTTAAAGTTATTTATTGTTGTCGCTAACACTATTTTTCAGACCCATGGTACGTATGTTACCCTCAAAATAGCATTTAACATTCAAGTTAACGTCTCTAACAAGCCATGATACTTTTTTTCATACTGGCACAGGTTTATGTACTTCTTTTAACAAGTTTACCTATTTTAAGTATTCATTTAATAAATCCCATGAGCTTTAACTGTTATGTGTGTTACCAAATGATACATAAGTTATTCTGAGTATCTGTATGGACGTTGTTGACTATATATGTATAAAGACTGTCAGAGAGTTTAGAAAATTTATAAGGCTGATATAAATTGAAGTTCCTTGTTAATTTATGGTGATTTAAACTATTATGATAATGTTATCTATTAACCTTTGCTGCTTGCTCACATAAACAGTAGATACCATGCATTCAACTCGGAAGTTCTGAAAGACAGTAACTGTGAAACAGCTCAGTTCTGGGCAAGGCATATGGATATAATTCAGATGGTGTTGACACTGATAAGGGCTACAAGGAAAACAACTTTAAATTGCATGTCAGCTGTATATGTATGCTTTGTTCCCAATGTTCATTGCACACAATCACAACTGCGCACAATATGTACCTGAGTAACTGATTACATTCATAAATTTGTCTGGTACACATCGCAGATGCAAAGAACTTTCCATTTTGGGTTTAGTGTGTCAAAATCATTGGTTCTTTGCTTGAGAAATGCCTTTGACCTAACTATCAAGCAAATGATAAACCCCGTACCAAGTCAAATGAGGTATTATAGGCTCCAGCAGCAAGAACTACGCTTCATACTACAGATAGAATAGTGTATTACTAATCACATCAGAGCTCAATATATTGAAACAACTCTTCAATGCACTGAAATGAAATATTCAATATGCTCGGATGCAAAGTAGAACGAGTACTAGAGAGGCAGTTTCTGGCTTCACCAATCCTTTTAGTTCTGGTTTTGAAGACAATGCACTGCATTTTGTATTTCGGTGTTGCTGCTAAGCCTGGCATAGCTAAGGATCTTATTGAGCCTGATGACATTGGCAGGAAGGCTGTTGCAGACATCATTGACTTACTTTTAGTTGAAAATCTGTCTCTCACAACCCCATAAAATGCTACAAGCTAATAAAGTGTTGAGGCTTGCGATGTCAAGAAGAAATTGTTCAATTTACAAAACGTAATCAGCCAGATGAGAACTTAAAGGGGCGTCTTTGGTCAGCATTGCCTTCTTTCTATTGGACATAATGTCGACCTTGATATGACACTGCCATTCCTTCTTGGTCCTGTACCATGGTCGTTGTCAACTCCTGATAGAATTTCCACCAAAACTGACAAGTCCAAACTTCCTCATGGCTTGCAATTACACATTAAACCAACATTAGATTGGCCATGTAGTGCTGCACATAACTTTGATGGTAATGCAAAACTACAGAGCGTAATATCTTTTCCTGTCACCTTCAAGGATCTGATGGAACCAATATTCAACCAGGCACTAAAGGCAGGGCATGTTGGTTTTGTCACTGATACATATATATGTATAAGCAGCAGCCTATAAAGTCTTACAAACATTCTCGCAGCGGATAACATGGGTGTTTTGTTGCAACAAAAGGTGCTCCTTCTGAATGTCAACAACATTTGCCAGAATAAGGGGGAAGAGATCAACAGTCATACACTGTTTAACAGATTGTGTCACTACCAATATGCCAATGTGTTAGTGCCACGGAAAGGTTGTTCCTACCATACCTTATGGTTTGCACTTTTAAGAAGTCATGTCATTTACTAAAATTATCAAAGATGTTGATGGGTATTATATGTAATTGGATGTTACAGGGTAATGGTGCCATTACCAGAGTGCTAGCATATTGCAGAATTCTTGCAAAATGAATCTGATAGAGGATTATTAAGCGGTATTGGAAAATTCTTTGAACGCTTGGATAATATACGAAGAGTTTCTAGCTTGGCAAGAAACAGCTCTATAACTTCTACCTGGTGGATTTTCTTTGACCTTTTAAGTTGTTACTCATATATTGCAAACGCTTCATCTGTATTATGTTAACTATATTTGATGTCTTTATAAAAGAAAAGAGGATTTATGGTAGTTAATGTTTTGAGTTACTTCCTCAGCAAATGAGCAAGAGTGAAAAGAAGAACATAGACCTGTGCCAGCATGCAAGTAAGTACAAACAGGTCGTGTTGGAGACCTTATCTTGAACGTTTAATAGTATTTGGAGAGTAACTTATGTAACCTGGGCTGTAAAATAGTGTAAGACACCATAATAAGGAATTTCAATTCATTTGAATAGCAGCCTTATAAATTTGCTATATTCACTGAGGGATGAAAAACATGTACAGACAATAACTGCCATACTGATACTTGGAAATAACATATAAAACACTAAGTAACATATACAACGGCAAAAGCTCAAGACATTTATAAAAATGCTAAAATTATGTAGCTAAGATATAAGTAGTTCTTAAACCTGTGCCAAACTTAAGAAAAGTGTCAATATGTCAAACTGGAGACATTATCAGGAAAACTTAATGTTGTTTTGGGGTAATGTATGTAACATGATGTTACACGCTACCACTGCCACTCTCAGAGAAGTAACATATTTCATTTTGTGGTATATATAATGTAGTATTTGGAAATCATAGTGTATAAAATTCCCCCTGGGGGAGGGTTCTATAGCCAGCACAAGGCCTAGAGAATTACATTTGACATTTTTGTGTGATATGGGGCTACCATGTTCAACATCTTATTACTCATAAAGTATATAAGATAGAGCCGTTAATCTTGCAGTTTTGAAAAGGTAAATAAACATGCTTTAATATAGTACCAAATAAATGAACATAAACTGGTTTCAATAAACTTTAAGACAATCTATATTAGATTCATCTATCATTTAAAAGGGGTTCAATGAAAAATTGTAACATACACTACATCGGGGGTGACTATATTTGTAATCAAATGTCAATATCTGTGGCCCAGTAATAGCTGACTTAGAAGATATAACCACTAAAAAAATATTACGTTATCTTTCACACTTTTCTGAAGTCTTAAAAAGAATGTTAATTATCAAATATTTTGTATTGTAAAATATGTATTAGGCTGTTACAGCTTAACGCTAACATGTTGCAAAACCATTGTCAAGAAAATATCGCCTACAAAATTCCCTTGGTGGGGGGGGGGGGGGGGGGGGTAAACCATATACTGCCAGCGGCCTAATCACCCTGATCTCCTGCCATAATCAAGAGTTATGGGTTGAAATGTTAACTTTGTGGAAGATATTGAAAGACACAATAAGGTCGATAGTCAATCGGGCTGTATATATTCCATTTTGAGTCCAACAGTAGGTCAAATCGTGATTTGATAAGGGGAAAGAAGATCCAAATAGCACTAAAAGCGGGCTACAATCGGCCCGCCAGCGAAACGCCCCCCATCTGGATCCGCACGTGATCCTGTCTGAACGATTGTAATCGTATCAAAACGAGAGAACAGATCGTGGCAGACCGTGTCACCAGAAATTGGCCAATCGTGATCATATCGCTCCCAAGCGCAACAAATCGTATCAGAACGTATCTACCCGCGTCACTATGTATTAAAGCCCAATATTACAAAGAAATCCCACGATAAGATACGGATGGCCAATCATGGCAATCGCAACGTATCGAACGACAGTGGGAACGCAGCATTAGCTCGTGACAATGTACAGATGAAGCGTTGAAAATATTTTATTAAAATCCCTGCCAAATATATGCAATCCTTCTTAAAAGCGATAAGAGGCCTTTGCGCGCTGGTTCAATTATTACAAACAAACTGATGTTTTAATATGTGCATCCAGTATTGTACCAAACTAAGCTATAATTCAGCTATTCTGGTCGTTTTCATGGAGCTGGACATGATAATAATAATATCGGTTAGGGTGTAAAATAAAATATTTGCCAAAATCAAATATTTCCATTAAATAAAGTTTTATATGCTTGGCCACTTTAAAGCTGTTCAGCTTTTTAGTATTTATTAATGTGCTGATATCCAACAGGTCAGTCACGCATTTTCATTCTTTCAGGAATCAAATCAGAGTGTCAAAACAGCTTGAATACAGATCAGGTCCGACGTCCTGTTGGCCCTGGCCGTGGTCCAAACTATTCGAGATTTATGTTAACTACGAGATAAATCTTTATAAAAGCTATATGTATTTCAAAATTTCCAATATCATGAAACACTGTCATGATGCTTACATAAATGAATTATTTCAAGTTCAAATGCTCAGCTGAAGGTAAAACTGCCAACTTTCTATGGTTTTGAAAATAACCATACCATATTTATTCTAAAAATTCGGCAGATAGTTTGATCACAGATCAGTCAATGAGTACTTTCAATTGGATTTACACTGTTTTTCATTCCTACCTATCTTTGGTACACCTCATCACGTTATTACAAACGAAATTGCTAAAGTTTAAGGAATATAATTATCAGACTAATAAGGGTAAATATGGTACATAATAAATTATCTCAATGTAGGAATCATCGGTTTCCGAAATATGTCTTACATTAATTATATTATGGTTATCACTGAAGTGGATAAGCCATAAAACGTGACCAGTTGGTGGTCCTCCGTGGACCAGACACCCTAAACGGATACTATTGCAAACAGGGAATACCCAGATGAAATGCCACATATGGCGAAACTTCATCAGGGTCTGCACTGTTTGCTTATACAAAATCGATCCACGGAGAAAGAAACATATTTTTAATTCATAAAATGAAATATACAATGGGCCATCCTGACTTTATTGTGTGTAGCTTTATGGAAAATTGCATTAGTCTGAAAAGGGTTAGTTAACCAATAAGTCCTCAGGAAAATTAAGATTTTTAGGATTTTTTTTTTCATTTCAGACAATGTAAGGGGAATGTTTGCGAATAAGAAAAGCTGATCATCTGAAGCAACAGAGACTAAATTGATCAAATAAAGGTCATTTTGATAGAATATATTTCCATCGGTGGGTACATGTAGAACTGGTCCTCAAACGGCCAAAATATAAGTGGTCATGGAGATTAGTTCATATACTAGAAGAATGCTTTTGTGAACGCCAATTCTTGTATGTTAAAAAAAAAAAAATAATAATAATAATAATAATAATAATAATGATAATGATAAATCGAGCTGGATAAGTGTTAGTTGAATGAAAATACTTTTTAGGTTATCTTATCAGATGAAAATGGCACGACGACCGAACAACAACAACATAATATCAAACCGCATTTTTGGAAAATATTTGTAACATGCTAAAACTATTGTAATCTTCAGCCAGCTTCTTTCTTTTAACTTAAATCATTGCCCATGACATCAAACCTTAAAGAAAATGTGCAGGTTTAGTTTTTATTCCATGCTGTGACAAGGTATTGCATGATATATTTTGGCAATTCATTAAAAATTGGAATTTGTTTTTTGAATAAATCATAATATTAAAAAATCTGATGTTGAAAATCTCAGGAATTTATTTTTATTTCATGGACTATTAATATACCTTTCAGAAAAAAGAATAAAAATCTGGGGTCACCGAACTAATTCTCTTTCAGGTGGGCCAAATTTAACCCCACCCCCATAGGTTTCATGTGTAATTCAATATAAAAAGTTCAGGAATGCCCATTTTGGTCGTTTTGATGATGCCATTTTACTAGTATATGACGCAATTTAGAATAAGAAAGAAAAACACACTAAAAATAGGTGCGCACCTGGGAATCGATCCAGGTCCTCTGGTTATGGAGCCAACCACGCTAACCACTAGGCCACGAGGTCAGTTTGTGCGCGGCTCTAAATAACCGTCCAAATAGAAAAGACTCGGCCACTTTCGTATTTGTAACCAGAGTAATTGTGTACGTCGTTTGATTTCGTCTGAGTATATTTATCTGTCTTTGGTACTGAGACGATCAGTTCTGATAAAAAGCCAATAGATATTTCGGACACACTTTAATTACTTTATTTTGCCAAGAAAATGTCAGAACACCGATATGACATTAGAATATCTGAAAGCTGTGTTGATCCGAATCCGTTAAAGATCGAATGACAGGACCCAGACAACTTTACCTGTTCCCAGACGCGGGAAAGGTGCGCATGGGAATAAGCCGCATATGTCTTTAAGTAATTCAAATCTCAAAACTTGCATTATGCCAACAAAATATAAAAAAAATTCAGTTTAAATGACCAAATGACTTCAGAGAAACTAAAAAGAAATGTGAACTGCTTGAATAATCTGATAAATTCAGCATTTTGAGGCCGACTTTCCATAAAGGACGACTTTCTATGGAAAGTCAGCCTCAAAATCCTGAATTCTAGATTAATCCTGAAAACTTTCACACAATGACAGCAACAGTGAACAATATAATCATCTTAGAATGGAGGCTAGCCTCAGCCACAGAGAGGCTTCAATATATTTTACATGTACTGGCCAAATCTTAGCCCTAGATTCTGCTGTTGTTAAAGAGCATGTATTGTTTTGCTCACATGGAGCCTCCCAAATTTATTCAATGTTTCACCCCTGGTATCACCATAATGAAAATTGACTGATGAAACAAAGAATTAGTCTCTTTACTAAAGACAGTTAGAGCTAAATGTATAGAAAACCTATTAATTGGGCAACAGTGAGTACACATGACAAAAGCTGGACATTTCTGAAATCCTGAACTTTAGAAATTCAAATCTTAAACATAAAACATCAACAATTTCAAGTTTAAATGGATAATTGTGCTTTAGATAAAATGATGATAAATCAGAGAATCATTATAATCGGCTGATTCATTTTTTTAAGGCTGGAAGTCAGCCTCAAAATAATGAATTTGTGAATAATCCTGAAAATTTTCACCTATGGCAAACAGATAATTTGCTGACAAAATCAAGACAGACAATAACAACATAGAGTACAATTTTTAACAATTTATTCTCATTTCAAATTGTTTAAAATATCTCATTAATCATAATCATTTTAACAGTCATGCTCGAACACAGAGATTTGTTTGTTTGTTTGTTTTGTTGCTTTACGTCCCAAGTCAACAGCTATGGTCATTGCGGGACGGTCAGTTCACTTAACCACACTTTTTCCTGGGCAAGCTTGAACAAGCAGTTAACCAGTACTTCGTGCACATACTTTCGCTTGTAACTGACAACAACCCTTCTTGAATGATTCAGCGGAAGGGAGGAGAATGACCGTAGAAATTGTTTCATGATCAATCTCCACGAAAGTAAGGGACCGGGCCGGGATCGAACTCGCGACCCCTGGATCAGCAGTCAGACTCGCATCTGTTGCCAGACACGTTACAGACTGCGCTACGCGGCCCGGTGTTGAACACAGAGACTATCCAGATCAAATAGTTCCGATACGTTTCTTATAATTCCCAGTGAATTATCTTACTGGAGAATATTTCATTTACTTTTTGCCTACTGGGTAATTTTGCAAGTTTTTTGTGGTCTGTTGATTTGAGTTCAAAAATCAACTTTTTATAAAAAGTCTTTCAGGAACACCATCTGTGTCAAACAGTTTCCATCCAGATCAGGCCCAACAAAATGTCGGGTCTGATCTGTGTCCAAACTGTTTGCAAAGGCTATCGGCAGACAACACTAGTAGGTCAAGCGTTAAGGAAATCTTAAATTTTATGAAAGAGTTTCAGCTTGAACTTTACCCAAACAGCTAATCCATCAATTATATACATGGCGTCAAAAGTTAAGCACCACCTATATTTTTGCTGAAACAATTTTCAAACTGCCTTGAAGAAATTTTATTGAACATGGTATATCTTTATTTGTTGAGAAACTCTGCATAAATAATTAAAAGAAAATTTAAAGATACATGTGATTTTCGGATTTTGTTACAAAATCATGAGTTTTTGTGACTTGGCAAAACTTCTCGCTATCACCCTGAAATCTTTCAAGTAGTAGCCCCCAACATCTTGAAACAAATTGTGTGCCTTTTTCACTAAAATTTTCAACATTTATTCATGTACACAAAGTTGCAATGAAAATAAGTTGACCACTATGTGCACTTTGTTGAACTCAGGGTCACATACTTTAGCAAAATAGCATGTTTGTTTTACTATCTTATCCCTATATGATGCATTTATCTTTAATTATAAATTGCATCACATAACCTTGCTCTGAAAAATCTAGCTACGAAGTTAGTGGTTCTAAACTTTTGACCCTGTGTTTATTTGCTGTGGTATGCAGGACACACACTAGATGATATGGGCCACATGACAGGTTTTGTTACATGTACCAGGTAAGGCTTACAACAGTCTGCTCAGCTATAGAGACTAGCAAGAATACTAAACAGAGCTACGTGCATTAAGGGGCTATTTTGGCCCCCTCTGGAAGTTGATTTTCACCAATTTCTTCTGATTGGTTTATTAGAAGAATGACCCAAGTTTAAATTTCTGGCATTTATTAAACTTTTACCATTGTTATGCTAACAAAATGGCTGACAAAATAGGCTTAAAATAAATTGCCAATTTGGACCAAATTTACGGCTTTCGGAAACCAATTTTTTAAGAATTTAGCACAGCTAAGTACCAGAACACCCTTTTAATTTGTTGTGTGCCTTGATAAGTCTCATCACCTGTTAAAACATCCTTTTTTGTATTTATTTGTGCTCTATGTTAATTTCTCTGTCAAATGTCTCAAATTTAATCCAAAATGGTCACTTTCCTATTTTCAGCCTATTTTGGTGGCCATTTTGGTTACCATAGCAACATTTAATGTCAAATTAATACCAGATTTTTACACTTGGGTTATTGTTCTAATAAACTAAGAAGAAATTGGTGAAGAACAATTTTTATTTTTAAGCCGAAATAGCCCCTTAATGCACATAGCTCTTTGCATGACCTAAGTTTAGCTATTACCCTTTCCAGAAAGTGAACAAAGGTGCTGACCAGACTGCACTGATGTGCAGGCTGGTCTATGCTTTTGTTGCTTGCAAGCAACATAATCAGGTTTTATTACAAGGCCATGGTTGTGGCCTAGTTAGCAACATGACAAATATTTTTTTAGCAAATGATTCTTCTAAAACTCTTAACATTTTGCATAACTTTATCAGGCTTATAGGAACCTTAACCTAGATGTGAATAGGGGAAATTACTTTGAATAAAATAAAAGTCCTGATAAGGAAATATTTTTAGGGTAAAATTGTAATTATTTTCTTGCCCATCAATTTAAACATGTGTTTTGGGTGCTCAAAAGAACCGAACCGTCTCATTGAGACGGTTCTTTTAAGTACCCATAACATATGTTTTGATTGAGAAATAAGAAAAATAATTTTCCATTACACACTTGTATCTGGAGGCCTAATAAAAACATACAATGTATGTTGTCTTATAACATGAAAGCTGCAACAAGTATAACATAGCTCCAGATAAGGCTGCGTATTGCGTATTTATGCAATTTCGTGGACCTGAAAACGCAATTAAATTCATTTCTGTAAGTACAAAAACGCAATAAAAATCCTTAATACTCAATTCCGAACTTTTTCGAAGCGTATGACGCTATAGTATTTAGTTTGCGATTGTCGTTTTTCGCATCACAAGCTGTTGTTGGGTACAAATTTATACACGGCGTGGCGCCGAATCTAGTTAATTAAATTGTAAATCAGTCCAGGAACATTCTTATCGCTGTTTAGCTATACCCAATATTTACACAATTACGACATTCGTCTCGCTTTACAATAAAAATGGCGTAACGTGGGTGAAAAAGCCTTAGAGCAATTGAATATCATATCATAACTAACTCTAATACCACGTTGGTGGTTCGAAGAACCAAAGATGAGTTGATAGATACGTTGGATTTTCAAAATAAGTTGGAAATAGCGATCTCAGATATACTAATATTGCAAGTGTGCTTTCTGAAAGTGAAACCGAAAGTAAATAAAAAAAGTCAGGAGAAACAAGGCCCGGTTTCATTTCTTATTTGCTTTCAGATAGATACCCAATACAAAAACTTGAAATACCCAATTTAAAATTTGAAATACCCAATTAAGCCAAAAAGAGGTGGGTAATTACCCAATTGCCACGAATCCTTATCTGGAGCTATGGTATAAAGCACAGCTGAATAAGTTCCTTGGCTGGGAATCAAACCCAAATCATACTGGTACAGGTCCAGTTAGACTGGCTCCAATCCTTAAAACATTTTTTCATCAATGTGTCAATTTCATATACTTGAAGCTAGTCTAACTCTGATGGCTCTGTTTTAAGGTCCTTAAAACAAGGCCATCAGAGAACAGAGCCATCAGAGTTGGACTAGAAACTGACACATTGATGAAAAAATATTTTAAGGACTGGAGCCAGTCTAAGGTCCAGTGATCTGACCACTGAGCCGAAGACTTGACTCTCTGATACAGCTGTCAGAGATGAAATATAAACTGAAAGCTATGCAAAATCTACTTTGTGCAGACAATCAAGGTGAGGGATAGCATATATAGTAAAGCCTGTCTTAAGCGGCCACTCAAAAATAGACAAACCAAATGTCTTTAAGACAAATGGTAGCTTAATGAAGGTCAAAAGTATTGCACAATGCTCTTTTGGAGCATTCTGCAATACTTTTGACCTGCATCAAGCGATAATCGGTCTTGAAAACCAATTTTTGGTCTTCATTTTGAGTGGCCCCTGAAGACAGGTTTTACTGTATAGCCAAAGACAAGATCAGTAGTAATCAGGCTGTGATTTCCCTTTATCAACAAAAATGAGCAAGCATTTTAAGACTTTGGTACTTATTGGACAGAAGACCAGTGGATGCTCAGACTGAGAGCCTTCTTTGCTTAAACTCACAGAAAATGGGAAAAGATGAGCGATCAAAACAAAACTGGCCTCGACGCAAGAAAACCTGTCTTCGGGGGTTTGCGAACAACAAAGGCGCAGACCAGCCTGCGCATCCGCGCTGACTGCTCAGCGCCCTTGTTATTCGCTTTTTAGAAAGAACCATATCTAAGCATGCTTCAAGTGAAATTACAATGTTCTAGCTAGTCTCTGTAGCTGGGGAGACTAGATAGTCTCGCTTTCACGGAAACCCCGAAGACAGGTTTTGCCGCGACGAGGCCCAAACCTAGACCTCTAACTTCAAAGAATAGCTGCCAATACATATTTAAACAATGGCTAAGCATGGAGTTTCAGACAGACATGCCTTAGCAAACGGCTTACACCCTATCAGACACAAGGAACAAGCAGTCCGATCAGGTTTTACACTATTTACCATTCAATTTCTTTATTTTACACATTTCATTAGTTGTAAAATAGACTTGTTTAAATTTTCGTACAAAGAAGCCTGAGGATTATTTTGTCACCAGGACAATATGTTTCATAAGGTCCTCCCTCAAACTTATGCTGATGGCTATGATCTGCCTGTACATTTGTGTATACACAAAGATCCCTTTCTAATAGTCCCTAATGCCTATATTTAGTAATCATATCTGGCAATCAAGTTTCATTCAAACCATTTATGGCTTTCTTTATTTGACTTCATAAATTTTTTCTTATAATTGTTCACCATCTTGTCAAAATTATCTGCTCTATCCTTGTACATGTTCTTCTTTATTTTCTTTCTCTCTGGGGCCTGAAATAATATATTAAGTACAGAGCTATTAAATGATTGAAAATGTGCTTCTATTGTCAGTCAGGATTTATCTACCCTTAAAAGTGATATTCACCTCGGCGGCTACCCTTAAAATTGATATTCACCTCGGCGGCTACTTTCACCTCGGTGGCCACCCTTAATTGATATTCACCTCGGCAGCTACCCTCAAAATTGATATTCACCTTGGTGGCTACCCTTAAGTGATATTCACTTCTGCCCCTACCCTTGAAATTGATATTCACCTCGGCGGCCAAGGTGAATATCACTTTTCAGGGTAGATACTGTCTACCAAAATTGAATTCAATAACTGTTTTGTTTTATGATTTTTCAACTGTGAATAAAAATTTCCCTCTACTTTCACTTTTGTAACTAGATTTGCATTGTTAAAGTTATGTTCACCCTAAGGACTTTCTCACAAGTTTAGCAACTGTTTTTAAAATATTCTAATGTAGTATTTTGAATTTTGAAATGGATATAAAATCTCTGAATGCAGAGTGTAAATCATATAATACATTTTTTACATATCGTTCATTCAAACAATGAACAAGAGGGCCCAAAGGCCCTGGATCGCTCACCTGAATCCTGGTACATTTACAGATATTTCTTTTTAGCTCTGGTGGACACGTTGTTCAGCAGAGCAGAATGTTCTGATCAATTTTGGTAGAGGGCATCATGAGACATGAGGAACATTTCTGTAAAATTATTTTGAATTTAGACCAGTGGTTCAGGAGGATATGTTGTTTAAAGATATTTCTTATCTAGAGCTCTGGTGGCCTTTTTGTTCATCCCAGCCAAACCATTTGTGCATTTTTGGTAGAGGGCATTATGAGGAACATTTCTGTGATATAATATTGAATTGGGGCCAGTGGTTCAGGAGGAGATGCCGTTTAAAGACATTTCTAAACTAGAGCTCTGGTGACCCCTTTGTTCAGCTGAGCGAACCCATTTGTGCAGGTTTGGACCAGGGCTGTATGAGCGACATTTCTGTGAAATTATTTTGAATTTGGACAAGTGGTTCAGGAGGAGATATTGTTTAAAGATTTTCCTATCTAGAGCCCCTTTTTTGTCGGCAGAGCAGAACTATTTGTGCAATTTTGGTAGGAGCATCATGAGGAACACTTCTGTGAAATTATTTCGATTTGGACCAGTGGTTCAGGAGGAAATGTGGTTTAAAGATATTTCTATTCTAGAGCTCTGGCGGCCCCTTTGTTTGGCAGAGCTGAACCATTTGTGCAATTTTGGTAGAAGCCATCATGAGGAACAATTCTGTGAAATTGTTTTGAATTTGGACCAATGGTTCAGAAGGAGATGTTGCTTAAAGATTTTTTATATGGAACTCTGGTGGCCCTCTTGTTCAGCAGAGTGGAACCATTTGTGCAATTTTGGAAGAGGGCATTATGGTGAACATTACTGTGATTTTTTTTCAAATTTGGACCAGTGTTTCAGGAGATGATGTTGTAAGCAAAAGTTTACAGCCGACCAGACGAAGACCGATCACAATAAAGGGGTATTTTGGAAAACATATGAAGCCACAGATGAAATGCAGCAAAATACGGCATTTCATCAGGGCCAGCACTTTTTCCAATGATGAATACAATCTCCAGGGACTTGATTCCATAATTATTTGGAAATTTCTATCCGATATGTGAGGATGCAAATGGTTAAGCTTGGAGGATGAATATCTGATCAAAGGCTGATCTAGGTGTTTGTTGGGAGCAACTAAAATTTGTTGGATTTGAAATGCTTTGACTTATCTATTAACCCATTGGATTTGGGAAACCCCTAAACGAGTACTTATGCAAACAGTGAGAAACCTGATGAAATGCAGCATAATGCTGCATTTCATCAGGGTCTACACAGTTTGTAAAGGTAAAAAAGATCTTCAGACAAAATAATAAAATATTTTTTGAAAATTATAACCTGGAACCCCCAGAAATGTACTCTGGACTATCCAAAGTTGATTGTATCAAACCAGAAGCTAGTTTCCATTAGTACCCTAGAGTCATGGGTTTTGACGCACCTAAGCACTATTTTATCGCTTATGAAGTTCATATGTAAAGATGGGTTAAGTTACATTGTGTATGTTACTAATGAACACATAGTACATCAGCTAATGCTATGAATTTTTTTCTGTATTGGCCATACTCCTGAAAATTTCAAAAGGAAACAGACCCCTTTGGTGCACACTATTTTTGTTCACAGTCATATGAAATGACGCATCTGTGTTTATTCCATTTTTCTTACTACTTATTAACAAAATCTTAAAAATCAGGCCGTGAATAAGGTGAAAAGGCATCTTATAAAAGTTAGAATACAACAAAATAGAAGAATTACTGTTGTCGGGCATATGATCATACTTTAAAAATCAGACCCGTTATTCTGAAAATGGCGGCCATTTTATTATTTTAGTTTTGGGGGTGGAGCAGATGTCATGGTTATTCCTCCCACTTACTTCAACAAATATATCCAAATTGTGGATGCAAATGTTCTTTAGACAGCATGCAGTAACAGTAAAAACAAATTTGTTCAAATAATTGATATAACTTATGCTAACGAGTTAGTGAAAATATGCTTACATATTTTCTCATTTTCACGTTTCTTAATAAATTCATATAAGACATAGCATCACATCAAATGTAATTATTTTTTGTAAAACAGCAAAGCAATCATATGATTTGAAGGTGGATCACTAGAGCAGATTTCAATGTAGCAGGGAATAAAAGTCTTTTAACAATGGAATGAAATTTGTCTGAAAATTTCTCCCTTTTTGGTGGGCAAAAAAGTACCTTAAGAATTTGGCTAAAAAACATGACCGTTCAAGGTAAAGGGGCTGCAAATTTCTAGGAAAATCAACAAAAATATATTTGACCACCTAGATGTATTCTTCTAATGTCATTCTACCTCAGCAATGCTAAGATGTTGAAAATCAAATAATGTAGCTTCATACATTTGAGGAAAATGGAAGGTGCGTCAAAATAGATGTGCGTCAAAACACATTACTGGAGGATATACAAAGGGTTAAAGCAACACAAATTTCAATACCTCTCCAGCTGACTCTAAAGCCCTTTTCTGTCCCGGATTTTTTTCTGGCCCCTTTTTCTCTTGCCAGTTTCCTGCTCCCTTCCCCTTCTTTGCTCCTTTCTCTTTCTTCCGTGGCTGTTGACCAGGTCTCTTCTTGTGTCTCACTTTAGGGCCCCAGTGAGATGGCAGCCCCTTGGGAGCCACTGGATTTTCCGCTTTCGCTTTCTTATCAGTCTCACTGAGCGTAAGAGCATTTATTTTAGAAGATTTTCCCCTTTTATCCCCTGCTCTCTGTGGAGGGGCTTTTTCACCTTCTTTGGCTTTCATCATCATTTCTGCCTTTATCTACAAATAAATACACAATAAAGTTGACATTACTTGCCAGTAACCCGCCAATATTTTTACCTGAAAATGTCGTTTATCAGTCATCCCTAATATTAACTGAATTGTTTCAACATTACCTAATAAACGTTTCCTATCTCACGGCATGTTACCTTTATCAGGTCATGATGACGTTGCAATTTTTGGATGACGTCGGTAGTGACGCTGAATCAGCACAAAAATAAAAAAAATACGTCATAATCGCTAGTTTGAAGAGTGTTCAATGATGGGTAAACTGATAAATAGAATACCAGGTTTGGGTCGTTTGATATCAAGTTTACCAGGCAAGGCTTTGAGCAAGCCTCGCGATGTCAACATGCGTTCTCAAAGCCTTGCCTGGTAAACTTGATTTCAAAAAACATTCACCTAGTATTCTCTATATATATTCAGACTAGAATTTATCATGGAAGCAAACACTATGAATGCTGATCGGACTGCTCCTAAGGATTAGACTGCTCCCTATCAAATTATTAAATTTAATAAATAACTCATGATTTATATATTTAGTAACATTATGTAATAATATCCACAAAAACATGTGTATTTTTGGCAAAATCTTAGCCATTTGAAGCAAAAGAATGTGATTTCAAAATAATTTTTGTATTAAATGATAAATATAATCTAACAATCTTGCTTCTGAAGTATTGAATCTAATTAACTCATTGCGAAAAAGCAATAAAACTTTTCCTCAAATTTTTTAATTCTAACATTAACCCTTTACTCCATAATAACGAATTTTGACGCCTTTGAAATATCATGTACGTATACATGTGAAAATATTATGGAAAATGGAGTATTTGCTCTTTTGAAGCAAATGCTCCATTTTCCATAGTATTTTCAAAAGTATTCAAATTGCCTAAAAATAGAAAATGATGTCATGATCTAAAAATAGCCTATGGAGTAGAGTTAAATAATACTTTAGCACTCATATAAGATCCTCTATTTACCAAGCCTCCAGATAAGAGTGTGTGCAATAGAAAAAAAAATATTTTCCTATTTCTCAACCAAAACATATGCTGTGGGTACCCAAAAGAACCGTCTCAATGAGACGGTTCTTTTGAGCAACCAAAACAAATGTTTAAACTGATGAGTAAGAAAATATTTACATATTGAGGCTCGACATGTTTGTTTATCTTATGCATCACATTACTGACACTTTACCTTCTGTTTTTCCTTTCTTCTTTGCTGTACTTCCAAAGCTCTCATATTTTCCAAAGAAAACTCAACAATCAATCTCTGAAACACGACATAATCAGGGTTCATACAGGCAAGATTGTGTAAAATTCAAGGACTTTTCAAGGACTTCTCGAAGACTTTGCTACTGTTTTCAAGGACTGAAAACTTAAGAAAAATACTAATTTACACGTTAAAATTCTACTTCTGAAATGCTAGAGTCCATTACTAAAGATAATAGTTTTAGATAATTACACTTATGTGCCAAATTAAAGTTCACAAACTTTAAAACATGCATAAATTTATTGGAGATTTAGACATTCATTTCTTCTTCATTTCAATTTTATACATAATATGGACTTGACAAATACATATATGGGAACATATAAGCAGGCCTTCAAATATTCACAATATAATTAGGTTGTTCACTTTATGCATATTGTTGCTGAGCAACCGATAAAAATAACTAAAAATCCACTAGTTTGCTCATATTAGTGGTCGCCATGGTTACAAAGAATGAATTTCTGATGTTATTTTTAATGCTACTCAAAGACAACATATTTTTCTATATATTGACCTTCAAAAAGTTATTTGCTAGCCTTTCTTTTATAGCTAAACAATTTAAAATGCAAAAATGTTAATAAAATCTGTCAAGATTCAAAGTTCCTAAAATGGGGGGGTGTGGAAGACAAATATTAATAAATACACAAGTTAAAAAGTCAAATGCACTTCAAATTATACCTAAGACTTTAAAACAAAGATAATCTGTCAATAACATGTCTTTAAAAAGTTAGAATAATGCATTAAAAATCGTGTTGTCATGGAAACAAAAACGCAGTATTTTTTATATTCACTCTAATAATCGCAATTTTCGTGATCAATTTTAACAAGAAATGTTGACTTTTTTAATTTGTTATTGATAAAAATTGAAATAAAACCACACATAAAGACATTAATAAGTCAGACATGTGATAACATAAACTCAAGTAACTATTGAATGTGTGGTTACCATGGCAACTGTTTTAATGAAATAGATAGGGCAAATTTGGCCATTTTTCTCTTGTTGCTAGGCAACCACCTCAAGTATGGAGTTAAATTTTCAGAACATTTGTAATGATAGGGAGGATATTGATGTATCTATTCATAAGCCTTATTAATGTTGTTAATCTTTTCTTTTAGATTTTAAGTATTATAAGTGTTGAAAATAAGCATTATTTTTTGCCTTGAAATTCACTTTGTGAACTTTAATTTGGCACCTGACTGTAGTATAAAATTGCTGCACCAAATGAAGACACCACAGTTTTTTTACTGATTTAGGTCTCCAAAAACACTTGAATCCTCCTGTAAATGGTAAAATTCAGAACTTTTCAAGGCCTTTGAGTGTTTTTCAAGTACTTTTCAGGGCAAACTTTATTTTCAAGGACTTTTCAAGACAGTCCTGTATATTCAAGTACTTTTCAAGCCTGTGCAAACCCTGATAATCATGGTTGAAAGTTCAAAATTTCCAAAATCCTGAACTTTTGAACAAAATCCCTGAACTTTCCTGTTCTCCAAGGAAAATTCTACTATCAATCTCTGAAACACAACACAACATAATCATGGTGAAAGTTCAAAATTTCCGAAATCCTGAACTTTTGAACACAATCCATCAACTTTCTTGTTCTCCAGAGAAAACTCCACTATCAGTCTCTGAGACACAACACAGCATAATCATGGGTGAAAGTTCAAATTTCCAAAATCCTGAACTTTTGAAATTCAAAGTTTAAAATTTGCAGTATGCTTTCAAAATATTAATATTTCAAGTTTATATGGTTAATTGTCTTTAGATAAACTGTAAATATATCAGAAATGCTTTTATATTCTGCCTAATTCAGTATTTTGAGGCTGACTTTCTATGGAAAGTCAGCCTCAAAATCCTGAATTCAGGAATAATCCTGAAAACTTTCATCTGTGCATAATCTGTCAAAAGATCTGTAAAGAAATGAGCCAGACCACATGCAGATTGCACTCAAGTCAATTCAAGGTTATAGACACTAACATGCCTTCAGCAATCAAATGCAAGAAGACAGTTGGCATTGACACCTCAAATCACAACAGATATAAATAAATCAGCAGACCACATGCAGACTGCAAAGACAGATCAAATTCAAGGTAATAGTCTCTTTGCAGAACTCTTTGCATGCTGGGTAATTTTTCATGCTTTTGTTGTCCTCTGCTCTTTTTTTTCAAAATGTAAGTTTTCAAATAATTATTTTAGCAACACAATCAGAGTGTCAAACTGTTTGGATTGGGATTCCTACCTCAAGTA
Source organism: Loripinus fragilis (assembly GCA_964019695.1). Classification (NCBI taxonomy): domain Eukaryota; kingdom Metazoa; phylum Mollusca; class Bivalvia; order Lucinida; family Lucinidae; genus Loripinus; species Loripinus fragilis. Next base: position 90,595,303 of record OZ026517.1, read on the forward strand.
ATATATGAGATATTTTCCGGACACAATGCGAATGGACACTCACTGTAGACAGAGTGAGTTTTATATCCTAGAAGCCAGATTTTAAATCTTCAGTACCTATATCCTGTAATCCTGTAATCTTCATCTGAGTGTTTCAGAAATATGTTATTAATCAAGTGACATTGTATTGGCCCATTTTCAAGTCCTCGGTCAGCTGCATGGGTGAAAGTTTAATTTTTTTCCCAAATCCTGAACTTGAGAAATTAAAATTCTATTACTTGCAGGATGCCTATAAACACTGATGGTAATTAAAAGTTTAACCCTTAATGCGCCAATCGCAACAAAAGTCGTCCGCTTTTCTCGTCTGCTGAAATGTTTAAGAAGCCTCTATTGCAAAAAAAAGTGGACCAAGATCAGACTGCTCCTATAGGAGCAGTCTGTTCTGGGTCCTCACTGTTTGCTTTCTATACTTGATACGTCAGTTATGCTAGGCAATTATTTGCAGCAGACGACTTCAGCAGACAACATTTTCAGATGCATTTTTTTCTTGGCGCTTTAAGGGTTAAATGATTAAATGTGTTTAGATAATCTGAAGACTTATCAAAGAAGCTATTATAAACTCCCCAATTCAGCATTTTGAGGCCGACTTTCTATGGAAAGTCAACCTCAAAATCCTGAATTCAGGATCAATCCTGAAAATTATCACCCATGCAGCTGTACTGACCCTTGGACATGTAACTTGGCCAAGGCAAAATCAATTGATTAATGACATTTTTATCTATTACCTACTAAATATATAGCACTTTTACATGAAAATATGTCTGTGTCATACTGGTTTGTCCTCAACTTAATACAGCTGACACCAAGACCAATACTGCTGACCTCAAGTCAATATTGATAGACCTTCGATAAATACAGACATCCATGCAATGTAATTAATTAACCCTTTTATACTAATGGATTCTTCCTTCTGGTTTGATACAATGAACTTGGGATATACCATTGTAGACATATCTTGGGGTGTCGGGTTATAATTTGCCAAAATATTGGTTTGTCTGGAGATCTTTTTACCTTTATAAACAGTGTAAACCCTGATCGGCATTATGCTGCATTTTATCTGGGTCTTCACTATTTGCAAAATTACCAGTTTAGGGATTACCAAAAAACAAAGGGTTAATAATAAGAGGATAAAACATTCTTTTACGTGCATTTATGTTTGTCAAGCCCGAATGTGCTTCGCGGTTTGGGCTGCAACACATTATCACATGGGGGCTTGGCAAATGGTAATACACGGAAAAGAATGTTATATCGTATTGTTAGGTACCTTCCTTTCCAGCACACTGGGCTAAATGGCAATGAAACCCTCTGCTGCTGTGTATTAATGGGAATGAAGCCCGTAGCCTGTGATTGGTCAATGATCAGCCGCATTGCGATACATTGAATTTTATGAAATGTACAACTGTCAGCAATTTAAACTTGTCAAGTTTCTATAGTAAACACCTATTAGGTATATAACAATGTATAATCTTAATCAGTAGCACTGTCATGCTGCATGCATGTCAATACAGACTTACCCTCTTATCCCCAAATATCTCTGGGTTATTGTTGGTATTTCTCAGAGCTGTTAGGGCATGTTGATGGTCTTTGAAGCTAACAAATCCATAGCCCAGTGATTTGCCGACTCCTTTACCTTTACCCCCACCAAGGTCACGCATGATCCGACTCTATAACATATAAAAATAAAAAAGGTATTTTAATATATTTCAGGGTATTTTGTGTTAGCTCTGAATGAAGTCTTCCATTTTAAGATTATGACAGAACTTCTGTCTAATTGGCTACATCTGAACAAGCCTTCCCATGTCAAAATGAAAAGTAAAGAGGTAAATAAAGGTTCATAAGCAATCCTTAAGATCTAGTTCCACTGTGTAGCCATGCATGTACATTTAAAGAATAATTTGTAAATGCATGTGATAAGTGCTTTTTTCATATGAGAGTTTGTTTGTTTGGTTTGATGCTTTACGTACCAGTCAACAGCTATGGACATGTCGGGACAGTCAGTTCACCTAACCACACTTTTTTCCTGGGCAAGCTTGACTAAGCATTTAACCAGTACTTTGTGCACATACTTTCGCTTGTATTTGACAACAACCCTTCTTGAATCAACAGAAGGGAGGAAAATGGCCGTAGAAATTATTTCACGACCAATCTCTGTGAACAATGAATGAGTTAAGGGTTTACATACCTCTGTAATGACAGCTGATTTGTCCCCTACAGCATCCTTGTAAATGGCCGCTAACTTCTTGTCATCAACTTGTACAGGAATATTTCTAACACAAAGTCTGTATGGTGAGATAAATATATTGTCATTCTTAAGTTTCTGTCTCTTTTCAGCATCCATCTAGAAATATTGAAATATAAGCCTAGTTAACCCCTTGTCTTGCTGAGATAAATTTGTATGTTTACTGAGGCAGCACACAAGATTTTGGAAATTAACCAAGGCTCAGGTCAGCCTGCGCAAATACAAAGTACAAAGAATGGATGTAGATGAAGACTCAACCAAAATTTAGATCTCTAGCCTCTCTAAATATGTCAGCATATGCGTTTAGAGTCAGCACATGCGATTTTGGAACTTATCACATTATTGAGTGAAAGTCCCAGGTGGCTTTTTATCTTAGCAAACAGTGCAGAACTTTGATGAAAGGCCGCATTCTACGGCATTTCATCTGGGTTTTCACTGATTGGCACAGTATGCATTTAGGGGTTTTCTGTATGCTTTGTTTGATTCTTCACATCCCAGTCAACAATTTTTCAGTCATGTCAGGACAGGCCTTCCTGGGTTGAAACAGTACTAAGCAGCCGATAAAATGTCTTGCTCAAGGAAGATTTCCTGTATGCAACAGGTTAAAAAGTTCCTTTGGAGGCCTGTAATGAGAATGTACAGTAAAACCTGTGTAATACGGCCACTCTCAAAAAGACCAAAAAATAGTTTTCAAGACCAATTATCGCTTAATGCAGGTCAAAAGTATTGCAGAATGCTCCAAAGGGAGCATTCTGCAATATGTTCGACCTTCATTAAGCTACCAGTTGTCATTAAGACCATTGTTTTGTCTATTTTTGAATGGCCATTTTACACAGGTTTTACTGTGCCACATCTACTAGTTTACCCACCTTCATTCTTTTGTCTAAATCCACCTTAGTAAGACCTTCAGCTGCCTGTGTTCCTGGACGAATCACTGAAACAGAATCAAAAACATGATTATAACTGGTTTATGCCAAGAAGAACCTTATATCTCTATTACTTTATCCTAATGAAAGGATTCAGTTCTACGTCTGCCATCAGACATCGTCCAAATATCTAACCAAATGTCTGAGACCTTAGTGGCCATTTAGGACTATAATGTTTACCATTTTGAAAGTGTCATGCTTGAATGTTAAGAATTATATTTTTCTGAAATGATTTTCCAGTTATTAGCATGCATTTACAAGGAGAGTGGAAAACAGTGTGAATCCTGATCAGCTGGCTTCTCAGAAGCCAGCTGATCTGGATCTACACTATTTTCAAACAAAATGTGTAGAGTAGATCGGAGTCAAGCCCTGCTAGTATCATTAAGATAAGATCATTTTATTTTGCAAAAGGCCAATCAGCCCATGAGCTACACTTTAACAAGAATATATCAAATACATAACACTAGAAATCTAGATAAGACAATATCAAGGAATAATCTCTTTCAACTTGGCTCATTTATATCTATTATGAAGGGTTGTAGGAAGAAAATTTTCAAATTATTTTAATTGCTGAATTTGTTCTAATTGCAATAATGCACAAACTGATGCTAAATGGTAACAAAACAACACATGAGTGGGAGGATGGGATAGAAAAATCTGTCTGAGGATCACCGTTTCGCATCATGAGGCTTGCCGAGTGATGACAAACTGTGATCCCGGAGGGGTGGATTATTTTATCCTACCCTCACATGAATGATGAATAATGGACTCTTTTTCTTGCTCACCACTAAATACCTCATTTTATATTGGAAAAAAGAGTTCCAGAAAATCCTAAATAAGCTGAAGTGCAACATAGTGACTTAATTTTAACATTACAATGTCAGGGATCGAAGTGCAGCCAGCATGCGGCTGTTCGTTTTTTATCTTTCCCACAGGCTGGTATGGGTATGCGAGATAGAATTATCTCACATGATAGTATTATCTCACATCTCACATAGGTAAAAACAACGGAAATCCTGATCTGGTGTGCGAGAAAAAAATTGTCCCAGGGTTTTACAGGACGCAATATCCTGCGTCTTATACGCATAAATCATTAGGTAGGACCCCTCAATTTACCTTACCTGCATCCGCTGGGACCCAGACGTGTTTGTTGTGCCTTTCATTAAAATCCCAAATTCCAAAGTTATTTCGTAACGATTCGGTTTTTCCCATATTTACAGCCCATCTATAACTAAATAGGACAGGTGCTGTCGTTTAACCAATAATATCGGAAGGTGTGTCAAAACAGTCCAATCAAATTCGCGTTGCTATGGCGCTTTGAAATCTCATCATGTCTAGCACCTGCTCTGATTTAACGATCAACATAGACGCTTGTCAACCTATTGGGTTTTCTTACGGTTAAGCGTGTAAATGACTAGAAAAAACCGGCTGCTAAAATGTCGAAACAGATCGATCAAAACTTTTTTGGCAAAAGAAATGCAGAAACGGACCAAGAACCATCCTCTAGCGGCTGTTCAGAGTCAGATCAGTCCAAATCTTCAAAAAAACCCAGCCCCCCCCCCCCCCCCCCCCAAAAAAGATAGAAAATTCCTATCTAGCTGGCTAGGTCGCTACAAATGGTTGAGATGCGAAAATGACCTGATGTTTTGCGACACTTGTTTGACAGCTAAGGCCTGTTTGAATCCCTTCACGGAAATATTTACTACCTCCCAAAATTCTACGCTTATATAAAAAGATGGGACCCCCATTTTCAATGATGGGACCCCCATCATAATCAAAGTTGAGTCCCAGGGACCCCCAAACATTCAACTTGGTGTAAAACCCTGTGTCCACTACAATTTGGGCCTCGACTCAAGAAAACCTGTCTTCGGGGGTTTGCAAACAACACAAAGGCGCAGACCAGCCTGCGCATCCACACAGACTGATCAGCGCCTATGTTATAAGTTTTTCGGAAACTATCATATCTAAACTTGCTAGCAGCGCAATTTTTAATTTTCTAGCTAGTCTCTGTAGCTGAGGAGACTGGTTTGAGTCTCCATTTGTCGGAAACCCTGAAGACAGGTTTTGTCACGTTGAGGCCCATTTCTAAGTTGCATACTCACTTCCTTCTCGAGCTAGATACAAATTTCTGTTATCTTTTTTCTCTTTCTTCTTGTTCTCGTTAAATTTTGTCGACTCTTCTCTAGACACAGCCAGTGACATGATCAAGCTTCTACCGTCCAGAACTATCCCAGAGTCCTCTGCTTCTCGTAAACACTGCTCTGCTGACTCTCGTGACTTGAATTTAACAAAACCCATTCCTAAAAATATTTAAAGAAAAAATTCTAACTGAACAAGAAATGTCACAAACACGTGACGAATGCCCCCAAAGGAATTGGTCTAGCACAAGACACATTTGAGGAAAGATAGCTATAATATAGCAAGAAAAACCTAGAAATGAAGCCAGAAGTCAATGTCAAGGTCAAAATGACTCAAAATTGTATGCACCACTCCGCCATCCCAAGAGGAATCACCACCCCAAATTTGGGATTCCTACATCAAATAATATAGGAGATATGCTCTGGACACAATAATTCTTGAAAACTAGGTCAGAGGTCAAGGTCACAGTGACCCAAAAATGGTTTGTGACACTCAGGCATCCCAAGATGCATTTACATACCAAATTTGGAATTCCTATTTCAAAGAATATAGGAGATATGCACCAGTTTCTAGAAACTAGGTCAGAGGTCAAGTTCAAAGTCACAGTGACTAAATTATGGTAAGTGACACTTCGTCATCCCAAGATGCATCCACACACCAAATTTGAGATTCCTACCTCAAATAATATAAGAGATACGCTCTGGACATGATTATTCTAAAAACTAGGTCAGAGGTCAAGGTCACAGTGACCCAAAAATGGTACATGACACTCCCCTATTCCAAGATGCATCCATACACCAAAATTGGAATTCCTAACCCAAGGAATATATGAGATATGCTCGGGACACAATAATTCTTAAAACTAGGTCAGAGGTCAAGGTCACAGTGACCCAAAAATGGTATGTGACACCCTGTCATCCCAAGATGTATTTACACACCAAAATTGGAGTTCCTATCTCAAAGAATATAGGAGATATGCACCAGACTCAATGTAGTTTCTAGAAACTAGGCCAGAGGTCAAGTTCAAGGTCACAGTGACCCAATTATGGTACCCGACACTTTGTCATCCCAAGATGCATCCACACACTAAATTTGAGATTCCTACCTCAAATAATATAAGAGATATGCTATGGACAAGATTATTCTAAAAACTAGGTCAGAGGTCAAGGTCAAGGTCACAGTGACCCGAAAATGGTACATGACACTCCGCTATCCCAAGATGCATCCACACACCAAATTTGGAATTCCTAACTCAAAGAATATAAGAGATATGCTCTGGACACAATAATTCTTAAAACTAGGTCAGAGGTCAAGGTCACAGTGACCCAAAAATGGCATGTGACACCCTGTCATCCAAAGATACATTTACACACCAAATTTGGAATTCCTATCTCAAAGAATATAGGAGATATACACCAGACTCAATGCAGTTTTCAAGAAACTACGTCAGAGGTCAAGTTCAAGGTCACAGTGACCCAATTATGGTACGCGACACTTCGTCATCCCAAGATGCATCCACACACCAAATTTGAGATTCCTACCTCAAATAATATAAGAGATATGCTCCGGACACGATTATTCTAAAAACTAGGTCAGAGGTCAAGGTCAAGGTCACAGTGACCCGAAAATGGTACGCGACACTCTGCCATCCCAAGATGTATCCACACACCAAATTTGGAATTCCTACCTCAAAGAATATAGGAGGTATGGACCGGACACGAAAGCGGGACGGATGGACTGACGGACGGACGGACGGACTGACGGACGGACGGACAGTGCGATTACTATATGCCTCCCAAAGTTCCTTTGGGGGCATAAAAATTACAACAGTAACTTCTGCTAACAATATGAGCTGCATCATGAGAAACCCTGTTTTTGTTCCTATGAACAACAGAGGCCCACCAGATCAGTATGTGCATCTACAGTCTGATCAGCACAATTGTTATTCTCAGTCTTGAGAATATGATAACTTCAATTACAATACAAGCTAGGATGTGAGGAAATCTTTTTTTGTTTGTAGTGTCAGTGAAATTTTAAGAAAATTTAACATTCCTGATTTCAGACAAACTTCCATTAGTGTGTTTTGGTTCTTTACGTCAGTCAACAGCTATGGTCATGTCAGGACAGACAGTTCACCTAACCACACTTTTTCCTGGGCAAGCTTGACTAAGCTGTTAACCAGTGTTTCGTGCATATACATTCCCTTGTAACTGACAACAACCCTTCTTGAATCAGTGGAAGGGCCGTAGAAATTATTTCATGATCAATCTCCGCGAAAGTATGGGACCGGGACGACCCTTGGATCTGCAGTCAGACATGTATCTGCAGTCAAGCATGTTACCGACAGTGCTACACGGCCTGGTGTAAAGTTCCATTTATTAGTTCTTATGATTCACTGGACTTTAATGCAAGTACAGTAAAACCTGTGTAAAACGATCACTCAAAAACAGACAAAACAAAGGTCTTTACGACAACTGGTAGCTTAATGAAGGTCAAAAGTATTGCAGAATGCTCCCTTTGCATTAAGCGATAATCGGTCTTGAAAACAAATTTTCTGTCTTTTTGAGAGTGGCCGTTTTACAAAGGTTTTACTGTAAGAGGTATTCACTAGATTTCAGTGATTTTTTAAAAAAATAATCTGTTTCTCTTACATTATTTTGTGAAATACATCATTGTCACCGACAGGTAGCACTTTAGCATGCACTAACCTGTCTCCGTTTGCTCGGAGCACACTGGGATTGAACCACCATTCCCCCTCCATTGTTGTTGTTTTTGTCTGTGCATGTCTTCCAATTACTTTCATCATGGAAGACAAAGACTGTTTATTTTGAGGAAGCTATTGCATTTTCAATTTTCTGCTTCGAATATCTACATTTTTAGTAACTGAAGCTGCATATGTGATGCAACTATTACATCATTAGCACCCACAGTAAGGAAAAGCATGGTTTATGTAGTGTAGTGATACATTCTAGTTGAACAGGATTAGCCAGGCTGGGCTAGATCCCATAATTCAAAACGTGAATTGCGAGAGATCTAGATGAGATATTGTCAGTTCTTGCGAGAATGGAAATGCATTCTTTGCATTCTTAAATATTTAAATGTAGTTTTTATACATGTACATTTGATAGTTGGCTAGCGGATTTATAAGGCAATCAATTTTTGTCTTGTGTCATCTCCAATGCACCCCTGACTTTTTCACTAGTGTGATTCAACAGTTGTGCTAGCCTATGTTGTTTTGAAATGCCCAAGATAAGGAAGTTGGGAAAAATGCATCGAGATATAAAAGTTCTCATTCATGCACAAATAACAAGCCTTAGAAAAATTTAGAACTGAAAAAATCAACTTTTTTTACTATACAGTAAAACCTGTGTAAAACGGCCACTCTCAAAAAGAGCCAAAATTGGTTTTCTAGACCAATTATCACTTAATGCAGGTCGAAAGTATTGCAGAATGCTCCAATGGGAGCATTCTGCACTACTTTCGACCTTCATTAAAATACCATTTGTCATTAAGATCTTTGTTTTGTCTATTTTTGAGTGGCTGCTTAAGACAGGTTTTACTGAAATGTTCTCTTACCTTTAGAATGCTCTGTCTGGGGGTCCACTACCACTCTACTATAAACTATATCACCGTACTGAGAAAAATATTCCTCAAGCCCTTCATCATTACGATCAAACGATAAATTTCTGAAAGAAAAGAAATTGTGCTCTTGTTACTCTTGTATCACAATTGCTATTAATATTCAACCCATTACTCCATAATAACGCCTTTTTCACGCCTTTGAAATACAACATATTTGAAAAAATTATGGAAAATTGAACGTTTGCTCCATTGGAGCAAATGCTACATTTTCCATAGTATTTTCAAAAGTATTCCAACCTTAACTTAGATTTCTTAAATTTTTTTGATGTTGTCTAAAAATAGAAAATGATGTCATGATCTAAAAATAGCCTATGGAGTAAAGGGTTAAAGCTTCATCGTCATGTCAGCTTTTTTAACTCTTTATTTGTTCGTGGTGACTTTGTCATCTGCTGACCTTTGCAAACAGTTTGGACACACATCAGAGGTCTGACAGAAAATGATAACAATTTTATGCTATTTTTTCCCCTTAATCCTTTGTATTCAGGAAACCCCTAAATGAGTACTTTTGCAAACAGTGAAGACCCAGATGAAATGCAGCATAATGCTGCTTTTCATCAGGGTCTACACTGTTTGCAAAGGTAAAATAGATCTTCAGACAAAAAAATACAATATTTTCTTTAAAACTATAACCTGACACCCCTAAATATGTACAATGGACTATCCCAAATTTATTGTATCAAACCAAAAGGAAGTATCCATTAGTATACAAAGGGTTAACTGGACCTATGGAAATAAGTTCAAGTGTCAAACAGGGCTTTAGATAAGCTTTTATTTTTTAAAAAAAAGTACAGTACTCGTCCATTTTTAAAAAAAGGAGTAACGTGAAATTTTTTGAGTACTGACTTTTTGTCTTAAAAACATATACCAAGAAACGATAAAGCTATTTCAACAGGCCATTTAATTGCGCCTGAGCTAACTGCTTGTTTTCCAAGTCTATTAACAAGAGAGCAAACAGTAAGATAACAATTTTTATTTGGCATAATAGGTGTTGGGTTTAGCAGGACAAAGCCGTAGAGGGGACAAGGGGGTGCTGGAGGAGAATACTTGTTGTAAAAATAGTGCAAATTGGAGTGTTACTAGTGCCCTTTTAGTGGCTATTGTCTGCTTTGGGAGGGGTAGGTGGGTGAGGGGTTTTGTTGAAATCAAAATATTGGATCAGATTTTGACGCTACTTGAAATGATCTGAAAGATTTTTTTAGTCATTAGACAGACTGAAATACTTTTGTATAAGCCAGTACTTGTTTGGATTTTGTGTATTCGATTCTCGCAAACACAGGTCTCCTGATACTTTTCTAAAAAGAAAAAGCGGCTTGATTTCAGAGATATTTGCAGAAAATACTGTACACTATTACAAGAAAGCAAACACGACTGGATGGCTTTTTTTCTATAACTTTCTTTCGTAGCATTTTGCAGACAATTTGTTGCGAAACCGAAAGTAAAACTGTGTGTTACACAGCAACCTCGTGGTTCTCGATGGTTTCCGCAAGCTGCACTATTGATCCGACAGCGACTTAGACGCGAATGTGTTTGAGAAGATTTGCGATGCCTCCGTAATAAAACGAACATGCCCGAAGAGAAACAAATTCCTCTAACCTTTTCCTACCGTGTAAACAAGAAAACGAAATATGACATTTTGGACGTTACACTCTGGAAAAACATTAAATGCGTAATGCTTATTTTGTTTTTCGTACATGATACGGGGTAGAATTTAAATAAATGCGTATCCTATCAAATATTTTCGTAATTTACGCGGTACGCAAGCTTATCTAAAGCCCTGGTCAAATATTTAGTGTAAGCCCAAAACAATTAAAATGTGAGTTTACTGTTTTGAAAGCTGCCAAGCAGTCTGATCACAATTCATTGTTAAATTACTGGCAGGTTAATGGTTAAAAAGACTAAACTCCGTAGTTTGTCTGCATGTATTAGGAGATAATGCACAAACTTTAGTACAATTACAGTAAATTCTGTCTAAAATGGTCACTCTCAAAAAGACCAAAATTTGGTTTTCAAGACCAATTATCCCTTAATGCAGGTCAAAAGTATTGCAGAAAGCTCCAAGGGGAGCATTCTGCAATACTTTCGACCTTCATGAAGCTACCATTTGTCAGATCTTTGCTTTGTCTATTTTTCAGTGGCCGTTTTACATAGGTTTACAATTATTCTGTACCACCTACAACAGTGTATAAATTGCACATTACAAAATTTTATGTTGATGCTTTACATCCCAGTGAACAATTTTTCAGTCATGTCGGGAAGATTCACTTCCTGGGTTGAACCAGTACTTAGCAGCAGATAAAGTGTCTCGCTCAAGGACACAACAAAGGGACTCCGGTGAGTAACCCTTAGCAGCCCTTCAACCCCCAGGCTAATGCTCTACCAATTGAGCCACTGAGCTCTGCAGAAAAGTTACATGATATTTCATGCTAAAGTTTATTAGAATGGTAAAAGTATTTTATTACCTGATAAATATTGTTTTTCCTTGGTCTACATCACTAGGTTTTAAAGGCTTCTGTTTACCTAAAAATTACAAAGACTGATAAGCACAGGACATATCAGTAAAAAATGCTACAGTAAACCTGTCTTAAGCTGCCACTCAATAAGAAGACCAAAATTTGGTTTTCAAGACTGATTATCATTTAATGCAGGTCCATAGTATTGCAAAATGCACGAGCATTCTGCAATACTTTCGACCTTCAATAAGCTACCATTTGTCTTTAAGACGTTTGCTTTGTATATTCTTGAGTGACCGCTAAAGACATGTTTTACTGTACATGTTAAGTAAATTTTCATGAAAACATTTTTTCCACTCATGACAAATAAGGCATGTTTAGGTCAAGCTTAATAGAACTAATATTGTTTCCACTTACCTGATCATATTAACGAGAATGGTGCCGAAAACTTTAGTCAAATTACACTTAGTTTAACACTTTACCTAATAGAGACGCCTTTTAACACTTTTGCAAAAAGGGCAGACCCAGATCAGGCAGCTCCTATAAGAGCTGCCTGATCAGAGTCTACTCTGTTTGCTTATGGAACATGAATATTCATGAAGGAAAGGGTTAGTAACTCTTTGCATGCTGGGTAGAGCAGTGACTTTTGTTGTCTGCTGAAAACCCTTCAAAGGCTTTGGACCCAGGTCAGGATAGACATAATGTCAGTCCTGATCTGGATCTAAACTGTTTGACATTTATCATCATTATCCTCATTACCACCACCACCATCATCTCAACAGTTTTGAAACTTGATTTGATTCTTTACGTCCCAGCCAACAATTTTTCAGCTATGTCGGAACTGGACTTCCTGGGTTGAACCAGTACTCAGCAAGGTTTAATGCGTCTTGCTCATGAACACAATGCAGTGATGCTGGTGAGGCTCGAACCCCCAACCCCTTGGTCTCGAGTGAATCACCTTACCACTGAGCCACTGCGCTCCCGAAGTGAATCGTTTCACTGCCCTATTACCTAAAAGGCTTATATACCTTTGTCTTTCTTCTTTTTCTTGTTATTTCTCTCAACCTCCTCCTCCTCCTCATCATCATCATCATCCTCATCATCACTATCATTTTTCTCTGATTGGTCATCATCACTGTCTTTGTCTGTTTCATCTTCATCTGAGCTGTCGTCATCATCACTAGCTTGTCTCTTTCTCTTATCTAGAAAACATGTTCCATAGCCAATTACAGTACCTATCTTTATAACATACCTTGTTATAACATGGATGTGGATATATCATGGTCATGTTGTGGCCAGACCTGGGGTAATCGTAATCAGTAATTGTAATTATCTGTAATTAAATACAATTTTCAAAGTAATCAAATGTAATTGTAATCAAGTTTTTTTTTCAAATACATGTAATGTAATTGTAATGATTACTGAAAATATTTTAGCTGTAATTATAATTACTTTCAAATACTTTTCAAATACATTTGGCTATTTACTTAGAAAATTTGCCCAACACAAGAAACAAAATGGTGACTAATGGTAATATTTTAATTCAGATCTATGAATGAGAAAAAGTACACAGGATAAATAAAACATATTGACTTTTGTGGACAATAAATTAAAGTAGCACACTTTAAAATATTTAGTCAGTTTCAGACTTAATATAGTGTTTAAGATTATTTGCATTTTGCATAAAAAATAAAAACCAAACTTTCTTTATTCATAATTGAAATTTTAAAAAATATGGCAATAGACGACTTAACATGGAATAATGTACATTTTCTCCCAAAATTTACTTTTGAGAGCATTTCTGTTTCTCCTATTTGCTGGGGGCCTTTAAAGAAATTTTGAGAAACAAAACTAGTTCTGTTCATTTTGACATGCTTAGCTGATTTTCTATGTAAATTCATAAAATGGAGACCATTAAAAGAAGACTACTCAAAGGTGTTAAATCTTTTGTTATTGAATATAGCTAGCTTATGTGAAAGGGTACTTATGACCTTCTTTAAAGCTACCTGTATATGTGTGCAAACTGCACAAAGGTTATTACACAAAAGTACATTTTCTTGTGGAATGGCTAAATAACTGTTTTTCATCCAATAGTGAGTTGCAAGTGTTTATTTCCATCACATCATTAAACCAATGCACAATGGCAGCACTAGTTTTTGTTTGATTTGATTCTTTACGTCCCATCAACAATCTTTCAGTTAAACAGGGTCTTCCTGAGTTGAACCAGTACTATGCTAGGATAATTGTGTCTTGCTCAAGGACCACAACACAGTGAGGCCGGTGAGGCTCGAACCCGTGGCCCCTCGGTCTCGTTTCAAGCACTCTACCACTGAGCCACTGCGCTCCCACAGCACTAGTTTTGAGCCATTTTGTACTCCACCAGAATCTTCAGGAAATACATTTATCAAGGCTAAATGTAGAATGCTTATTCAGCCTAGCATGCAAGGTTTTTAGACCTGAAAGATGTTCTCTCAAAGATGACACATTTGAAAAACTTATGATGATTAAATGTAATCATCAAAGTAACAATTTAAAAATAGCTGACTGAGCAAAAGGTTGCAGTTGTGTAACAGACAATTTCCATTTTACATACTTTATAAATCTAGATCTATCTTGCTATGTGGTACTGAAAAGTGAAATAGATCTATAAAGTATGTAGGCAGATATAATGTATGATGTATCAAACTTTAAAACCTGTGCATAGTGTATATATATTTGTTTAACTTTAATAAGAACTTGAATAAAATTTCATAGCTAACTATTTCTCATTTATTTAAGAAATAACAGTATAGGACATGGCTTTATATATAACTTCAAAGACCCTATCCGTCTTTATAATTTTAAATGTGAGTACTATATAGCATTGCAATTTTACATAAAATCTTCAAAAGTAATTAGTAATGTATTTGATTACATTTCTGAAGTAATTGTAATTGTAATCATTACATTTCTACAGGTCCTGTAATTGTAATGTAATTGTAATCATTGATAAGTCAAAGTAATTGTAATGTATTTGAATACTTTTCAAAGTATTTGGCCCCAGGTCTGGTTGTGGCTCCCAAATGGTAATTTTCCTACAATTTATTTCTAAAATTGTATCTTTATAAAACAATATCATTTATAACATGGTCTAATCATACGGACCCCAAATAGACAGTAGACAGGCAGTTAGTTACCCATGCTTGTTTAAAAATGACTTTAAGCATAGGCAGGGTTCATACAGGCAAGTCTGTGTAACATTCAAGGACTTTCCCAGGACTTCTTAAAGACTCTACGATAGTTTTCAAGGACTACAAAGGACTAAGTCAAAATAAAAAAAAAAATACCTGTGTTTAGGGTAACCCAATCCTACCTAAATTCAAAGGCAAAAACTAGGATCTTTTTTCAGGTTATTTGGAAAAAATATACGTGTAATTTTATGCATTTTGAAAGGTATTTCAGTTGAGAAAATAATATGGTGTGCCCTAGCATATGCTGCACCAAATAATGGGACAACAATTCTATACTGAAAACATAAACAACTGGCATACCTTTAAGTGTGTCCATTTTAGAATCACTTTCATCCTCACTACTGTCATCATTCTCAGTACTAGCAGAATCTTCATCATCACTGTCTTGAAATTTTATCTTCTTCCCTATCAAATAAATTACGGTAATGTTCTAAAATTTCAAACACTCTTCTCATTCTGTTCTCAAATAAAATATTGAGTTTCTAGGCTGGAATTCACAAAATGCTTGTCGGAATAGCAAACAGGGAAGACCGTGATCAGGCTGCTTCAGAAGCAGTCTGATCTGGATCTGCACTGATTGGTTTCAAATTTTAGAACATTTACGTTACATTATTGCATAAAAAGCCTTGTAGCACACTATTAACTTGTGTTTTAATCAGCATAAACACATGCATTAACAAGGCAATTCATGTCCTGTTAATGCACATATTTGGTACCTTAAATACACTCATTCCAGGCCACTTTATCTAATGAGTACTGATCCGTTAATCACTGTAATAATGCCTTGGCCCTGAAAGAGGAAATGTATAGTTTATTCAATGTTTTGTGTTGGTTATGGAATCGGAGCTCCAGATTGTATTTTTCATAACAAACACAAAACATTGTATAATATATTTAGCCCTGACCCAGCTGTTTCCTGTGTTGATTTCACATCCTGAAATGTACACATTATGTAGCGTTTTGCTGCATTAGGTTTATTTCTTTTTTAGCCATGGATGCGTTCACATGGGACAGATGGATTTTATAAGCAGCATTATTGTTAGATTTTTTTTCAAAATTATCTGGGAAGCATTTCATTGATCACACGTTACAGATGTATAGGCTGATCTGTACCCACTGTTTGTGCATTCTACCCCGATTCTCAAGCAGTGGAGACACTCAGATCAGCATGTGCCGTTTGGTCATGATGTCTTTTTCAAAAAGCATTTGTGTTATTTCTGACCGCCCTCAATGTACATGTGCAGCCTGGTCGCTGTTTTCTGCAGTCGCCACTTTTCTGTGAAAAAAGCTAACATTTGAAATTTACATCATTTTGTGTCAATATTCTTATCAGAGTTTTATTTAGGGTTCTAAAAATAAAAATAAATTTGGTGAAATTAATATTTTGGACTGCAATTTCCTCTAGTCAAGTTATGGGAATGAGTCTCACAAAAGTGTGGGTTATGGAAAATATACCACGCTGAATATGGTCCTTTTCTTGCAACGTATTGGCTGAAAACAAAAGGAAGTGGGCGGGTCATGGGCGTATAATGAAAATGTCCAGTGAAACAGTGACAAATAATGAGTCATATTTTTTGCAAATTTAGGAGAACATTTTTGTTGAATTTATGCAATAATAATGATCAAACATTATTTTTTTATAATAATGATCAAACATTATTTTGCATTAACATTCATCATGTCCCTGGAGAGAGTTTCTCCTCCGTTCTTAACATCTCCCTCAGGACCAGGATAAACACATTTTTTGAGTGTAAATTTATGAATATTTTCTTATTCATCAGTTTAATCATAAGTTTTGAGTACTCTAAAGAACCGTCTCAATGAGACCGTTCTTTAGAGTACCAATAACATGTTTTGGTTTAGAAAGAAATTTTTTTTTTAATTATGTACTGATATAGGGTCCAGATAAACCATATTTTTGAGCATAAAATTGTTAATATTTTCTAATCCATCAGTTTAACAAAAGTTTCGGGAGCCCATAAGAACTGTCTCATTGATACGGTTCTTTTGATTTCCATAACATAGGTTTTACTTGAGAAATAAGAAATTTTTAATCATGATCTATCTATAAATACTGATGCACTCACAGATAGAAGTAAATACTCATTTTAATAGCCCCCTAAGCCTAACAGCATGGGACATTTTTTTGTCTGCTGCATCAATAAAAACAATTCTGACCTGTTGCGGGCGTAGACTGAGTGTGTGTCTCCTGGGCCCCTTTGTTCTGATTGGCTTCATATTTGTCCTTAGGTAACACCCAATCAACAGCTACAGGTCGCCCTGCAAAGATACATACATGTAAAACAAGTCAATCCTCTGACAGAATCTCACCCACATTCAAGAAACAGATGGACATGTGTACCCTATTAACATTACACTACAGTAAAATCTGTAGAAAACCAGCCACTCAAAAATAGACAAAACAATGATCTTTAATGACAAATGGTAGCTTAATGAAGGTCAAAAGCATTGCAGAATGCTCCCCTTGAAGCAATACTTTCGACCTGCATTAAGCAATAATTGGTCTTGAAAACCAATTTTCGGTCTTTTTGAGAGTGGCCATTTTACACAGGTTTTACTGTACATTGCTGTTTTTGTGCCTCTTTTTTTTTCAAAATAGGGTAAAAAATTCAAATTTAACTCATAGAGCGCCACCTACAATTTGCAGCAGATGATAATTTCAAATTTTGCTGCTTTTTCAAAAAATTACAAATAAGGCATGATGTTTCATGAGAACCATCTGCTGAGAGACGATTCTTATGAATTATCATATCTTATTTTTCGAACATTAAGAAAGATGTGGCAAAACTTGCCATCTGCTGCAGTCGTGATTGGCGCTTTAAGGGTTAAGCAAAATTCATTTAGATGAAAAGCCCTGGTGTTCTCACATTGAAAAATTTCTCTTACTTTTCCAGATCGGTAGCAAGTTGAAACCTGCTTTGAAGGACCTTCCATAATTTGCAGAAGACATTTTTTAACAAACACAACCTTCCATTATTTATAATATAAGCTTGATATATCATGATGATAGTTTACTGGGAGCAAAAAAAACCATCAGGCCCGAGGTTATAAAACTTTCCATGCTCAACTCAGCTGAGCATGAAATTTATCGTGCTCATAAATGTTAAAATGCCAACAATTGTTGGCATTCTAACATTTATTAGCATGATAAATACAACATCTAGGTGACTTAAAGCAAGAAACTGCTTCATTTGTAGATATTTTTTTTTATGAGCAGTTGAAATTTCGTGCTAAGTGGAGTTGAGCATGAAAAAAGTTTTATAACCTCAGGGCCTGACTTTCTTTGCACCTAAAATATAAAGAAAAGATTTGCAGCAGATGACGTTTTGGACAGTCACTAAAACAATTTTTTAAAAGTGTGGTTTTGTTATATTATTAGTATCCTGCCAATATTTTTTGTCTTGAAAATGTTGTCTGTTTATTAACTCTGCTGCATATATTCAAAAACACTTCAGAATATTTTTATCATGGAAGCAAACAATATGAAACCTGATCAGACTGTTCCCTTAAGAGCAGTCTGATCTGAATCAAACACTATGAACCCTTACCAGACTGTTCCCTTAGGAGCAGTGTGATCTGGATCAATCACTATGAACCCTGATCAGACTGTTCCCTTAGGAGCAGTCTGATCTGGGTCAAACACTATGAACCCTGATCAGACTGACAGTTCCCTTAGGAGCAGTGTGATCTGGATCAATCACTATGAACCCTGATCAGACTGTTCCCTCAGAAGCAGTCTGATCTGGGTCAAACATTATGAACCCTGATCAGACTGCTCCTCAGGAGCAGTCTGATCTGGATTCATATTGCTTGTTATAAGCAGGGGGCAAAAATTCAATTCGTCCGCTCGTAATGACCAGTGAAATCTAGAAAGGACGAGTAATTCTTTCCAAAGCACTCGTCCTGTAGGACGAGTGCTTTGGGAAGAATTGCTTGTCCTTTCTAGTTTCACCCTAAAATCTGAGGGTGAAACTAGCATTTTCTGAGTATTGACTGTGAAATCTTTTTCTCAGTATATGGGATGAGGGTAAATACCAATTTAACAGTGATATAAGGAACTTTTTAATTCTTATTACATATTAATCCCATATGTTCTTTATTGTATATGCTTTTAAAGGACAAGTACAATACATGTGGCTGCAGGACAAGTGAAAATTGTAAGTCACTCGTCCTGCAGGACAAGTGCAATATTGAAATATTTTTGTCCCCTGATAAGGTACCTAAGAGCATAAGCAGACAAAAGGAGCAGACGACAAAAGTTGTGACTGGTGTGAAAGGGTTATTGTTCATCTGATATACCTAATATTTCAGTAGCATTCATAGTCTCCACTGCTTTCATGGCGTTTCTCAAACTGCTGAACTGGACAAAGCCAAAACCAAACTTCCTGCCATCTGAAAAAGACATAGCAAACCATCAATGAGAAACGGCTTACTACAGGCTATGGAAATGATCCATATATATAATTTAAAACAACTTTACATCTAACCTATTTACCATTACTATTCTAAAACATAACTTACGTCCAACCATCCCCACAATCTTCATCATGCCCCTGTTGCAGGGCTGTGGAAATACCATGCCCGACTTGTCCGACCTGGTCCCATTTCATTCAGGACAAGTTGAAAATTTCTATTTACTTGTCCTTGGACAAGTGCAAATGTATGAAGTAAATACAATTCTGTATTCATATTTTGATTTATTATTACGAGCTCACATGTTGCTTTGTAAACAGTGTGGATCCTGATCAGCTGGCTTCTGAAGAAGCCTGCTGATCTGGATCTACACAGTTTACAAGAGAAGTCAGCTAATCAGAATCCACACTGTTTATCTGGTTTCATACTGTTTTGGAAACAGTAAATTGTTTAAGCAAAGAAAGGTATATTATAAGCTAATTAGTTGTTTCGGACAAGTAAAATTTTCTTTGGACAAGTACATTATGGCCATTTACTTGTGCCTGGACAAGTAGAAAATTATACTATTTCCACACCCCTGTCCTGTTGTATCCCAGCAAATTTGATTAGAATCCCCAATCTGAATTTTGGGTTGTTGTCATGCTAATGGCAGTGCCAACCCCCCCCCCCCCCCCCCCTAAAAAAAATAAAAAATAAAAATGCCCCCTCCAATTTGGTGAGGGGTGGGGGGACACATAAAAAAAATTCTCAACAAGCAGAATGGAAGATTCTATTGGGTATAAACTCGGACCTGTATAAACGGACTGGTCACTGACGGTAATACAAAGATATGTTGTCGTGGCTTCATTTTAGCGTTATTTCAAAGTACTACAACCAATAAAATTGATTATGAATAATACCCGAGATGACAAGTTATTCCTGATATGCGAAGTTGAAATATTACAAGTATGGTAACAGTAAATAAAATTGAAGTTTTATCATCTTTTTCAGGAGGATTTCTGACAATTTTCGGCTAAAAATGCCGAAAATAGTTAAAATGGGTACCTTGCTTTCTTGCTGATGTTCATAAAGATGGATAACTTTTCTATAAATATAACCGTAGAGTCTTAAAGATGACATATTTAGCCATTTTTTTTTTAAATACAGATATGTAGAGATATAATGGAGATATGATTATTTAAATTAAACTTCAACATATGTCAGTTTTGAAAGCTCGGCCACGACAACATATTTCCAATATATACATTTACCTGTATGTCAGTGACCAGTCCGGTTATACTGGGTCCGAGGTATAAATGAGTTTAGTGACTTTAGTTTTCTTATAATATGAGCATGACAAACCAAACAAATGATGGTCGAACATATAGAGTCAGCTGGCTTACCACATAACAGAACTATGTAGGCTGCATTCCACAATAAATAAGAAAATAACATCATACCTGGTTTTACAGGTATTGATACATCAGTCATCCCTTCACAATCTTCAAACGCTTTTCTCAACCCATCTTCTTCACACTGTAAGGTAGAAAGAGAAAATTACTACAGTGCCTTAGATAGATATGTTAACATACCATATGATAAGTACAAATAGTACAAGCCTGAAGATAAGAGAGATTAGATTAGCCCTTATCCTACTTACACTTTTTGTCCAAGAAAATATTGTCTGCTTAATATGTGCTGCATATATTCAGATGCACTCCGGACTAATCTTATCACTGAAGCAAATATTATTACCCACTTGTATATATACGGAGTAATTGTCTATTTTTTGCTATGTCATGAGTCACTGAACTATTCCACCGGTCAATAAAATTGACTATTGACTGGCACTATACCATGGCCTGGTTACTCGCTTCCCTGTTAAAAACACACAAGCGCTTATCGACATGCAAGACAACGATGCACGTACAGTTCGTTTATGAAAGGAGAGTTATGCAAAAATGATGAAAATAATGCATGGTTTGGCAACTTGTCCTGCCAATAACTTGTCCAATAACTCCGTTGTTTATGATCAGAAACATAAAATGTGGATACTCGTTTTCTTAGCTAGAACGAGCAGAACATTTTGAGACCAAAATTGAGCAGATTTGGTGAAATTTTTGGTTTTGCAACAAAATGGCATCGTCTACAGCAACTCCATGCAAGAAACCCTGCTAAGTATTTCATCAATTGGGTTGGGTAATAAAAACAGTTATTTCATGCCTGTTTGTAGTATAGTCAAACAGTTACCCCTCGGTACCGTGGATGACCTGATGCACTATTGCACTCGGCATCGTGCAATAGTGCATCAGGTCGTCCATGGCACCTCGGGGTAATAGACTATACTACAAATAGGCATGAAATAACTGTATACTATGAACCCTGATCAGACTGCTCCAAAGGGAGCAGTCTGATCTGGTTGCATATTGTTTGCAATATAGGCCGCCCAAAAACATAAGTAGAAGACAGACCAATCAATAATTGTTGTGAATAGCGAGAAAAGGGTTAAATATAATTTTTCTTATTTCTCAACCAAACTTACTGAAACAGTTCTTTTGCTTATCCAAAACATGTTTAGACTAAGGGATAAGAAAGGAATCAAACTTTAACACTCAAAATATTTGCCAAACTAGGTGAATGTCAGGGCCAGCATCCACTGGGTATTTCTTCACACAGGCTACAAGCCTACCATTATACATTTATTCCAGGTCTATCTAAATAGACTTGATGAGAAGAAATATTAACTCTTGTCCGGTTGAACCCAGATATATCCTCTTTAGAAAATAAGAGCTGTTGCATGACAGCATAGCTTTACTGAAACCTTTTAATTAAGAGAATTGTGACAACTTTAGATATGTATGTATAGGAAGATTATGGATAAATATTGTACAGTTGAAACATATTTTATGGATTAACAAACATACATGACAAATAGAGGTCTGATGTCTTGGAATGAAAGCTAACCCTACAAGGTAGGTAAATCTTGTATTAGTTTGTACGGCAAAAATAATTATTTTTCTCTGTGTATGAACTATTAAAACTATTTTTTTTTGGGGGGGGGGGGGGGGGGGGGGGGGGGGGGGGGGGGGGAATGTCACTGTACGAAATAATAAAATGGACTCCAGATGATCCCTAAAAGCATGCCAAATTTGTCCAGAGGGAGGGATTTCGGCGTATATTTTAAGCCTAGTGTTATATTATATGTGTCTGATACATGATGAAAGACTGAAACCAAGAACAGTTGACTAAAAGTCGCAATAACCACTGTGTCTCAACAAATTTATTTTCCACTAAGATTCTAAGATGTGTGATACATGTATGCACCCCTGAATAATTTATATACACGTCAAACTTATTCTAGGCTAGCTCTACAAGGTAAAGCAGCAATTACTGTTTATATCATTTTGAGCCATGATGACATCATGTAGATTCTGTTCTTATAGAGCCCTCGAAAACGCAGGTCACAGAAAGAGACAAATCAAATATATATGTACAAGATCGGCACATTTTTCTGCTTCCCACAACTTAGGTTTCAGTGCATGCTTATTCGGTTTAAAGTCCCTGTATGTTCAATGTAGAACCAGATAAAATATCCAGAATCATGTACCTCATCAGGTTTACTAGTCGCTCGAGAAATGGAAAATGAACCATTGCATGAGAAAACCTGTCCTTCGGATTGGCTTCGCTGAAGAAGCAAGTGGATCTATCATACGCATGCGCGGATCTAGAGGTCCGGACCCCTCTCCCCCTAGAAAATCACAAGTTCTATAGGTTTCTATAGAAATTAGCATTTGGACCCCCCCCCCCCTTGGAAAAATTTGGGCCCCCTCCCCTGGCAAATGTTGGTCCCCTCTGGAACCTTAAATATAGTTTTCCTTAAAACCATTGAACCCTCTCTGTAAAACTGTAAAATAAGCTGATGCCTAAAAACGTTATCAGAGTTTTTTCGGACCCCCTTCCCCCCTGGCGAAAATTCCTGGATCCAGGCATGATACTACCATAAAGCCATCAGTGTTGGATGCACATGCTCATCTTTGCCTACTAGCGTCCGATGCTCTGAAAAAGTGAATTTCAGTTTTGTGACGGTGTATCGATAGAACGCACACGGTACACCCAGTTTTATGCACCCACTGGGGCTTTTAAAAAGGAGTTCTGGCTGTCGCAACTGCAGGGCAATGATTGTTTGAATTTGTAAAGTGAATTTCCGGGATCCAGAACAATTTTATGACATGGTTGCGATCATAATGAGCGAAAGTGGTGAGTTTACAGAAATTGTTTTTTCAAGAAGCATACTGGTCTGGTTCCCCTTAAAATCAGAAAGCCAGCATTCGACGTTGGGCCATTAGCGAAACGCCATGAATTTTCGCCAGGGGGGGGGGGGGGGGGGGGGGGGGGGGGGTCGAGGTCAATCTGACAAAAAAAGCTCTGACAACGTTTTTTTTTTTGTTTTTTTTTTTTAGTCCTCAGCTTATTTTACAGAAGTCAAATGGTTAATTTAAAAGAAAACTATCATTTTTCAAGGTTCCAGAGGGGGGCCAACATTTTCCAGGGGGGGTCCAACTTTTTCCAGGGGGGTCCAATCGCTTATTCCCTATACACACTGGTAAATGTATACGTCGATTTACTGGTATTTACGCGTATTGCCGGTACTTCATAGACCAGAAGCAGAGCTCTCACTAGGATTTTGAAAACAGGAGTCCAAGAGCCCTCTTTGCCAAAAAGTGGGAGTCCCACAATACAAAAGAATATAGCCTCCTTCAAAAAATAGGAGTCCCAGCACCAAAAATGGGAGTTCAGAACTGCAAATTGTCAGTTAGTGAGAGCTCTGAGAAGTGGTAGATATTGGTGTTAATACTATATAGAAAAACATGCCATATGCCTAAAGGACTATAGAATTCAATCATTTTTAAGTATTCACTATGTGCATGACGATTTATGTAAGCATTTAGGAATAGATTCGAGTACCGATCATCCAGATCAGTACTCGAATCTATTCCTAAATGCTTACGTAAATCGCCATATGCATGCCAAATACTTAAAAATGATCTAATTCTATAGTCCTTAAGGCATATGGCATGTTTTTCTATATAGTATTAACACCAATATCTACCACTTCCGGTCTCTGAAGTAACGGCAATACGCGTAAATACCAGCAAATCGACGTATACATTTACCAGTGTGCTAGAGAAACCCATATAACTTGTGATTTTCTAGAGGGGGGGGGGGGGGGGGGGGAGGGTCCAGACCCCCTGTCCCCTCTCTGGTTCCGCACTTGAACTCCATTTAAATGGTGTTTCGCTGGCCTGTCGCTTATAGTGGTGTTTGGAATCAACTAAAAAAACGTTGTCAAAGTTGGACAACCTCCGACAAAACTTTCTAGATCCGCACATGCAGCTGGGTAATCATGTTTTATGTGCGAAGTCTGCTGTCATGCACCATGGCCACCAACTGCTACCCAACTCTTAAAACAACAACAGCATGTGGTCTGGTGTCGGCGGCTTTGATCATAGACATCATGCTGTCCTTGAGACTTCGACTCTATCCCTTTGTCTGCGGCTGATAATATTAGCTGACAGTTTTGACCCAGATCTGGCCCAACAAAATGTTTAATGTTTTTATTCATAACAAAGGCGCATATAAGACTGTGCGGTGCGCAGGCCGATCTGCGACTTTGTTGGTCTCATGCAACAAAGTCAGGGTACATACATCTACAGATGTGTGGTAAAGAAAGCACATTCTGATATGTCGCGATCATCTCAAGGTTTTTACTGTTTTTTCATTTCCAATTTCCATGGAAGAAAAATCCATCCATAGTGAAATTGTTAAGTTGGAACAGGGACTCTCTATACAAATATAGAAAGTATAGAAAGACCCTGGTTGGAAGAAAGACATACAGTCTGACTGTTCATAAGAACTAATGGAAAGTTGGGATAAAATGAATTCAGAGATATCCGGATCATCCCAAGGTCTTACCTGTTTTCAAATTCATAGCCACCAAGTGGGGCTATTACCCTAAATTAAGGAATATACCTTCATCTACATTCCTTCTATGTGTATATGGGCAGTTAGCAGTTAAGGCGCTGACGATTTTCCGCATATGCTCGCATATGCTAGCGGTACTGGCTTAATTCATGAAAATACCAATGTAAAATATTAAATTCATCAAGACCCTAGAGTCATGCTACTTGGTATGTGCGTACTCTATCTCGGTAATACACTCTTAGGACCTTCCGTATGCAGTCTCATGAGGACAGCAAAACACGCCCCAATCAACTCAACAGTTTGTTAAAATGTTCCATTTTTGAGGAGTTTGATATTTCTATAGGAGCCGTTATTACATTTACCGCTGAACCCTTCAAGCATTTAAAACACAACGTACGTAGAAGTCTAGAATTTTAATTTGTCTGAGTCTTCATCCACTTCAACCTTTATGTTAGTGAGCAGTGAGAGGCTGATGAGATTGCGCAAATGCACTCCTGGGCCTTCTCTGATCATATCTGTCAAGTACCAGCAGGCTATTTACGAAATACCCTGGTACCAGTTCATATGGGGCACCACACAAATTGATTTTATGTTCAGGTCCGAGCCCCTGACTTTCAACAAATCTAAGCCAGCTCAATAGTGGAGAGTTAAAACCCTTGAATATCGGTCTTTTTTACGTTGCAATGCCTAAAAATCATAAAGAGACTGCTATAAATAGTATTCAGTTGTGGTTTTCCGAGATCATTGTTCATAGCAACGGTTGAAATCAGAACGAGGCTCTGCTATAAATAATGATTTACTGCTTTCCCATAATCAATTTGCTGGGTAAAAAGTGGGGTTTGCATCGAGAAATCACACTAAAAACATTTAAATAACTTAATACAGTTAATTCTGAAGCCAATACTACCACCAATCGATGATATGTCTGTTCAAAAATGCGTTCACAGACAGGTTCAGTGATTTCAATAGGCACATGTAAATTATCTTGATCTAGATCGCCAAGTAAAGGCTTTTTTAAAAGCGAAGAAGTGTAGTAGTCAAAGACTCCATCACTGCTAAATCTGCTTCTTTCTTGCTTTTTTAATTGATCGTTAATCACTTAGTGTAAACTAAAAATGTTTGAGATAAAGGTAAAATTGATAGTTTTAGCTAACTTCTTTGTGTTTAACATTGAAAAAAATTATCAGACTGGAAACTAAAGTTTCCAGGACTCAGTAAAATTTACATGGGACTCAACTTTTGTTTATGCCCTGGGTCCCAGGGACGCAACAGAAATCAAGCCTAAATCTAACACTGTTTTTATAAAGAAATAAGAAAAAAAAAAGCCTGCTACCATGGTTTTCGAACACTAGAAATCCTACTTCAGTAACTGACCTTGAATGAAAGATTTCTCACAATAAGTCTTGATCTTTTCAGAACTGACTGGGGTATATTAGTCACTGACTCTGATAGCTGGATGGCTGTTAACTCACACTCTACAAACATAGAAGAAAAACATTTCAGATGTCAGCATTCAATGATTAGAAGACTTATGCATACATGCAATTTAGGTGATATGTTTAGTTTTGTTTACCAACACTTTTTAGCATACAAAAGGCTCTTTTACTCAAGTCATATGTTGCATGATATTGGTAAAGCTGTTAGTTTTTCTCTTCAGTGAAATAATTCAAGTCATATTAGCTGTTACAATTACAATCTCTCGAGCTACACTTGCATTTATGAACTTTCAGCACTTTCCCTGCTGTCTGCTCTAATGATTGCACTAAATTAATTTTTATGACAATTTAAATGTACTAGTGAATTTACATACATATCTACAGCAAACCTTTGCACTCAGAATGACCAAAGCTTGGCGAATTTATTGCCATTCTATGTACAGAGCATAAGGGCCAGCAAACAACATTTTGGTACTTATCGCACACATGCACAAAGCCTCCTTGAAACTCCCACTTGTGACATATCCAGCAGAGCTTGAGGTCTTAATGCCGGGGGTGAGGCTAGAGTCTTCATTTACATCCATACTAAATGTAAGTGAACAGAGAAAGCTCTGGCAAGTCTACACATTTGCGCAGGCTCTCCTGAGCATTCCCTGCTCCCTGATGCAATAAGTACCAGAATCTAATGTGCTTGGTCATATTAACTACATAATATACAGTGTACTTGTTCCTACCCTTGTAAGTCTTTCCATCGAGTTTCTTGATTCCATTCTTGGCCTCTCTTATTGATCGGAATTTGACATGTATCTCTTTCCCAACCATCTTCACCTCCGCAACATGTTTCACCTTTCTGTAAAAGCACAAAACTTGTTAAAGAACTATTCTCTAATTGAGCCAGATCATGAGATTTGGGTACTTCAGGGTTCATACAGGAAAGTTTGAGCAAAATTTAAGGACTTTTCAAGGACTTCAAGACTATTTTTACAGTTTTCAAGGACTAAAAGTTTAAGAAAAATACTGATCGAAGTGTAAAAATTCTTCTTCAAAAATTCTAGACTGAGATAATGGAGAAATTAGTACTAGAAAATGAGTATAAAATTGTTGTGCCTTTATTTGGTGCAGCATTTGCTGCACCAAATAAAGGCACAACAATTTTATACTGATTTAGATCTCTATCAACAATGTTAAGTTCTACAGAAAATAGAAGAATTCAAGGACTTTTCAAGGCCTTTGAGTGATTTTCCAGTACTTTTCAAGGCAGTTTAATTTTCAAGGACATTTCAAGAAAGCCCTCTAAATTTAAGTACTTTTCAAGCCTGTGCGAACCCTGTACTTATCGCATATTCACTAAAGCCCCATTTAAAAGCCATGCTGACATTTCAAGCAGGGCTAAAGGTCTAATTTTTGGTCTGAGTCAACATTCATACTTTGTGTATCCCAGCAAAGGAGGCTCTGGCAAGTCTGAGCTCATGCTCAGCTTAGTCTTTGTTGCTCGACAAGCGATAGGTACCAAAATCTCAAGTGCTGGTTTGTTTTAAAAATATGCTTCTAGGTTATATGAATCGCAGTCTTTATCTATGCAATTAAAGTACAACTCAGTAAATGAGCCGTGACATGAGATTTCCAACAATGTGGTATGTGCGACCAGCAAAGGCTCAGACCAGCCTGCGCATACGCGCAGTCTGATCAGAGCCTTTGCAAGTCGCTTGAATATTCTATGAATGTTCAGCTACTGGCTGAACATCATTTGGAGTTTCTAAGCTTATAAGGAGGCTGCACAGGCTCGTCCGAGTCTACACTTGTCAAAATACCATTTTGTTGGAAATCACATGTCACGGCTCCAATGTGCTTTTGGATTGCTTTTGTATAGCTGAATTGTACATGACAGAAATAGTTGGTGCCCATTCTTAGAGAACTCTGTAGTTGCCACCTTTGTGTTGCTCTTAATGTTACCCAAGTCAAGTTTGGGCAATCATCAATGAGGCAGAGAGACTGTGTGTGCTTGTGTTTAACATCTCATCAAAAGCTAAGGTCAGATGATAGACTTTATTGTGACAAGGCTTAATTTTAAGTCTCATCCTACAGACAGAGATTGGAGAAGCTGGGGATCTCATCATTCTAATCTGTGACCCCTGAATTACAGAGTGAGTGGTTTAATCATTACATCAGACCTAGATCAAACTGCTTCTAGTCTGAGGAAACGCAGACTAGAAGCAGTTTGATCTGGATCTGGGCTGTTGGTCTATAATTATTTGGCAGGCAACTAGTCAGAAATTTTACAACATCCACCATATTACATACAATTTATGGAGGCATTTTTCAACATCTTCATGTGTAGAGTCATCAGGCAGGCCACCCAACAGGACAATCTTTGCTCTGTGGTATTTCAAATCACCCTTCTTCGGACTAGAGTCTGAAATAAAATTAAAACTTTTTTTTATATTTTCCCTTTCTCTGTTCTGGAGCGCCAAGTCTCAGTAAGTGGAGTGCCAAACTGAAATTTGTGACCAAGAGGTTGCCGTTGAGTAATAGTCAAATTTGACGGTTTGACATAAAGATGTAGATTCCAACTTTGTCGGTGCCAGGGTGTTGTGTCCTTAACCTAGTCACTACTGGTAAGTAGAAATTTTAAGTTTAATGGTGAAAAAAAAACAGTCTGAGTGGAACATGGTGTTTACATGATTAGATAGAAATGAACATTACCCTAGAGAGAAATAAAGAACATGGCAAGTTCTGGTAGCTCTAACAGGACTTGCGTACTGAAAAATATTTTTCTCATTTCTCAACCAAAACATATGTCGTGGGTACTCAAAAGAACTGTCTCAATGAGACGGTTCTTTTGAGCTACCAAAACACTTGTTTAAATTAGTGGGTAAGGAAATAAACGCAATTTTAGGTGTGCAAACTATCCTTATCTGGACGTATGCCCTAAGCATGTATAAAGAGACCAGTACAAAAGGTTTGGGTACTTATGAACTGCATGAGTGAAAGTTTTAAATTTCCAAAATCCTGAACTTTTGAAATTCACATTTTAAAACTTGCAGTATGCCTTCAAAATGTTAATATTTCAAGTTTAAATGCTTAATTGTCTTTAGATCAACTGTATATATATCAGAAAAGCTATTATATTCTGCCTAATTCAGTATTTTGAGGCTGACTTTCTATGGAAAGTCAGCCCCAAAATCCTGAATTCAGGAATTATCCTGAAAACTTTCACCCATGGAGCTCCTGTAGCAAACAGCTAAAGCGCAGATGAACCTGTACATGCGCAGTCTTGTCTGAGTATTGTTTACTCACATACACAGCCTGGAAGTAGATAAAATGCTTAGAACAAAATTTAAACATCTAGCCCCACTAGATAGCTGTGCATGCACGTTTAAAGAGTGACTTTACGCATATTAAAAAACATATCCAAATCTCATGTGCTGGCTCATTAATTTTGCCTTTATTTATTTCTTTACTTTATCTTACCTTTGACCTCAGTTCCTCTGGCCTGTTCTCTATCATTCCTTGTCTCACTGTCGTCCCCGCTGTCATCACCTCCTGGCTCAATCTCACCGTCATCTCCCACTTCTTCTTCATACATGTGATGTGTCCGTACCCCAGGAACATTTTGTCTTCCAAACGTTTCTTTTACTTCTTGGTGCACATTCTCAAAGCTGAAACCTGCGTCTTCCAGGTCTTCTTTATATCTTTCCTCAGTGTTTTCTTCTGAAATATTTTGTCTGTCAGACCAAGTTTTCAGTTTTTCTTTTTTGGTCTTTTTATGTTTATTATCCGCAAAGTCCACACGCAAATTCCTCCCATCTATACTATTCACAGATCCCTTGGCCTTGATAGCATCCTCTCTAAAATAGAATAGAACTGTTAGAGGATCTTGATTATAAACCCATTAAATTTCATCACTAAATTATAATCTATATGTACGTTAAACATTTTTAAAGGAAGCCCTATTTATACACCCCCTGTATTCACACAGTACCCCACAGTCTGCTAGTATCACCGACAGTCTTGGCATGTGCTTTTGGCGGAAATTGAAAATGCTTTATTTCATTTATTTGACTGTTTGTTTTTTGTTTGATTTGATTCTTTACGTCCCATCAACAATCGTTCAGTTAAACAGGGACGGGTCTTCCTGGGTTAAACCAGAACTAAGCTAGGATAAATGTGTCTTACTCAAGGATCACAACGCAGTGACGCCGGTGAGGCTCGAACCCGCCCTCTCGGTCTCGAGTCAAGCACTCTACCACTGAGCCACTGCGCTCCCTCATTCATTTATTTGACATTGTTCTACTTCATCAAAACTTTGCAAAAAGTATTTCCTTATACTCCACTTAGTCCACTAACATCCTGCATATTATATATAGATTGTATCCAAACACTTATTTTCTTATTTCTCTAACCAAACATGTGTTGTGAACTTGCGAGTACTCAAAAGAACCATCTCATTGAGAGGTTCAAAGAAATGATTGTCCAAATCTTTACCAGTTTGCTTCCGATATTTACAAAATATCACAATGATCCTTGGAAATGTACAAACGTACCTACTATGGGTACGGATTATTTTCAAAATCAAGCTGGATTTACTCGATACAGTACAGACAGACCTTGATACAAGAGTGCACAATTTAAAAGAATTAATTTTCTTATTTCTCAACCCAAAACTACGTTGTGGTTACTCAAAAGAATCCTCTCAGTAACATCATTCTTTTGAACACCAAAAAAAAAATGTTTTAATTGATGGATAAGGTCTAAAGGAAATATTCACAATTTTAAGCCCATTTTTTTTCTTTATCTGGACCTCTGGTACTGAGATACTGTAATAGGTGCTATTTCTAGCATTGTCCTGAGTACTGGTACATACATGTACATATCATCACGAGTTTTCCTTTTTTTCATTCAAAATGTAGAAGAGTGTGTGCCTTTTCCGAATTTTATTCTATATTGGTGATTATTTAAAGCTGCATACTATGTAACTATGAACATTTTTCGAAAAATTTTATTTTCTTTTTAAATCATTTGTAAAAGTAGAATTAAGCTATGTTTTCACAATAAAAATGTTCAGTACAGCTGAAAACTGCATGGAAAAGTGAATTATCTTATCAAATAGGTGTCTTTTTCTCTTGTTGGTCATTATTTGTGTCCCTCCAATAATTCTAGACCGTTGAATTTTAACATAAATGCAGTTGTTTTGATAGTGATGACTTGTTAAGATTTACGAAAATGGTAAAATGTTTACCTGGATTTGAGTATTTTTACTGTGTTCTTGAAAAATACAAACATTATTTTTAAAATTAGAAGATCAAAAGTTACAGACTATGCAGCTTTAAGTTGGGATCTTGAACTTCTTGTAGGATCTCAGATCCCACAAGAAATTCAAGATCCCACCATTTAACTTTATGAGTATGACATTGCAGGGCTAAAAGAATTGCCACTTTTCTCAGGACACTTAGAGGACAGGATAGCTAATGACTTCATAATTACGAGGGTCAGTCAAAAATAACTGAGCCATACCTCATAACATTTGAATCAAGTAAAATGGACATATATTTAGATGATATTTCATTGAGGCTATATGTCATCTATTTAATCACCTAATTAATTTCTGTTGGTAGGCTTTTTGCAACGGTTGCTAGGCAACAGAATATGACCTGTCAAAGGGGTGCGTTCACGCTGTGATACATCTAATTCTAAGTGTTGCTATGGAAACAGTAATGTTTAAGCAAGGCTTTATTCACTGCTGTCCGATATCTTTAACATGTACCTATTCAGTATCACCAAACAGAAACCAACTGATCCTAAATTATAGATGCTGTGGTAGTTTGATTTCAAAATTTATCAAATTTTAACATGCCTGAGGTCCTATAATTTACCCCAACCACATTCCCATTTACACAAGTTTAATAGAAAACATACAATATTAACTTAATAATGCTTTAACAGTTCTGCATACACAAACCAACCCTTAGACGTATTAAGCTTCTTGATTTGAATGCACAGTTCTGTTTCCATGGCAACACAATTTACGTGTATTTGAAATTTTGTGGAATTTTGGCGTTTTTGTTGCTAGGCAACGCATACAATATATGTTCACCTAAACATTAACAAACTAAGTGTAATGAAAAGACAATATGATATATGTTATTCAAATAAATGTCAAATATATCTTACACAAAAAGTATCAAGCACACAAGCTTTTTAAAGACATACTGTATATTCCTGGTGGCTGAGATCGTGAACGCATCGATCTGACTGACGATCTTTAGTTGCCTGGCAACCATAATAGAAGCTTCACTAAGGTAATTCTTTAGGGTTAAAATATATATGACATGTTATACTTATAGAACATAATCACATTTGTTGTCTACAATACCAAACTAAAAAATTATGAGGTAGGGCTCAGTTATTTTTGACTAACCCTCGTACTTACAAAGAAAAATACATGTACTAAAATAACTTACCTCAAAGCAAAAGAAACATATCCAAAGCCTTTGCTTTTACCAGAACCTGTCATAAACAAAAGACTGAAATTAGGCAACAAATAAAATATTATTTGTTTTCCCTTAGGTGTAAAAAAAAAGTAAAATAAAAAAATTGTGTGTTTCAGGTTACCCGGCCATGCCTAATTTTTTGCCCCCGACCCTAAAGTTTTTAAGCATCTTTAAGGGACTTCCAAGGGATTTCCTAGAGCGACCATATTGTTTACCAATCTTCTCCATGTAAAAACTTTTGAAAAAAAAAAAATTTAACCTACTGTCCCTATTTTAAAATTTCATGAGACCTGAAACACACATATTTTTTTGTTTGGCCTTACCTGACTTGACCCCTAAAACTGGGACTAAATGAAGTACCATAATCGACATAATAAGCTCATAATTATGCTCCTGTAAGTTAACTCTGAATGCATGTTCCCTATGGGTTGTTTACACCAAATGAAATGATTTCCAGTCAACACAGTGCCATGAGTGGTGCAGTTTTATTATTAAACAGTACTTAAAGCGCCAATAGCAACAAAAGTCTTCTTCAATTGTCATCTACTGAAATGTTCTAGAAGCCTCTTGGTCAAACAGTGTAGACCCAGACCAGACTGTTCCTGTAGGAGCAGTCTGATCTGGGTCCACACTGTTTGCCTCTACACCAATAATAATACACATATATATATAGGCTATTTATCACATTGCAAGTCCTTTGTATCAGTATCTGAGTTTCTGCCGAACAACTTTGTGTCGTCAATGTCATTTATATATATTAGAAATAATTGCACAATAGGGCACAGATCTATCTATCTATCTTCCAATACGTCTTAACCCCCCTGGGGGATGTCAGACTAGTATTCCGGAATACCAAGTGCTGAGGGGGTTAGTTGAAACAAAGTGTGGGGAGGGGGGGGGGCGTTCCAGTGGATAATTGTTCTAGGGAAAAATGTGAACCTGTAATAGTCTTTGAGAGTCTGGATCTGTCTGTATGCTAAAGGATGTATGTGTCGTGATGTTCTGGTGTTTCAAACAAGGTAGTCTGATGCAGGGATAGCTACAAGTTCATATGTGACCTTATACATCATCACGAGTCGGCCATCAATGCGACGTTGGTCTAAGGGGCGCCAGTTTAGGTCCTTCAACATAGCAGTGACACTAGAGGTGTATCTATAATCTCTTGTAGCCCACCTTGCAGCCCTTCTTTGGACTGCTTCCACTTTATTT
This sequence comes from Loripinus fragilis, assembly GCA_964019695.1. Lineage (NCBI taxonomy): Eukaryota > Metazoa > Mollusca > Bivalvia > Lucinida > Lucinidae > Loripinus > Loripinus fragilis. The sequence continues at coordinate 90,629,499 of OZ026517.1, forward strand.
ATATCTGTTGTGGTGTGGGGTACCATACTGTTGAAGCATACTCCAACTGAGGCCTTACAAGAGTTTTGTATGCTACTGATTTAAGGTCCTTATTATGGACCCAGATATTTCTTTTAAGGAAACCAAGAGTTTGGTTTGCCTTTTTTGTGGTAATGTCAATATGTTTGGACCATGAGAGGTCGTCCGCAATGGTGACTCCTAAGTACTTTGCTGCTGGGACACTTTCCAGCTCTACATTATGTAGAATGTACTTGGTGTTGAGGGGTTTTGCCTTTTTTGTGATTTGATGGACTTGGCATTTAGAGGGGTTAAATTGCATATCCCACATCTTTTCCCATTGTTCGAGACTTGCTAGATCTGTAGGACCTCGCTTTCTGTGGTTGAGCTGATTGCGAGGTATAAGGCAGTGTCATCTGCGGAAAGTCTTACTCTGGATTTGACCTGCTCAGGCAGGTCATTTATGTATGCAAGGAAGAGAATTGGACCGAGAACAGAGCCCTGTGGGGCGCCAGAGGAGACCGGGATTTTTTCTGAGCTAATTCCATTGATTACCATGTCCTGTTTTCGATTATCCAAAAAGTCCTTAATCCATTTTAGAGTGTCTCCTCTGATGCCATAATGGTGAAGTTTTAGGAGGAGTTTTTCATGGGCAACTTTATCAAAAGCTTTACTAAAGTCCAAAAGAATAAAATCAGTCTGTTTGCCCATCTGCATATTTTTGGCTAGTTCATCGATTAACATTATGATACTTCAGCCCATATTACATCCCTGTCGATAATTAATGCCTGTGAGGGCATCAGGCAGTATATAGAGATAGACTTTGATTGCCCCTACCCGCTGATGTCTCTTGTTCAAAAGTGCTTTAATCCACTCAGGCAAATTTCTTTTGATTCCATATGTTGCTTGCTTGACATTGGACCCGACCACAGGTGTTTGTAGTTATGTCCAAAAACATGTTATTGATGCTCTAGAAGGCTATTCCCAGTTTCTTGCGAACGAAGTGAGCAAGGTACGAAACATTGTGTTTGTTATTGTTTTTATTTTCGGGTTCATAAACTGTAACGTTGTTCTCCTAGACGCTAATACGGCAAATTTTGGCTCAACTTCACTGGCCCTCACTGCATCGATATTTATTCTTTCAAATTACATTGGAATTGTTATCGTTAACTCCGTACTTTGTAGAAAAAATCCTTAATGTTTACATCAACTTTCTCTCGCTGTCTGAAAACTGAGATTCCATTGCCGGAAATGAAACTACCCCGGACTGAATAAGAAAATAATAATGATAAAATATAGTTTTAATTGCTTAAAAAATAAATACGACGTGTAGTGCATAATTAAAAAATAGAAACTTTAATTAAATATTGTTGATTCCAAGATTTTTCTGTTTTTTATAAATTATTGAAAGGCTATGTACAACAAGTTTTACTTTTTTTAAAAGAAACGATCTATAAACGACACGTCACCGGTGCCCAAAACAAAAACAAGAAAAATGACCTCCACAATTGAGATTAGTTGCTGGTACGTAGAAAGGTTTAATATTATATAAAATAAGGCACACCACCCATATTACGGGCAGCTGAAATATATTATGCCTTATTTTGTTACAAAAATTATGATAGACAAGACTGATCACCGACAAAAAAATCTCCTAAACAAGAAAGTTGAGCAAGTTTTACCTTTGGTAAAATTTCCAAATCAAGATATGTGGCTATGCAATCGGTGGAGATGGAGATCAGTCTCAGTATACGCAAAGTCTGATTGACATATATTTGCTGGGTGGTAAACTGGTAGCTAAGGATAAGAAACATTCAACCCTCTGCAATGAAGAGATCCCGAAATACACTATTTTTTATAAATTGGTAATACATGAATTGTCATCCAAGAAGTTTTGGATTTTTTCACCTCCTGTTTACCGTCTTTAATATATATGTAAAAAGTTTCTAAGGACACACTTTACCAGTACCTCATAAGAAAGATGCCCCTGTTCCACACTGGCCTGTAATCAAGACGTTATGGCCTTCTTTTGTCGTTTTCAGCTCACTTTTCTGTTTTTCATTGCATAAATTCATGTTTGCCATGTTGTTTACATTCACCACTGACACGTTTTTCTCGTGCATATAGGTTATTATTATTACCCCACGACACCCCAAGATACCTAAAATACAGCAGGACACCTAGAAGACAACCCAATATACCTTTATTTGATCAAGTTTACTATATTTTTGTCAATTTAAATGTTTATTTTCAATGAATGTATCATATAATCAAATATTACCATTCAAAATATTGAGAATGTTTGTCTCAGTATGGAAAGCGGAGATGACACCCGGGGACCCAATCTACCCCATGCCACTTCAAAGGACATCAAATTACACAATTGCTTGTTTATTTTTATCACATGTCAAGTTGATTAAATGCGCCTTATTAAAATGGTGAATCTATCTATCTATCTCTTCATACGGCATACACCCTCATATGAGTATTACGTGACGGGTTCCCCGCAACATGTGATAAAAGAGTTAAAAATAAAGCTGATAGGGAGAACAGAATAAAAGTGCGTAGTGTTAGTGTATTAAACAGTAGAAACAAGAAAAAGTGAGGATAAAAACAGTGGTGTATACATTTATGGTCTGAAGTGGCACTCCTGACAGATAGCAAGTTTGAAGCTATCAAGGTTTGTCAGGGTTGCGGTACGGGCCGAAAGATTGTTCCACTGTACCACTGCCAAGGGGAAAAACGAGTATTTATAATAGTCAGTCCTAGCATAGAGTTGTCTAAAAGCCAGTGGATGAGTTGTCCGAGAATACCGATTGAGGGGTATGACATATGTTGGGAGTGGAATGGCAACTAGGCCATGCACTATTTTATAGAACAGAACCAGTCGTGAGTCAGCACGCCGCTGTTCCAGGGTGCGCCAGCCTAGTCTTCCCAGCATGTCTGAGACACTGGAGTAAGGTGAGTAATCACTCAGGACCCATCGAGCCGCCCGGTATCTCCATATAGGTATCTTGTAACAAATTATAAGAGTGTTGCGGTTCCTTTTAGCAATATGTACAGTACTTATATACGGCTTGATTCAAGATTTAACCCTTCTATAAATGGAATTTCATATAGTATTTTGGTATAAAACTTTCATATTTTATCTTTAACATGTTAATTAATGTAAACATGGTTCTCCTGAGGTGTTTTGTCGTGTCCTGCGGTGCCTTGGGGTATTTAGACTGACCATGTTCATATGATTTGTATATCAATTTTCCGCAAATGGTGTATTGGGTTGCGATTCACTGAAAGGGGCACCCTCTGGGGTCAATACTAGTCATGCACTGTAAAACCAGAGCAATGTTGTTCAATAAGTACTGCATCGTGCGATTCATTTTATTACTTTGCATTTTAATACAAATATAAATTAGTACAAGGGCACAAAAGTTCTGGCTTAGAAAGAAAAATTGCTTTCAATCATACACCGGAACCTGAAACGATCGATATTGGTAGCACCAACACATACAGGAATATAAGGTATTCCTAAAACGACGGTGTGCGCAACTTAGTCTACGCCCAACTGCGGGGTAGTTTTCATTTCGAGGACCATTTCCGGCAATGGAATCTCAGTTTTCAGGCAGCGAGAGAAAGTTGATGTAAACATTAAGGATTTTTTCTACAAAGTACGGAGTTAACGATAACAATTCCAATGTAAGTTGAAAGAGTAAATATCGATGCAGTGAGGGCCAGTGAAGTTGAGCCAAAATTTGCCGTATTAGCGTCTAGGAGAACAACGTTACAGTTTATGAACCCGAAAAATAAAAACAATAACATACACAATGTTTCATACCTTGCTCACTTCGTTCGCAAGAAACTGGGAATAGCCTTCTAGAGCATCAATAACATGTTTTTGGACATAACTACAAACACCTGTGACCCGACCCACAGCACAGTCGTGGAGGCGAGTCCTGGCTGGAGTATGACGCTTTATCCTAATTGCCGAATACTTTTTCAACAAATAGAAAACGCCCAAAATAACTGAAAAATTATTGACTAGGACATAAAGAATCAAACGGGACTGGGATGGTTCTACGACAGGTCGCGAAAACTTATGACATTCAAATTTAAAGGTAACTACCTCTATCAGTAACAATAAAACACTGTTTGATTGGCCCATAATCAGAAAATACATCTTCCAGTGTTTCTTTGACCGTTGAGTATGGTAAATTTCGAACAAATAGCGTTTTACTTTCAGTGCTCATATTTTCTAACGTGTACTGCAAAGGATAAAAGCCGAAGCGGACCAATGTTTACGAAAAAAATAAGACGCAACGAAAAGAAATTAAGGCACTCGAACTACTCCGAACCGCAACTATCGAAGAAGGGAACAAGACAGTCCACCGACACGTTTTTGAAAACAGTTCACCGACATAATTGAAGAGAGTTCACCGACACTTAAAGTAACAGTTCACCGACACATCTGCTTTATACTAACTGACCTATGGCTGGAAAATAACTGTTAATTTTGAAGAATTATGGATCACTTGTGATTTGAAGTAAAATAAAATGTAGATACATTTGGTAGAGCATTTGGTACAGCATCTACTGTTTATCCCCCCACAAAAATATCAGGCATATAAACATACCAAAAACATAATTGAATATTTAAAAACATCTCCTCAACCACCTACCCCCCTCTAGAAAAAATCCCATTCTGTACCCCGCACCTTAAAAAAAAGACCATAAAACATAGAAATGGCCCCCAAAATAGTCCAGTTTGGTGGGGACCCAAAAATATCAATAATAACCTTCATTCATTCGAATTGATATGCAACAGACCATATACTGAAAAAATTGCTCAAAGCTTAGTTGGCCTGCTATGTGTATATTACCATAAAATCAAAGGGTGCACTGTGGAACCTACTATGTGTGCATTGCCATTGAAGCAATGGGCAGCTTAGATAATTGGTCATGTGCTATGTACACAGGGCCATAAAATCAGAGACCTTGGAAAACTGGTCCTGTAATCTCTACTATGTGTATTTGTCAGGAAAGCAATGGATAAGTTTGATACCATGTGGTACCTGTAATGTGTACTTTGGTATGGAAGCCAATGAATGCAGTAAAACCTGTGTAAAACGGCCACTCTCAAAGACAGAAAATTGGTTTTCAAAACCTATTATCGCTTAATGCAGGTCAAAAGTATTGCAGAATGCTCCAATGGGAGCATTCTGCATTATTACCCAACATACTATATGCAGAATTATTAAGCATTTTTGACTGTTTGGCAACTTTTCCGTCTCTGCCAGTTCAATCCGGTGTAACAGTTTATCTTGCCCCCCTGGACAGCTTGCCCCCCGGGGGGCAAGCTGTCCCGGGATATCTTGCCCCCCACCCTGGTTATCTTCACCCCCCGGGGGCAAGCTGTCCAGGCCGGTTTATCTTGCCCCCCGCCCAACACAAGTAAAAATATATATATGTTATTTTTTGTATTTTTCTGTATCATTTTAATGAATTCAAATCCTCCATAAGTCATAAAGTAAGAAATTGGTGCCTGTGGGGTTAATATTGGTAAAACTTTAACATCATCTTGAATAAAAATATCAAGATTAAGTGATTTTAAGCTTAATTATTTTGCTAATACTACTTATTTTAAACTATCTGAATGTGATGATGTATCAATTATAAACACAATTCAAGTCAAATTTAGCTGTTTTCTTTGTCGGATTGTTCTGTATGCTTAGTTGCAGGGGTGGGGGGTAAGCTGTCCAGGCCAGTTTATCTTGCCCCCCCCCCCACCCACCTGGGCATCAAAGTAAAAGTATTGTGTCTATACTACTTATTTTAAACTATCTGAAAGTGAAGATGTATCAATTTAAAACATAATTCAAGTCAAATTCAGCTGATTTCTTTGTCGGATTGTTCCGAATACTTAGTTACAGGGGTCGGGGGTAAGCTGTCCAGGCCAGTTTATCTTGCCCCCCACCCACCTGGGTATCAAAGTAAAAGTATTGTGCCTATTCTTCTTATTTTAAACTATCTGAATGTGAAGATGTATCAAAAATTAACATAATTCAAGTCAAATTCAGCTGATTTCTTTGTCAGATTGTTCTGTATACTAAGTTACAGGGGTGGGGGGGGGGGGGGTAAGCTGTCCAGGCCAGTTTATCTTGACCCCCACCCACCTGAGTATCAAAGTAAAATTTTTTTGCTAAGTTTTCTCATTTTAAACTATCTGATTGTGATGATGTATGAATTATAAACATAATTCAAGTCAAATTCAGTTGTTTTATTTGTCAGATTGCTCTGTATGCTTAGTTGGGGGGGGGGGGGGAGGGGGGGGGGGTAAGCTGTCCAGGCCAGTTTATCTTGCCCCCCACCCACTTGAGTATCAAAGTAAAATTATTTTGCTAATTCTACTTATTTTAATCTATCTGATTGTGAAGATGTATCAATTTAAAACATAATTCAAGTCAAATTCAGCTGAATTCTTTGTCGGATTTTTCTGTATACTTAGTTACAGGGGTGGGGGGTAAGCTGTCCAGGCCAGTTTATCTTGACCCCCACCCACCTGAGTATCAAAGTAAATAATATTTGCTAGGTTTTCTCATTTTAAACTATCTGAATGTGATAATGTATCAATTATAAACATAATTCAAGTCTAATTCAGCTGTTTTTGTCGGATTGTTCTGTATGCTTAGTTGCAAGGGTGGGGGGGGGGGGGGTAAGCTGTCCAGGCCAGTTTATCTTGCCCCCCATCCACATGAGTATCAAAGTAAAATTATTTTGCTAAGTTTTCTCATTTTAAACTATCTGAATGTGGTGATGTATCAATTATAAACATAATTCAAGACAAATTCAGCAGTTTTCTTTGTCAGATTGTTCTGTATGCTTAGTTTCAGGGGTGGGGGTAAGCTGTCCAGGCAAGTTTATCTTGCCCCCCACCCACCTGGGTATCACAGTAAAATTATTGTGCTTATTATACTTATTTTAAACTATTTGATTGTGAAGATGTATCAATTATAAATATAATTCAAGTAATAATCAGCTGTTTTCTTTGCTGCATTGTTCTGTATGCTTAGTTGCAGGGGTGGGGGGTAAGCTGTCCAGGCCAGTTTATCTTGCCCCCCAACCACCTGGACATCAAACTTCAAAGTAAAAGTATTGTGCCTATACTACTTATTTTAAACTATCTGAATGTGAAGATGTATCAATCTAAAACATAATTCAAGTCAAATTCAGCTGATTTCTTTGTTGGATTGTTCCATATACTTAGTTACAGGGGTGGGGGGTAAGCTTTCCAGGCCAGTTTATCTTTCCCCCACCCACTTGGGTATCAAAGTAAAATTATTTTGCTAATTCTACTTATTTTAATCTATCTGATTGTGAAGATGTATCAATCTAAAACATAATTCAAGTCAAATCCAGCTGATTTCTTTGTCCGATTGTTCCTTATACTTAGTTACAGGGGTGGGGGGGGGGGGGTAAGCTGTCCAGGCCAGTTTATCTTGACCTTCACCCAACTGTGTATCAAAGTAAAAATTTTTTGCTAAGTTTTCTCATTTTAAACTATCTGAATGTGATGATGTATGAATTATAAACATAATTCAAGTCAAATTCAGTTGTTTTCTTTGTCAGATTGTTCTGTATGCTTAGTTGCAGGGGTGGGGGGTAAGATGTCCAGGCCAGTTTATCTTGCCCCCCACCCACTTGAGTATCAAAGTAAAATTATTTTGCTAATTCTACTTATTTTAATCTATCTGATTGTGAAGATGTATCAATTTAAAACATAATTCAAGTCAAATTCAGCTGATTTCTTTGTCGTATTGTTCCTTATACTTAGTTACAGGGGTGGGGGGTAAGCTGTCCAGGCCAGTTTATTTGACCCCCACTTACCTGGGTATCAAAGTAAAATTATTTTGCTAAGTCTACTTATTTCAAACTACTGATTGTGAAGATGTATCAATCATAAACATAATTCAAGTCGAATTCAGCAGTTTTCTTAGTCAGATTGTTCTGTATGCTTAGTTTCAGGGGTGGGGGTAAGCTGTCCAGGCCAGTTTATCTTGCCCCCCACCCACCTGGGTATCACAGTAAAATTATTGTGCTTATACTACTTCTTTTTAACTTTCTGAATGTGAAGATGTATCAATTAAAAAACATAATTCAAGTCAGATTCAGCTGTTTTCTTTGTCAGATTGTTCTGTATGCTTAGTTACAAGGGTGGGGGGTAAGCTGTCCAGGCCAGTTTATCTTGACCCCCACCCACCTGAGTATCAAAGTAAAATCATTTTGCTAAGTTTTCTCATTTTAAACTATCTGAATGTGATGATTTATCAATCATAAACATAATTCAAGTGAAATTCAGCTGTTTTCTTTGTCAGATTGTTCCGTATACTTAGTTGCAGGGGTGGGGGGTAAGCTGTCCAGGCCAGTTTATCTTGCCCCCACCCACCTGAGTATCAAAGTAAAAATTTTTGGCTAAGTTTTCTCATTTTAAACTATCTGAATGTGATGATGTATCAATTATAAACATATTTCAAGTCTAATTCAGCTGTTTTCTTTGTCGGATTGTTCTGTATGCTTAGTTGCAAGGGTGGGGGGTAAGCTGTCCAGGCCAGTTTATCTTGCCCCCCCCCCCCCCCCACATCCACCTGAGTATCAAAGTAAAATTATTTTGCTAAGTTTTCTCATTTTAAACTATCTGAATGTGATGATGTATCAATTATAAACATAATTCAAGACAAATTAAGATGTTTTCTTTGCCAGATTGTTCTGTATGCTTAGTTTAAGGGGTGGGGGGTAAGCTGTCCAGGCCAGTTTATCTTGCCCCCCACTTACCTGGGTATCAAAGTAAAATTATTTTGCTAAGTCTACTTATTTCAAACTACTGATTGTGAAGATGTATCAATCATAAACATAATTCAAGTCGAATTCAGTTGTTTTCTTGTCGGATTGTTCTTTATGCTTAGTTTCATGGGTGGGGGTAAGCTGTCCAGGCCAGTTTATCTTGACCCCCACCCACCTGAGTATCAAAGTAAATTTTTTTTGCTAAGTTTTCTCATTTTAAACTATTTAAATGTGATGATGTATCAATTATAAACATAATTCAAGTCAAATTCAGTTGTTTTCTTTGTCGGATTGTTCTGTATGCTTAGTTTCATGGGTGGGGGGTAAGCTGTCCAGGCCAGTTTATCTTGCCCCCCACCCACTTGGGTATCAAAGTAAAATTATTGTGCTAATTCTACTTATTTTAAACTATCTGAATTTTAAGATGTATCAATTATAAACATAATTAAAGTCAAATTAGCTGATTTCTTTGTCAGATTGTTCTGTATACTTAGTTACAGGGGTGGGGGGTAAGCTGTCCAGGCCAGTTTATCTGGACCCCCACCCACCTGAGTATCAAAGTAAATTTTTTTTGCTAAGTTTTCTCATTTTAAACTATCCGAATTTGATGATGTATCAATGATAAATAAATAAATCATATTCAGATAGTTTAAAATTAGAAAACTTAGCACAATAATTTTACTTTGATACTCAGGTGGGCGGGGGTCAAGATAAACTGGCCTGGACAGCTTACCCCCCACCCCTGTAACTAAGTATACGGAACAATCCAACAAAGAAAACAGCTGAATTTTACTTGAATTATGTTTGTAATTGATACATCATCACATTCAGATAGTTTAAAATAAGTAGAATTAGCACAATAATTTTTCTTTGATACCCAAGGGGGTGGGGGGCAAGATAAACTGGCCTGGACAGCTTACCCCCCACCCCTGCAACTAAGCATACAGAACAATCCGACAAAGAAAACAGCTGAATTTTACTTGAATTATGTTTATAATTGATACATCATCACATTCAGATAGTTTAAAATAAGTAGAATTAGCACAATAATTTTTCTTTGATACCCAAGGGGGTGGGGGCAAGATAAACTGGCCTGGACAGCTTACCCCCCACCCCTGCAACTAAGCATACAGAACAATCCGACAAAGAAAACAGCTGAATTTGACTTGAATTATGTTTATAATTGATACATCATCACATTCAGATAGTTTAAAATGAATGAACATAGCAAAATAATTTTACTTTGATACCCAAGTGGATGGGGGGCAAGATAAACTGGCCTGGACAGCTTACCCCCCACCCCTGAAACTAAGCATACAGAACAATATGACAAAAAACAGCTGATTTTGACTTTAATTATGTTTATAATTGATAAATCTTCACATTCAGATAGTTTAAAATAAGTAGAATAAGCAAAATAATTTTACTTTGATACTCAGGTGGGTGGAGGTCAAGATAAACTGGCCTAGACAGCTTACCCCACACCCCTGTAACTAAGTATACCGAGCAATCTGACAAAGAAAACAGCTGAATTTCACTTGAATTATGTTTATTATTGATACATCTTTACATTCAGATAGTTTAAAATAAGTAGTATAGGCACAATACTTTTACTTTGATACCCAGGTGGGTGGGTGTCAAGATAAACTGGCCTGGACAGCTTACCCCCCATTCCCTATAACTATGTATACAGAACAATCCGACAAAGAAAACAGCTGAATTTCACTTGAATTATGTTTTAAATTGATGCATCTTCACAATCAGATAGATTAAAATAAGTAGAATTAGCAAAATAATTTTACTTTGATACTTAAGTGGGTGGGGGGCAAGATAAACTGGCCTGGACAGCTTACCCCCCACCCCTGAAACTAAGCATACAGAACAATCTGACAAAGAAAACAGCTGAATTTGACTTGAATTATGTTTATAATTGATACATCTTCACATTCAGATAGATTAAGGTAAGTAGAATTGGCAAAATAATTATACTTTGATACTCAGGTGGGTAGGGGTCAATATAAACTGGCCTGGATAGCTTACCCCCCACCCCTGTAACTAAGTATACGGAACAATCTGACAAAGAAAACAGCTGAATCTGACTTGAATTATGTTTATAATTGATACATCATCACATTCAGATAGTTTAAAATGAGAAAACTTAGCAAAATAATTTTACTTTGATACTCAGGTTGGTGGGGGTCAAGATAAACTGGCCTGGACAGCTTACCCCCACCCCTGTAACTAAGTATACCAAACAATCTGACAAAGAAAACAGCTGAATTTCACTTGAATTATGTTTATGATTGATACATTTTCACATTCAGATAGTTTAAAATAAGTAGAATTAGCAAAATAATTTTACTTTGATACTCAGGTGGGTGGGGGTCAAGATAAACTGGCCTGGACAGCTTACCCCACACCCCTGTAACTAAGTATACCGAGCAATCTGACAAAGAAAACAGCTGAATTTCACTTGAATTATGTTTATTATTGATACGTCTTTACATTCAGATAGTTTAAAATAAGTAGTATAGGCACAATACTTTTACTTTGATACCCAGGTGGGTGGGTGTCAAGATAAACTGGCCTTGACAGCTTACCCCCCACCCTTGCAACTAAGCATACAGAACAATCCGACAAAGAAAACAGCTGAATTTCACTTGAATTATGTTTTAAATTGATACATCTTCGAAATCAGATAGATTAAAATAAGTAGAATTAGCAAATAATTTTACTATGATACCCAAGTGGGTGGGGGGCAAGATAAACTGGCCTGGACAGCTTACCCCCACCCCTGAAACTAAGCATACAGAACAATCTGACAAAGAAAACAGCTAAATTTGACTTGAATTATGTTTATAATTGATACATTATCACATTCAGATAGTTTAAAATGAGAAAACTTAGCAAAATAATTTCACTTTGATACTCAGGTGGCTTGGGGTCAAGATAAACTGGCCTGGACAGCTTAGTCCCCACCCCTGTAACTAAGTATACGGAACAATCCGACAAAGAAAACAGCTGAATTTCACTTGAATTATGTTTTAAATTGATACTTCTTCACAATCGGATAGATTAACATAAGTAGAATTAGCAAAATAATTTTACTTTGATACCCAAGTGGGTGGGGGGCAAGATAAATTGGCCTGGACAGCTAACCCCCACCCCTGAAACTAAGCATACAGAACAATCTGACAAAGAAAACAGCTAAATTTGACTTGAATTATGTTTATAGTTGATACATCATCACATTCAGCTAGTTTTAAATAAGTAGAATTAGCAAAAAAAAAATTACTTTGATACTCAGGTGGGTGGGGGTCAAGATAAACTGGCCTGGACAGCTTACCCCCTACCCCTGAAACTAAGCATACAGAACAATCTGACAAAAACAGCTAAATTTGACTTGAATTATGTTTATAGTTGATACATCATCACATTAAGATAGTTGAAATCAGTATAATTAGCAAAATAATTTTACTTTGATACTCAGGTGGGTGGGGGTCAAGATAAACTGGCCTGGACAGCTTACCCCCCACCCCTGTAACTAAGTATACAGAACAATCTGACAAAGAAAACAGCTAAATTTGACTTAAATTATGTTTATAATTGATACATCATCACATTCAGATAGTTTAAAATAAGTAGAATTAGCATAATAATTTAACTTTGATACTCAGGTGGGTGGGGGTCAAGATAAATTGGCCTGGACAGCTTACCCCCCACCCCTGTAACTAAGTATACGGAACAATCTGACAAAGAAAACAGCTGAATTTCACTTGAATTATGTTTTAAATTGATGCATCTTCACAATGAGATAGATCAAAATAAGTAGAATTAGCAAAATAATTTTACTTTGATACCCAAGTGGGTGGGGGGCAAGATAAACTGGCCTGGACAGCTTACCCCCCACCCCTGAAACTAAGCATACAGAACTATCTGACAAAGAAAACAGCTGAATTTGACTTGAATTATGTTCATTTTTGATACATCTTCACATTCAGATAGTTTGAAATAAGAAGAATAGGCACAATACTTTTACTTTGATACCCAGGTGGATGGGGGGCAAGATAAACTGGCCTGGACAGCTTACCCCCCACCCCTGTAACTAAGTATATGGAACAATCCAACAAAGAAATCAGCTGAATTTGACTTGAATTATGTTTTAGATTGATACATCTTCACATTCAGATAGTTTAAAATAAGTAGTATAGGCACAATACTTTTACTTTGAAGTTTGATGTCCAGGTGGTTGGGGGGCAAGATAAACTGGCCTGGACAGCTTACCCCCCACCCCTGCAACTAAGCGTACAGAACAATCCGACAAAGAAAACAGCTAAATTTGACTTGAATTATGTTTATAATTGATACATCATCACGTTCAGATAGTTTAAAATAAGTAGTATTAGCAAAATAATTAAGCTTAAAATCACTTAATCTTGATATTTTTATTCAAGATGATGTTAAAGTTTTACCAATATTAACCCCACAGGCACCAATTTCTTACTTTATGACTTATGGAGGATCTGAATTCATTAAAATGATACAGAAAAATAACAAAATAACATATAAATATTTTTACTTGTGTTGGGCGGGGGGCAAGATAAACCGGCCTGGACAGCTTGCCCCCCGGGGGTGAAGATAACCAGGGTGGGGGGCAAGATAAACTGGGACACCGGTTTCAAGGAACTGTTTCCCCGTGAACACATTTTTAACTGTTTCCCAGTCACATGATATATGCTGATCAGCTGTACACTGTAACATGTATGTTGTTTATCTATTTCATATTTTGTTTACTTAGTTTCTGCTGACCCAGATATTGGAGACATTGATGGTAAATAAGTTGTTGTAAACAAAGTATTTATTTGGTTATAAGATTTTTCTAGAATGATGACTAATCATCTAGAGATTACCAGAAAAGCCTAGAACCCTCTAGAATTTTCTTTTCCATGCCAATAGAAGCTTTGAGTAGGTTCTGGAATTCAGTGGAATCATTGAGTAATCTCTGGAACTTTCCGGAATGAATAAATATAGCATATGATATCATAGTTCTTTCCTGATTAATCCAGAACTGTCTTAAAGGGTATATATAAGAGTAAATTTTTCATAAGGGCATCTTTGAAATAATTTCACCATTTAAAAGTCTAAACCTTTTGTACTGGAATTCTATAGTGGAATACTGTGTTTAATTTATTCCTTCTGGATTACTTTGGATTATTCAGTTTTGGATTCAGACTTCATGTTCATTTGGATTTATCTTCAAAATCTGGGATCAGAAACTGATGAAAGACTTGTGTTGATAAATATTCTGAGGGACAGTTTGGACATACCAGGTATTGTAAATTAGACTTTCTTTGATTGTATAACTATTTTCCATTGCTTATTGTAAATGATAATTTTGTTTTTAATAAATTTTGTTAAATTTTAAAAGTGCTTTTTGCTGACTTTCCAAATAGCAAAATTTTGGTTTCCTGAATTCTTTTCTAGTTACGCCTGGCACGTAACAGAAATTGGGGGCTCAGAGTCCGGGATTGAAATTTCTTCTGCACCAAATTAATTTGAAATTTAAAATAATCTTTACTATTTGCTGTTTAACTAGCTGAAGCCAGCAGAAAGCAAATATGTCATTCAAACTTAGTGGTTTTACTGCGTCACCTTCTCAGGAGCTGTTAGACTTGGCAAATAAGTCTGATCTTTTGGACATTGCTGATCATTATGGCCTACCCAATGTCAAAAAGACTATGTTAAAACATGAAATTAAGAATATTCTCATTCAGTTCTTTGTAGACGAAGAAATATTTGATTCCTCAGCCACATCTCAGATTCTGGTTACCCAGACTGATTTGCAGTTGAGGGAACTAGAAATTAAAAGGCAAGTTGAGATGGAAAAATTAAGGTTAGAACATGAGAACAGAATAAGGGTAGAAAATGCAGAGCGTGAAGAGAGATTGAAACGTGAGAAAGAAGAGCAGGAGGACAGAATAAGGCTGGAAACATTAGAAAGAGAAGATAGGTTGTTGAGACAAAAAATTGAAATGGAAGAACGAGAGAGGGAAAAACAAAGAGAAATGGAAAGAGAAATATTAGAACAACAAGAACGTATTGAAATTGAAAAAGAAAAATTACACTTTGAGTTAAAAATGAAAGAACTTGAGTTAGAAGGAAAATCTAAATCAAAACCTTTGCCTTTAGACTCTGGCAAATCTTTTGATGTAACAAAACACATCCGACTCGTTCCTCCATTTCAAGAAAAAGAAGTTGACAAATATTTTTTACATTTTGAGAAGGAGGCAGAAAACCTGAAATGGCCAAGAGAGCACTGGACCTTACTTTTGCAGAGCGTTGTAATCGGCAAAGCTCGAGAAATTTACACTCAGCTTTCACTAGAACAAAGCTCAGATTATGACAAAGTAAAAGAACTTATTCTTAAGGCTTATGAGTTGGTCCCTGAAGCTTACAGGCAGAAATTTAGAGAAGGAAAGAACCTAACCAGACTCATGTGGAATTTGCTAGAACAAAAGAACAATTATTTGATAGGTGGTGCTCTTCAAAGAAAGTAGGTTCTGATCATGAAAAACTAAGACAGCTCATGCTTGTTGAGGAATTCAAATGGTGTATAAATTCTGACGTCAGGGCTTTCTTAAATGAAAAAGAAGTTGAAAATTTGGATGTAGCAGCTAGACTAGCTGATGATTATTCTTTGACTCATAAGGTTTCTTTTGGTAACAAGCCATTTCCTAGGAAACCATTCAACCCTCAATTAAAATTTACACCTCAATCAAGATCATTTTCCCCTCAGTCATAACCATATTCCCCCCAGTCAGGTCCAAAATCCAACCCCAGTTATCCATCTGATAATTCCAGTCATTCATTTACTCCCAAACCTAGATTTTCTGGTGAAAACAAAGGTCAAAATCCATTATCCCAGCCAATTTGCAATTATTGTAAACAATCAGGCCATATAATTTCTGAATGTATAGCTCTGAAAAGAGAGAGAAAGAAAGACAGGAGAGTCCTAAACCCACAGGTCTCACCTCTTTAAGGCTAAAACCACAGTCTTCTATTCAGGATGAGAATCCTACTTTGGCCAAAACATCTGAGACTGATGCCGTTATGGAGATTTATGAACCATTCTTATCAGATGGTTCCGTGTCACTAAATAGTGACTTTGCCCAGTCTACCCCTATTAAAGTCTTACGAGATACTGGTGCTTCTCAATCCCTTATCTTGGCAGATACCCTGCCTTTTTCTGAGAAGACTTCTTCTGGGACAAGTGTCCTTATCCAGGGTGTAGAGTGTGGATTTATTAATGTACAGCTCCATAACATTTATTTGTCCTCAGGCTTAGTTACTGGTCTTGTGGCTGTAGGTATTAGACCTTCTTTACCTTTTAAAGGTATTCACTTGCTATTAGGCAATAATTTGGCTGGAGATAGGGTTGTGGTAGACCCACTTTTGACCAGCACACCTTGTGTTGATCAACCGCCTGATCCTATTGAGCAGGAAATTCCTGACCTTTACCCTTCTTGTGCCGTCACTAGGGCAATGGCGAAGAGAGCCAATCAGAATAATGGGATGCAGGATATTAATTTAGCTGACACTTTGATAGGTCAGTCCTTTAATGATGAGATTTCAAATTCTCTTTCTCCCAGCCAGTCTGACATTCAGACTGACTTTGACATTTCAAGGTCAAACAGTGACCTTTCACCTTTAATTTCGAATGACCAAGGTCATGACCAGCTGTCAAGGTTACAGCTTTGTAAGGAACAACACAGTGATCCTGAGATATCACCTTTATTTGATAAAGCTTTAGATGAAAATGAAATGTCAATAGTCCCTGTTTGCTATTATGTAAAAAATGACATTTTGATGAGAAAATGGCGTCCTCCTGATGTCTCAGCAGATGATGAGTGGACAGTTAACCACCAGATTGTAGTTCCTAGGGCTTATCGTCCTGAAATTTTAAATTTGGCTCATGAAACTCCCATGTCAGGCCATTTAGGTGTAAATAAGACCTATCACAAAAATCTTAATCATTTCTTTTGGCCAGGATTAAAATCTGATGTTTCTCAGCACTGCAAATCTTGTCACACTTGTCAAATGGTAGGAAAACCCAATCAGACCATTCCAAAAGCTTCCTTACAGCCCATTCCTGCCTTTGATGAACCTTTTAGCAGAATCATTATTGACTGTGTAGGTCCCCTACCCAAAACCAAGTCAGGTTGCCAATATCTTCTGACTATAATGTGTGCTTCAACACGCTTCCCCGAAGCCATTCCACTCAGAAATATCAAGACTAAGACAATTGTTAAGGCACTTGTGAAGTTTTTCACCTTTGTTGGACTTCCAAGGTCTGTACAATCTGATCAAGGTTCAAATTTTATGTCTGGAATTTTTCAACAAGTCATGCATGAACTTGGCATCAAACAATACAAGTCATCAGCTTATCATCCTGAAAGTCAAGGTGCCTTAGAAAGATTTCATCAAACTTTGAAAAACATGATCAGATCTTACTGCTTTGACACGGAAAAGGATTGGGATGAGGGCATTCATTTGCTTTTATTTGCTGTAAGAGAATCTGTACAAGAGTCTCTTGGGTTCAGCCCATTTGAACTGGTATTTGGGCATACTGTGCGTGGACCCTTGAAACTTCTGAAAGAAAAATTTCTCTCAGATGATGACAGCTCTTTGAACTTACTTCAGTATGTGTCTGATTTCAAAAATAGACTATCAAAAGCCTGTGAAGCTGCTCGGTCCAATCTCAAATCGGCTCAAAGCAAAATGAAATTGCGTTATGATGAAAATGCTCAGGATAGAAATTTTGAACCTGGAGACAAGGTACTTGCTCTTTTGCCCATTCCTGGTAAGCCATTGCAAGCTAGATATTATGGTCCTTATACTGTTGACAAAAAGTTAAGTGATGTTAATTACACTGTCAACACTCCTGGGAGGCGCAAACAAAAACAGTTATGTCATATCAACATGCTTAAAAAGTACATTGATAGGGATAGTTCTGTTATTTCATCAGTGAATCTAGTTAATACTGTCCCTCTTGAACAAAATCAAATGGACTCTGAAGATATGAACTTTGTGAAATCTGATCCTGCGTCGTCAAAACGCAAGAACTCTGATATCTTAAAGGATCTTGACCAGAAATTGTCTCATCTTAGTTCAGACAAGAGACTTGAACTGAAGCAGTTAATTCTTGAATATGAGCACTTATTTCCGGACATTCCATCCAAAACTGACAAAATTTATCATGATGTTGAACTTATTGATTGTTCAAAACCTGTGAAACAACATCCATACAGAAGGAACCCTGTAAAACAACAAATTCTCAGAGAAGAAGTTCAATATTTGCTGGATAATGACTTTATAGAACCTAGTCAAAGTGAATGGAGTTCTCCTTGTATTCTTGTACCAAAACCTGATGGGACATTTCGCATGTGTACCGACTACCGTAAAGTAAATTCAGTCACCAAAACGGACACGTTTCCCAT
Organism: Loripinus fragilis; assembly: GCA_964019695.1. Classification (NCBI taxonomy): domain Eukaryota; kingdom Metazoa; phylum Mollusca; class Bivalvia; order Lucinida; family Lucinidae; genus Loripinus; species Loripinus fragilis. Next base: position 90,647,828 of record OZ026517.1, read on the forward strand.
CCCACGAATCGATGACTGCATCGATAACATTGGACAAGCCAAATACGTTACAAAATTCGATCTGCTTAAAGGATTTTGGCAAATACCTCTGACAGATAGAGCAAAGGAGATCTCAGCATTTGTTACTCCAGACGGATTGTATCAGTATAAAGTTATGCCGTTTGGAATGAAGAACTCCCCAGCAACATTTCAACCTTTGGTTAACAGCTTGATATTAAATCTGGTTGGCTGTAAAGCCTATATCGACGATGTTATCATCTTCAGCGAAGAATGGGAACGACACTTACAAACTATCAGAAATTTCTTTGACAGACTTAGTGAAGCTACACTAACACTTAACTTAACAAAGAGTGAATTTTGCCATGCAAATTTGACATTCTTAGGTCATACGGTGGGACAAGGTCAGGTAAAACCTGTAGAAGCTAAAGTTGAGGCTATTGCAGATTTTCCCGTACCTTCTGGCAAAAGACAACTGATGCGCTTTCTCGGTATGGCTGGATATTACAGGAAATTCTGTAATAACTTCTCTGTCATAGCAGAGCCTTTGACAAACTTACTTGGCAAAAGGGTCAAGTTTATTTGGACTGATAATTGTCAGAAGTCTTTCGATAAGCTTAAAGCCATACTTAAAAGTGCTCCAGTTCTCTTAGCACCAAGCTTTGACAAAGAATTTAAGTTGGCCATAGATGCCAGTGATGTTGGTGCAGGCAGTGTATTGTTACAGGAAGATGACAATGGTGTTGATCATCCTGTTTGTTCCTATTCTAAAAAGTTTAACAAACATCAGAGAAATTACTCTACTGTAGAGAAAGAATGCTTATCTCTCATCCTTGCACTTCAGCACTTCGAAGTTTACCTAGCCTCTTCAGTTGCACCAATTGTCATATTCACTGATCACAATCCACTGACTTTCATTCATAAAATGAAAAACAAGAACCAGCGTTTACTCAGATGGAGTCTCATGTTGCAAGAGCACAATCTAGATATCAGGCATATTAAAGGAAAAGATAATATCAGCCCAGATGCACTCTCTAGGGCTTAGATGCCTCAGTATTATTGATATTAAGCTTTTTGCTATTGCTCTTTATTGATCTGATGTGATTTTACATTATTGTTTGTTATATAATTGTTCATTATTGCAAAAGAAAGCTTTACTTCGTAAAACTTTCTTTTCTTTGAGGAGGGGAAGTGTAACATGTATGTTGTTTATCTATTTCATATTTTGTTTACTTAGTTTCTGCTGACCCAGATATTGGAGACATTGATGGTAAATAAGTTGTTGTAAACAAAGTATTTATTTGGTTATAAGATTTTTCTAGAATGATGACTAATCATCTAGAGATTACCAGAAAAGCCTAGAACCCTCTAGAATTTTCTTTTCCATGCCAATAGAAGCTTTGAGTAGGTTCTGGAATTCAGTGGAATCATTGAGTAATCTCTGGAACTTTCCGGAATGAATAAATATAGCATATGATATCATAGTTCTTTCCTGATTAATCCAGAACTTTCTTAAAGGGTATATATAAGAGTAAATTTTTCATAAGGGCATCTTTGAAATAATTTCACCATTTAAAAGTCTAAACCTTTTGTACTGGAATTCTATAGTGGAATACTGTGTTTAATTTATTCCTTCTGGATTACTTTGGATTATTCAGTTTTGGATTCAGACTTCATGTTCATTTGGATTTATCTTCAAAATCTGGGATCAGAAACTGATGAAAGACTTGTGTTGATAAATATTCTGAGGGACAGTTTGGACATACCAGGTATTGTAAATTAGACTTTCTTCGATTGTATAACTATTTTCCATTGCTTATTGTAAATGATAATTTTGTTTTTAATAAATTTTGTTAAATTTTAAAAGTGCTTTTTGCTGACTTTCCAAATAGCAAAATTTTGGTTTCCTGAATTCTTTTCTAGTTACGCCTGGCACGTTACAACACTGATGACATCAAACGTATTACTTAGTAGCGTCACGCTGTAGGAAAGTTTTGTTTGATTTGATTCTTTACGCCCCAGTCAACAATTTTTCAGTTATGTCTGGATTGAACCAGTACTAAGCAAGAATTAATGTGACTACGCAGTGACACTGTTGAGGCTCAAACACTCAAGCATTGTATCATTGACCCACTGTGCTCTCTAAGCTGTATGAGCTGCAGAATGGTTGCAAAACAGAAAATTTCGCCTAATCTGTTCAATTTTGGTTTCAAAGTGTTCGGCTCATACTAAGAAAACGAGTACCCACACTTTATGTTTCTGACCACAAACAACGAAGTTATTGGGAGTTTGAAGAGCCCACCCGTCATGGTCTTCTGTTGTAAATGAACCGTGTGTGCATCAGCATCCCCCTTATTATTACCCTTTGTAAGTTCTGAGTTGGGTAATAAAACAACTATTTCATACCTTTCTGTGCAACAGTCAAAACTATCACACCCTCGGTGCTGTGGATGACACGATGCACTGTTGCCCTTGGCATCTGGCCTCGTGCAACAGTGCCATCGGGTCATCCACAGCACCTCGGGGTGATAGTTTTGACTGTTGCACAGAAAGGTATGAAATCGCTGTATAATACTTAGACCTTCATTTAGCTACCATTCATCATTAAGATCTTTGTTTTGTCTATTTTTGAGTGTCAGTTTTACACATATTTTACTCTACTTGGATGACTTACCCTTCTACACCTGATTTGATTCTTTATGTCCCACCAACAATCTTTCAGTTAAACAGGGACAGGTCTTCCTGGGTTGAACCAGTACTAAGCTAGGATAAATGTGTCTTGCTCACTGACAACAAGGCAGTGATGCCGGTGAGACTCGAACCCGCGGCCCCTGGGTCTCCAGTCAAGCACTCTACCACTGCGCTCCCTCTTCTACACCTGATCTTGTGGGGCTTGCTGTTTTCATTGTCATGAAAGCTGTGTAAAAGATTATTTGCCCAGTAGTGTCCGAGATGTGCATATTGCACTGAAATCAATGGCCATGCCTAAAAATTGATAATTGGCCCAGTGATGCCTGAGATGTGCATATTACAATGAAACCAATGGGAAACTTGATAATTGACCATATTGTACCTTGCTGTCAATGGTTACTTACCTGCTATGCTTACAATGCCATGGAAGCAGAACTGACCTGTAGGTGCCTGCTGTGTATTTTACCATAAAATCAAAACATGTTTTGATACATACCAAGACCAAAGGCCCATTAGTTTCAAAGATTAAGAGTTTTGAATAGTTTTTACCTAACATGGCATGGAAGACATTTGGTCATGTGACATGGACAATATAATCAGACTGAGTCATATTTAAAGCATGCGCTATATGAAATTGGACTTCAATTGGCCCTCTGATTTCTGAAATTAACGCGTTTGCAATCTCGGCTGAAAGGTCAAATGTCAATCATGACCTTTTGTGGCCTAAATTGTTGAAATTCAACTGCTTTTGATAGTTGAATTTGATCTTGTGTCCAATGTATGTAAAATTGAGGCCCTCCCAGGGGTTTTGGGGAACAGGGGAAAAAGGGTACTTATTTCAGGGGAACACCGGTCAAATTTTGAGGGGAACAGGGGAACAAAGACAATATTTGGGAACAGGGAACATAAGAATTTTTTTTCGATTTTCGGGAACAGGGGAACAAGCCAATTTATTTCAGGGGAACAGCCCCCCCCCCTAGGAGGGCCTCAATATTTTTGACTAGCTTGCAAGGCCCACTGGATCATTTACCCATTGGTTCCAGAGAAGATTTTTAAGAGTTGTTACCTTAAATGGGCATAGCAGCCATTTTTGTCATGTTACCTAAACCACATAGTCAATTTTACATATTCTCATCTAATGTATACTCCATATGTAATTTGAGTTCAATTGGCCTTGTGGTTACTGAGAAAAATAGGTTTAGATTTATTGATGGCAGTCTCACATGAGTGACCTTCAGGTCAAAAAGCCAAAGTCAAAGCTTAAAATCTATACTCATTGTCTCATTAGGTCAAACATATCAAGTGAGAATAAATGACTTTGGTTTCAACAGTTTTAAAAAATCAAATTTTCAAAAAAAAATCCCATTTAAATGCATTAGGAAGCAAATTTGACCTTGATGTTAAGTAGGTCAAGGTCAACCTACGGTCATCATTTAAAAAAAACTTCGGAGGCTCAAGCCCAACATCCCCAATGCTACATGCCAAATCCAAGGGTCATCCGCTGTCTAGTTCTGGAGAAGATTTTGGAAGGGTTTTCATATATGGGTATGGCGGGGATTTTGGTCATGTGACCAGAACAATTTGTATAAAATTTGGCTAACTTATCATAGGAGTCTTCATATTATGAAATTTGAGTTCAATTGGCCTAGTGGTTTCTGAGAAAACTATGATTTGATACATTGATGGGACTCTTAATATGAGTGACCTTGGCTTAAAGGTCAACCTTGACCTATGGAACTTATTTATAGTCATTATCTCATTAGGTTAAACATAACAAGTGAGAATAATGAATTTGGCTTCAATAGTTTTCAAAAAATGAACTTTTCAATTTTTCCCCCAATTTAAATGCATTAGGAAGCAAATTTGACCTTGACATTCAGTAGGTCAAGGTCAACCTAGGATCATCATTTGAACAAACTTGGTAGGCCCCACATCCCCAATGCTACATTCCATGTTCCAAGGTCATCGGCCTCCTGGTTCTGGAAAAGATTTTTAAAGGGTTTATACCATATATGGGTGTGGTGGCCATCTTGGTCATGTGACCAAAAAAATTGTATGAATTTTGGCTATGGAGTGCAGTGACCGAGTGCTTGACTCGAGATTGAGGGGTTGTAGATTCGAGCCTCACTGACGGCACTAAGGATGGACGTTCCTCAAACGGATACTTGTTAGCTATTCTCATGCCAACAAATGCCTACTCTACGAACCCATACCCAATAAGTGCCTCAAAGATCTGTTGGGTACATTTACAGAATTAAGCAAATATGTATGTAAAGTACCCAAGAAATGTTTACCCAATATATGCCCACTCGTGTGTGTGGACAGAGGAATGGAGTATAATTATGGACAGACACTGAATGGTATAATATAATACCATGCTACTAAAATGTGGCCGGGTATAAAACAGTTCCTCTGATAAGGCTTTTGTTTGTTTTGAGTTGATGCTTACTTTATATCCCAGTCAACAATTTTTCAGATGTGTTTGGATATTTCCTGGGTTAAAGCTGTACAAAACAGAGGATAAAGGACACAACACAGTGCCTCTAGTGAGGCTCAAACCAGCAACCTCTGGTGAGGCTTGAACCAGCCACCCCTCAATCTCAAGTCAAGAACTCTACCACTGAGCCACGGTGCTCCTCTCCAGATGAATTGTCAAACTTTGTTGACATGTAACCTTAAATAGCAAACTGAAAAGACCCAATTGAAATGCTGCAGAATGTCATCAGGGTCTGCTTTGTTTGCTGGATCAAAGACAATCTCAAGGGACGGAAAAAAAATGAAATTGCAACTTATGACCCTTTAAAATGTAAAAAACTAAATTGAAGCAAACCAACTGAACAAACCCATTATGAAATATTGACGATGGACATTTAGTGATCACAATAGCTTACAGGTACTACTTTGACCTTTCATGTTCAGTTAGCATGGAAACCAACATTAAGAACAACTATTTAAGCACTTTTATGTTTTATTGACTAGCATAAAAAAATAAACCTCTTGCTGTTTAACAATAAACCATTTGAACCAGACATACAACAGCCCTTTGAGCATATACATCAGTTCAGCCTGTCTTATCCCTTTCTACCCTAAACATTGAGACATGTTTGAGCAAACAGTGTAGACCTAGATCAGACTGCTTTTAAGGGGCAGACTGACCAGGGTCTACTCTGTTTGCCAGTCCTTCATGATATGGGCCTTGACGCGAGAAAACTTGTCTTCGGGGGTTTGAGAACAACACAGGCGCAGGTCACCTGCACATCAGCATAGTCTGATCAGCGCCTTTGTTATTCGCATTTTGGAAAGTATCATATGTAAACTTGCTACAGGGGAAATTTCAATTTTCTAGCTAGTCTCTGTAGCTGAGGAGACTAGTTTGAAACTTGCTTTGTCGGAAATCCTGAAGACAGGTTTTGTCGCGTTGAGGCCCATATTTTAGACACCTCATATTTTACCATGGACTTGTTATGTGTTAACTTAACCTGATAGTGTTGTCTTCTGACTACCTTTGCAAATGGTTCAGACCCAAATCAGGCCCCGACAATAAGTCTGTTTGAAACTCATGGTATTCCTTAATATTCTTTTGAAAAATCAACAGACAACAAAAAAAAGGAAAAATTACTCAGCGTGCAAAGAGTTAACGGGCAGGGAGTTAAGGTGGATAGATATGGTACAGTAAAACCTGTGTAAAAACTGCTACTCTCAAAAAGACAGAAATATATTTTTCAAGGCCAGTTATTGCTTAATGCAGGTCAAAAGTATTGCAGAATGCTCCAAGGGGAGCATTCTGCAATACTTTCGACCTTCATTAAGCTGTCATTTGTCATTAAGATCTTTGTTTTGTCTATTTTTGAGTGGCCGTTTTACACAGGTTTTACTGTAAACTTTGGGAGACTGACTTGGATAGAACTTTGATGGAGAATTCCATTTGTCAAATAAGGGTTGATAGAATCATCAAATATTCTATTTTCTATCTACATCAAAACCCCTCTCATAGCATTCCTGAAGTGAAAACACATACAATGCCGAGCTTTTGATTTCTGTAAACGCTCAAAGCACAATGGCTCAGTAAAATACATACAATCACACACTCCAGTAAAATACATAGAATTAATGCTACCCTCAATAATCATAGAAATATTACCTAGCTTATAAAAAACCAAAAAAAAATAAACTTTTAATTTTATTGTTTTTTGTCTGCTGATTTTTTTCGTAGAACAATTCCTTCAGGAATGCCATCAGTACCAGTTTGGATTCAGCTCAGGCCTTGTAAAATGTTCTGCCTGATCTTTGTTTGTTTGTTTGGTTTAAGGTTTTATGTCCCAGTCAAGATGAACAGTTCACCTTACCATACTTTTTCCTGGGCAAGCTTGACTAAGTGGTTAATCAGTACTTTGTGCACATGCTTTCGCTTGTAACTGACCATAACCCTTCTTGAATCTGCGGAAGGAGCAGAATAACCGTAAATATTATTTCATAATCAATCTCCATGAAAGAATGGGACCAGGCCAAGATCAGGATCTGCAGTCAGACTTGCTACCAACTGCGCTATGGGGCCCGGTCTGGTTTCAAACTGTTTCAGCAGGCCATAAAAGCCACCACCTGTAGTCCTATAAATTTGTGCAGATCCAGAGGGGTGGACAAATCACAAAAATATAGGGTTTCTTAGCAATACTGGTCTGCATCCCCTGATTAATCACAAAGCTACCAAGCCAGCATTTAATGTTGGACCATTATTGGCACGCCAGCGAAACGCAATTTCAATTGCGTTTCGCTGGCGGGCCGATTATGGCCTGCTTTTAGTGGTATTTGGATCCCCTTATCTAAAAAAACAAAAACATCAAAGTTGGACCCCCTCTGAAATAACTTTCTGGATCATCCACGCATGTTTAAATATGTACCATCTAGTACTCCCATACTTTGTATATAGGACTAAAGGGTTTGAGGCTGAGCTCTTCAAGAGACACTTTGTCCAAACTGTTTGAAAGTTTATCAGCAGACAACACTAGCAGGCAAAGAGTTAGTAAAGAAAACTGAGCCGCGACATGTGATTTCCAACAATGTGGCATTTTGACAAGTGTAGACTCAGACGAGCCTGTGCAGCCTCCTTTTAAGCTTAGAAACTCCAAATTATGTTCAGTCAGTAGCTTAACACTCATAGAAAATTCAAGCGACTAGCAAAGGCTCTGATCAGGCTGTGCGTATGTGCAGGCTGGTCTGAGCCTTTGCTGGTTGCACATACCACATCATTGGAACTCTCATATTGCGACTCAACTATGATATATCAGAACAATCAACTTCTGACTTCTCAGAAAAATCAACCTTCTGACTTCTCAGAAAAATCAACCTTCTGACTTCTCAGAAAAATCAACTTCTGATTTCTCTGAAAAATCAACTTCTGATTACTCAGAAAAAAAACAACAACTTCTGACTTGTCAGAAAAACCAACTTATGATTTCTCAGAAAAATCAACATCTAATTTCTCAGAAAAATCAACTTCCAATTTCTCAGAAAAATCAACTCCAGATTTCTCAGAAAAAAACAACTTCTGACTTGTCAGAAAAACCAACTTATGATTTCTCAGAAAAATCAACTTCTAATTTCTCAGAAAAATCAACTTCCAATTTCTTAGAAAAATCAACTCCTGATTTCTCAGAAAAATCAACTTCCGATTTCACTACTCTCTTTATACTGGAGTACATAAGATATGTATAAGCAAGAAAGAATCATAAAACATACTTCAAAAAGAAGAAAAAATGTGAGAAAAGTATCTATTATAACAAGCATCAGATTTTAAAAGCTGTGAACACATATATCTAACTGGATTCCTTAATATATCATACCATTACTGAATCAACAATACAGTAAAAAATAGTAAGTGAGTATGATCAGGAAATACCACAATCACAAACTGCAGACAACCCCGTGGCACCGCGAGGAAGAGCCGCTCAAAACCTGTCTTAAGCGGCCACTTAAAAATAGACAAAACAAAGATCTTAATGGAAAATGGTAGCTTAATGAAGGACGAAAGTATTGCAGAAGGCTCCCCTTGGAGGATTCTGCAATACTTTTGACCTGCATTAAGCGATAATCAGTATTGAAAACCCATTTTGGTGTTCTGTTTGACTGGGCACTTAGACAGGTTTTACTGCATATGAATTGAACTAAATAATTGAACAGACAAATGTATAAAGACAATACAGGTCTCAGAAACTGAGGTAATTTACTTACATGGGTGAAAGTTCAAAATTTCCAAAATCCTGAACTTTAGTAAAAACAGCATTTGAAACTTCCTGTATGCCTCCAAAGTATAAAAAAATCCAAGTTTAATGGCCAAATACCTTTAGATAAACTGAAACTAAATCAGAAAAGCTTTTCTTGCACACCGGATACGGATATCTGAGATTTTACCCTGGGTAAGAAAATCTTATCTAACCCAGGCTATCTTACCCAGGCTGTCACTTGAGGGCTATATACATTGGTTGCATTGGAACTCACGCACATTGTCGTCAAGTGACGTCATTGTTATGTTAAAATGACATCATCATGTGAAAGGACCTCGGACAGTCTCCTATTCAATCTGCCCAAATTTTGGCAGCCTGTGGCTAGGATAATGCATATTTGACAACTATATTTTTGTGCTTAAATCAAACCTTTACATTCAGTGTACCAAGCAAAATGAAAATATTTTGAAAATATTGCATGATTATGCCGGGACATTAGGGTTTAGGGGGTGGGGGTATTTTTTGTGACCAAATTTTGTTTCACAGAAAGTCAAAGTTTCGCCAGGTATTCACCTAAATACATGAAAATATAATGTTTGGGGAATAAAACTTGAGACGAAAGTGATGCGTTTGCATAAAATTCAGGTTGAGAAGATTTCATGCTTCTTCTAAATAAGTATGCTGTCCATAACTTTTGACAATTACCTGTTGTATATCAAGTTCAGTTAGTTTGACATCATGTTCACTGAGGTGTATCATACCTGCTACTGTATATATCAGAGTCTAGATAAACACTATTTTTGAGCTTATTTTTTTTAAATATTTTTAATCATCGTATTTAGCCTATGATTTGGAGATTAGAGGAACCGTCTCATATCGACGGTTCTTTTGAGCACCCACAACATATGTTTTGGTTGAGAAATAAGACAATAAATTACTTGGTACGCAATCATAACTAAATCCCTGGATACATGCCATTGTAAATTGACAATTACCTACAGGTTTGCACAAAATAACTTCCTAATTCGTTTTATAATAAGTTGTTTTTGAGCATTTTGACATCGTTCCCCCCCGTGACCAATCATGCCGTTTCTATATGATGTGTGAAATGTAAAACTACAACAGTATGCAAAAGGATTAGTTTGGTCACGGGGGGGAAAGCACTTCAGTAAAACTTTTTCTATTTTCTTTATGTTGAATAGCAAAAACAGGGTTTTCAACCCATATTTTTGAATATGTACTTGTCCAATGAGAAAAACACTTTTGCGGATAATTCGAGAGTTGAACATACAATCTTTTTGATGGAAAAACTATCGTTTTCTTTGAAACTTTTTTCTGGCGATTTTTATGGGCAATCTTTCATTTAGACTGTCCGAGGTCCTTGTATCTTAGCTTATTCAGAGACTTCTGGAAGCTTATTTTTAAATAAAAAAACAGTGGTGAGCAAGCAAAAGAATCCATTATTCATGTGAGGGTAGGATAGAAAAATCGGTCCCTCCAGATCAGGGTTTGTCATCACTCTGCAAGCCAAACGGCGATCCTCGGGACAGATTTTTCTATCCTACCCTCACACTCATCATAGATTCTTATATTATTACCTGCAGAATTCAGCATTTTGAGGCTGACTTTCTATGGAAAGTCAGCCTCAAAATCCTGAATTCAGGAATAATCCTGAAAACTTTCACCCATGTACTTACCCTAAATAATTGGACAGAGGCCTGAAGAAACTGTGAAAACTCAGATCATACTGCTCCCTCAGGGTTTACACTATTCCAACACTACCTTTTTACACACTTCATCAGGTTGCAATACAGACCAATCTTGTTAATTTGAAGTCCCCGTGACTGGAGGTTTAATTTCGAATTATCAATTGTTTGAATTATCGGTAGGTAGACATATTGTTCAACTTATAAGCAGGTAGACATAAATGTGTACATAACCACACACCCCTCCCAAATACATTAATTTAAGCCCCAAGTATTTCAAACAATCAGAGTTCAAATTTTCGAGGTTTTACTGGCCACAGCTTAGTGTCTCATCCGACAGACTGGAGGAGCTGAGGATCCAACTCTGGACCCCTGGGTACAAGGCGAGTGGTTTACCACTACAACATGGCGGCTCCTTTTACTACGATTAAAACAATCTTCAGAGACAAAAATACATCATTTGATAGAAATTTTGACCGGCAAGCCCTTAACCCCTTAAAATACAAAATGGGCAATTCCCTACTTATGCGAGTGGGTAGGCAAAATAAGGGCTTGCAGAGAATTTCTTTTGTCCCCGAATTCTAAAATTCTGTATACCAGTTTTTTGTGAATTAAGAACTTATAGCAATCAAGTAAAGTTAAACTTTAAATGGGCCTTGGTGCAAGAAAACCTGTCTTCAGAGGCAGACCAGCCTGCGCATCCTTATAGTCTGATCAGCGCCTTTGTTATTCGCTTTTCAGAAAGTAGCATACCTAAACTTGCTACAAACGAGATTTCAATGTTCTAGCTGGTCTCTGTAGCTGAGCAGACTGGTTTGAGTCTAGGTTAGAATCCCCAAAGACACGTTTTGTTGTGACGAGGCCCAAATGTCCAATGGGCCAGACTCACTAGCTCAAGCTTTCACCAATATCCCTACTTAGTGTGTACCTTCACTGAAAGCTCTGGTGAGACTGCAGGGATGTGGAGGGCCACAGGTTTAGATAAACAAAACTTTTGAGTGAAAAATTGAAAAACATTTTCTTACCCATCAGTTTTAGCATATGCTTTTGGTTCTCAAAAGAACCCTCTCAACATATGTTTCGGTTGAGAAATAAGAAAATTATTTTTTTCGTTATGCACTCTTAACTTAAGGCCTGTGCAGGGCTGTCTGATCCTTCCCTTCTGGCATATACATGATTACTAAAATCCAATGTGCTGGCTCAAATTTCCATTCCATATTCACGAAAATATGGGGTTCAACAATAATTTACTCAAATAAACAAAACTGAATAGCATTTTGTACATTCAGAGTGATATCTGTATTAAGATAAAATGGACCAACTAATTTCCAAGCAAGTCTATTAAAATATCATGCTAACAACAATGTTAAAATCTATATACCACACCCACAAATAAATGTATGTCTATAATTTCTATAAGCTTAATGGCAGTGTCAAAATGCAACAAACTGCATAAATCATCAAATATTTGGAAGACAGGCCTAGGGAAACAGTGTACATCCACAATTTGAACACAATTCTGATTATTTACAGTAAATTCAGATTTTTTCACTAAGGTCTTATTTTTTGCAAAGTTTCATGAAAATAAAACACCCACAAAATGGTGAAATCACTCTGCCCTTTATTGATGTGGGTATTTGTGCTCCAGTCATGAATTTTTGCCTAACAAATAGGTCTTTTTTTGTGGAGATAAAATTATCGTGAAAATATTTGAATTTACAGTACCATTCAGCTACATTGTGTACATAGACCATTCCAATGCACTTGCTTTTGTAACGCAACATCTGATTTGGTAATGTCAAAAATTTGTGAAGTATAATTTGAAGTCATTAATAACGTCACATTTAGTTGGATGACATGTGGCTTTATGCAGCTTGCGACGCTCAGATTTGAGATGAAACTGCAGAAGTGCATCAGAATGGGGATAACCATATTCAAATTTTCATTTGGGGACATATATTGATATACATCCGGATATCACGTTCTACGGCTCCTCTCGGGCATTGTTGTAAAACTAAATTTCCCACTGTATATCCAACGATATACCTGCCCAAATGAAATTTTTTAATACAGTTATCCCCTAAATCAGTACACATAACTCATTCTACATTATTAAGCTAAGTTCTAGCAGACCAATTCATACATGAAACAAAAAAAATCTACATCCCTCAAACACGTGTATTAGCCTCAGTGAGAAAAACAACAATTTGAGCGATCGTAGTCTTCACTGTCTGCATGAAAAAAAATTATTCTAAACTATCTACTGCTCATACAGCAATGACTTTGATCCAACTGACTTGCTTGGCTCAGTAAAACTTTTGGTTTTCCCATCCAAAGGCTATTTCATCTACTTAAATTTATTATTTTTCCTTCAAAAACTATTAAGGAATGTATCAATCATAGGTGACAAAATATATCACACAATAATATGAAAATACTGTTACTAGCTGCCTTAAAACCTAATGATATTATGCACAACATGCAGCTTCACGTGATCTGTAAAACAACATGCATAGATTCCATACACTTCCCTGGAGAAGATATTTATCATACACTTCAGACCCACATTCGTAATATCATAATATTACTTTTCCATTCTTACTTTTTAGAATAAGAAGACCTGGTACCTCAAGTTGATTATGATCCAAACTTCTTTCATCAAGGTCAAATACTACATATCAAATGGAATTATTCAAACTTTAGGATATGTATAAAACAGAACTGTAGCATCCTAATATTTGTGTAAATATAGAAGACACCTTTCAATAAATCCTATAAATGTGCATGAAATTTATATACAAAATTAACAATCTAGCTTAATATAAACGCTTTTGCTATCTTTGGTTGCTTAGCACAATGGATAACTTAATCATAAGCAGCACATATAGTTCAACCCTTATTATGCTGGATATTTTCATGAGCTACACTCCTACCCAATTTTTATCCAATTAACTTGCAAGATTTCAGTTAAACGAGAATTTGGTATGTGTCGCATATGCACAAAGGCATCCTTTAAACAGGGTTCCCACAGGTATTCAAAAACACAATTCCATGATTTTTCCATGATTTTTCACGATCAAAAATGTAATTTCCATGACTATTTAATGCACAGTCTCCAACCTCCCCTTTAAGCAGCAACTTCATCATGCTGAGCATAAACGCAAAATGCAGCAACAACAGCCTGCTTGTAGACCATGCATGCATTTTGAAATAATTAAAACTTGAAACCACCAGTAGCCACAAAACAAGCTGTCGGACACACAAGTGTCCAACAGCTAGTTTTCTGGTCACTGGTGGTTTTGTCAAATTATTTCACAAAATTCCATGATTTTCCCATGATTATTCAGGGTTTTTTTCAAATTCCACGATTTTTCCAAGCATGGAACTTTTTTAGTGATTTTGCAGGTTTTCCATGATTTCCAGAGCTTGTGGGAACCCTGTTTAAACCCCCATGAATGGGCCATGATGCCATATCCAGTGGGATTAGAGGTCTAAATTTTAAATAAGTCTTCATCTGCATCCATCCTTTGTGTATGCAGGCAGCAAATGCTCTGGCCAGACTGTGTCAGCAGGACTTTAGTTATTAAACTAACAATTTCCCCTATATACTGATTGTTTTGCTGGACATAACTATCAGATTTTAATTGGCAAAAACATCTCCCATTGGAATCCAGATGTTTTTCACTTGGACAGACTGATACAGAAATTCTTCTCCTTGACCTTGTTCTGAGTCTTCCCAGTCTCGGTCGTAGCCATAGTTCACCCATGTACGCTTGACATTCTCCGCGGAGATATACTCCACATACTTGGACCCTTCAGCACAGCCAAAGTACCACATGGACTGAACATCCTGATGTTCGGCTAAGTATTTTGTTAAGTGATCACGATCACCTGTAATGATGTTGACAACTCCTCCGGGAAGATCAGATGTGTCGAATATCTACAAATAAATGAGAGAAAGAACATAGTGAAAATGTTTTAAAATTTCGCAAGCTTTTCTCTTTCAAAAATAGCCACCTTTTTTCCCAATACCATGTCTGTTTTCCCAATTAAGAAAAGTAAAAAATAGTAGGTATTATGGCAAAGCTTTATTTTTAAGGCATTTTCTGCCCTTCTCTCTTTTCGGCCCAATTCCCAAGCGAAAATAGCCACCTACTTTCCCAATACCATGTCTGTTTTCCCAATTAAGAAAAGTAAAAAAAAAAAAAAAAAAAAAAATTTTCCTTTTTTTTTTTTTACTTTTTTTTAGAGACCACTACTACTTATGAAAAACAATGACCCATATAAGAATGATACTTAAACACTTGGGCTTAAGTGGTATGGTTGGCATTATACAATCTAAAATAACTTGATTTTGAGGATATTTTGCTACCCTTAGTATGTTCTATGTCGTTAATTTCTCCCAATTTTGCTGATGTTCGGCTAAATATTTTGTTAAGTGATCACGATCACCTGTGATGATGTTGACAACTCCTCCAGGAAGATCAGATGTGTCGAATATCTACAAATAAATGAGAAAAAGAACATACTGAAAATGTTTTAAAATTTCGAAAGCTTTTCTCTTTCGAAAATAGCCACCTTTTTTCCCAATACCATGTCTGTTTTCCCAATTAAGAAAAGTAAAATTTAGTAGGTATTATGGCAAAGCATTATTTTTAGGCACTTTCTGCCCTTCTCTCTTTTCGGCCCCATTCCCAATCGAAAATAACCACCTTTATTCCCCAATACCATGTCCTTTTTCCCAATTAAGAAAAATATTTTTTTTTTTTTTTTTTTTTTTACTTTTTTTTAGAGACCACCACTACTTATGATAAACAATGACCCATATCAGAATGATACTTAAACACTTGTGCTTAAGTGGTATGGTCGGCATTATACAATTTAAAATAACTTGATTTTGAGGATATATTTTGCTACCCTTAGTATGTTCTATGTCCTTAATTTCTCCCAATTTTGCTGGTGTTATGCCAAATATTTTGTTAAGTGATCACGATCACCTGTGATGATGTTGACAACTCCTCCAGGAAGATCAGAAGTGTCGAATATCTAAAAATAAACAAGAAATAATCCTGAAAACTTTCACCCAGGTGTATTGAATAGAAGCAGCTTGTCAAATGAGACAGATCTTTTGAGTACCCACATCATTATGTTTTGTTTGAGAAATAAGATTTTTTTATATGGAGGCCTGATATAGAGGGTCTTAGATGAGTGTTCATGTTTTATTGAATTTATATTAAACAAGTTGGGGAAAAGTGATAAAATGTGAGGCTTGCCGAATGTTAGATTCTATTTATCACATGACATCAAAAAATTACTTAAAAATCTAATTTTTGGCGTGAAAACGTCAAGATTTTACCATCTTTTACGCAGCGTTATAATGGACACCATTACATACCATTACTAAATCAGTAAACCACCAGTGGTTTATAGATTTTATTGCATAGCATTATATCCCTCCCAGATGCGACGTTATGTGATAAAATATAATATTTCAGCCTACTACACTCAGCAATGCAATATCTCTATGGAGTTTTGGTCATTTAAGTTCAAACAGCTTAGACATCTGTGTCCTATGGTCGTGTTTAACTTTTTCTATACCGATGGTTATCTTCTATCTAGTATAATACAGTTTGGAAAGTTTGTTAAAAGGAATAAGAAAATTATGTTGTACTTCTGTCCCTGATTTATTTTATACCTCAGCAAACATTGCAAACCCTGATGAGATGCCACATCTCATCTGGGTCTACACTTTGTCAATGTGTCGATCTATCCGTCAAGTGAAATGTCAAGAAAATCCTACCTGATAGAGATCAAGAGCTGAGAGAGGATATTTCTCGCTAGGTATGATGACGATAGTGTTGCCACGGACAACAGCTGGAGCGAATAATGACACAAATCCCAGCAGGGGGTAGACATCCGGACAGGCTATACCAATCACACCAACTGGTTCATGGATTTTCACTGTGGCGCCATAAAGAGTAGTTTCCTGAAAAAACAAATGGAGATATTAAAATACATGGGTGACACTTCTAACAGCAAGTTAACCATAACATGTAGGGCAGATATTCGCTAGTTTATTTCTACACAATTAAATGTCTTTCTGGAAACATTTTTTGACCTAAAGTATGGTTTTACAATGTCAAGATCAACCTAGGATCATCATTTTGAACAAACTTTTAAAGGCACATAGCCCTAATGAGACATACCCATTAGATTCAGAGATGAAGATTTTTGACTAGTTTTTACCTAACATGACATTTTGGTCATGTGACATGGACAATATAGTCATATTAAAGTTGTCTAATCCAAAGCATGCTCCATATGAAATTCGACTTCAATTGGCCCTCTGATTTCTGAAAAACAGGTTTGCAATCCAATTGAAGCTAACTTGGCTGAAAGGTTAAAGACCTATAGTCATTATCTCATTAGGTTAGATATATCAAGCAAATATTATAACTTTGGCTGATTTATCAAGGTTTTTCATTCAGAAACACATTTGACCTTGTGGTAAAGTAGATTGAGGTCAAGTAGATTGAGGTCAACTTAGGATCACTAGTCAAGCATCCATTGTAGAGACCACATCCACAATGCTACATACCAATATGTTCAAATATGCCGATGGCAGTCCAACATGAGCAACCTTGGATGAAAGGTCGAAGGTGAACCTTGACCTTAGGTACTTATTTATAGTAAATGTCTTAATAGATTAACCATATCTAGTAAGTATAATGATTTGGCTTTAACAGTAAATGAATAACCATTCCCATTAAAATGCATCAGGAAGCGAATTTCACCTTGATGTTAAGTAGGGCAAGGTCAACATAGGATCATCATTAGAACAAACTTGGTAGGCCCCAAATCTCCAGTGCTACATACCAATTCTCAAGGTCATTAGCCTTCTGGTTCTGGAGAAAAAAAATCAAGGGCTTTTACCATATATAGGCATGGTCGCCATATTGGCCATGTGACCAAAAAGCATTTGCATAAATTTTCAGTGCATAAAAGTGTCATTGGTATTATGGTATAAGCCTTTGGCTCAGGTGAGCTAAAAATCACTAGTTGTTAACTTATATGAATTAGTCCAGATAATGTACTTTACTGGAAGATCCATATTTAGAAATTCAGCATTAAATAGTCAAAGCAAGAATATTCAGGATTATAAATTATTTTTCTATTTACATTACCTGAACTGATCCTCCATATTTATCACAGTATAGTCCCCAGTGGAAGAGTCTTTCTATGGACAGGTCAACCTCCCTTCTAGAATCTTCTATTGAGTGTCCTGTCATCTCACAGATATAATTATATAGCTACGGTATCTCTTCATAGATTTTTAGCACTTAACTCGTTGCATGCTGGGTAATTTTTCATGCTACTGTTGTCGTCTGCTGACTTTTTTCAAAATTATTTTTTTCAAAAAATTCTTTCAGGAACACTTTCTGAGTGTCAAACAGTTTGGGCCCAGATCAGGACAGACATACAGTCTGTCCTGATCTGGGTCCAAACTGTTTGCAAAGGTTATCAGCAGGCGATTAAAGATGCCACTAGCAAGGAAAGAGTTAAAGCAGGAATATTCGAGTGGTAAATGATTTTTAAGACAATACCTGGACTGATCCGCCATATTTATCACAGTATGCTCCCCAGTGGAAGAGTCTCTCTATGGACAAGCCTACCTCCCTTCTAGAATCTTCTATTGAGTGTCCCGTCATCTCACTGATATGATTATCTAGCTACGGTATCTCTTCATAGATATTTAACACTTAACTCATTGCATGCTGGGTATTTTTCATGCTACTGTTGTCGTCTGCTGACTTTTTTCGAAATTAACTTTTTCGAAAAATTCTTTCAGGAACACTTTCAGAGTGTCAAACAGTTTGGGCTCAGATCAGGACCGACATACAGTCGGTCCTGATCTGGGTCCAAACTGTTTGGAAAGGTTATCAGCAGACGACAAAATTGCCACTAGCAAGGGAAGAGTTAAAGCCGAAATATTCGAGTGATAAATGATTTTTAAGACATTACCTGAACTGATCCGCCATATTTATCGCAGTATGCTCCCCAGTGGAAGAGTCTCTCTATGGACAAGTCAACCTCCCTTCTAGAATCTTCTATTGAGTGTCCTGTCATCTCACTGATATGATTATATATAGCTACAGTATCTCTTCATAGATTTTTAGCACTTAACTCATTGCATGCTGGGTAATTTTTCATGCTCCTGTTATCGTCTGCTGACTTTTTTTTAAAAATTAACATTTTCGAAAATTCTTTCAGGAAGACTTTCAGAGTGTCAAACAGTTTGGGCCCAGATCAGGACCGACATATAGTCGGTCCTGATCTGGGTCCAAACTGTTTGCAAAGGTTATCAGCAGACGACAAAAGTTGCCACTAGCAAGGAAAGAGTTAAAGCAGGAATATTCGAGTGATAAATGATTTTTAAGACATTACCTGAACAGATCCTCCATATTTATCACAATATGCGCCCCAGTGGAAGAGTCTCTCTATGGACAAGTCAACCTCCCTTCTTGAATCTTCTATTGAGTGTCCTGTCATCTCACTGATATGATTAGCTATCTCCTCATGTCTGATCTGGAGGTTCTCCGCCATGTAATACACTATCTGAGCTCTGTTGTGAGCTGCTCTCTTTCCCCACCTAAAAGCAATTGTTCACTACCATAAATATTTTGAGCATTTCTTATCTGACATAATTCTGGGAATTATAGGTATACAATATCACAAGGAATTCTGATCATCATATAGATTTTCTTTGTTTGTTTTGATGCTTTACGTCCCAGTCAACAATTTTCAGTCATGTTGGGACAATTTCCGGTCTTCTTGGGTTGAACCAGTACTTAGCAGCAAATAAAGTGTCTTGCTGCAGACACAACACAGTGACTCTGCCGGCAGTGAGTCTCAAACCAGCAACTTTTCATTCCCCAGTCTAACACTCTACCAACTGAGCCACTGCACTCCACTCATCACATTGATTCTCAAAGTGATTTAAAGAAATACATGCATGAACTTTTTGGTGGTAGGTGACATTCATCCTAAAAATGCCAATTATGACTGCAGTAGACAACAAATTATTAGATATCTTTCCTCATTTACCTGGATAACAAGGCTTGATATCACATATGAACCATTTGCTAGCAGATGGTTCATATGTGATATAAAGCCTCTATTGGTTTCTGAAGGAAGAAACAAAATCTGAAAATGTTGTCTGTTGTTTTGGTGGTGCTTTATGGGTCAATAACGGCAAGTCATTGCTGATAATAGTTTTGATGTTTTGCTAAAGGTTTCATGTTCTAATTAACTTTGTAAGCTTTGTCAACCTTTAATCGTTTTGAGCCAAAATAATCTAGCATATAATAGAACTGTGAAATTGTATTTAGCAAGCACTGGTCTTAAGCAAGCAGATTGTACAAAGGCAAAATCTGTTTGCTTAGGACATGTACTTGATTAAAAAGCTATATTCTGTGCTTAAGATAGCTTTAAACAGTAGATATACTACGGCTGTATGTTCAGCAGTATGTTGAAAAAGATAGGAAAATCCCTAGCATATCTCACATTTAAGCAGTATTCATCTTCAGAAACTCGTTGAAATCTGACTATATATGCTTCTCACAAGTCAGTAATCTAGGCAAACTTTTTAAGAATACCACCTACGGTAAGTATTCTAAAATTTCAAACACTAGTTGCCTGCCCAAAAGGCCTAGACAAACAGCGCAGACCCAGATCAGACTGCTTATGAAAAAGGCATAGACAAACAGTGCAGTCTGATCAGTGTCTTCCCTGTTTGCTATTCAGACAAGCTTTTTGTGACTTCCAGCTCTGATAACCAACATTTCATGTGTGAACAGAAAAAGAAATGTTTCAAATTTTAGAGCATTTACCATATTAATAGGTAAGCTAAGGCCTTTAGCTAAGAGTGCGTACAAAAAATAATAATGATATTATTTCTCATTCAAAACATATGTTGTGGGTGTCAAAAGAACCGTCTCAATCAGACGGTTCTTTTGAGCTCCCAAAACATATGTTAAAACTGATGGGTAAGAAATTATTTACAATTTTACGCTCACAAATTTTGTTTATCTAAACCAGTGTAAGCTATATAGACCACTTACCCTGGGGATGCATTGTGAGCAGCTTCAACAGCATTTCGTATATCTTTCCTGTTTCCCTCACCCACGTGACCGACAACTTTCCCATCTGGGTTGGTCACAGGTCTAGCATATGGTGCATCAGGTCTTTTCTGGGCACCTCCATAATACATCTTGTAGGTTCTATCAACCCTGAAATATCAAGATATAGGCATTTTGAGTCTTGCCAGGAGACATCCCCAAGTGGTTGCAGCAGGTATGACCCAAACCAGTCAGCTCAGCTAAGGATACAGCTATAGTACTATCTACCTTATTAACTCTACATATTGGGATACCTTATCTCCTTACCAAACATATGGGCCAGCACAAGATTTTGACACTTATTGCATATGCCAAAAACCTCCATCCTGACATATCCAGAGGTGGTTAGTAATATAAATATTATTTTTTTCCGAGTTCTTTATGTATGCTTTTTGTTTGTTTGGTTTGTGGTTTTACATCCTAGTCAACAGCTATGTCATGTCGAGACAGTCAGTTAACCTAAGCCCTTTTTCCTGGGCAAGCTTGACTAAGCAGTACTTCATGCACATACTTTTCACTTGTAATGGACACCAACCCCTCTTGAATCAGCAGAAGGAGGAGAATAACCGTAAAAATGTCATGATCAATCTCCATGAAAGTATGGGACCGGCCGGGATCAAACTCACGGCTCCTGGATCTGCAATCTACTGGGCCCAGTCTTTATGTATGCAAGCAGCAAAAGTTCTGGCGAGTCTGCACGTTTTTGCAGAATCGTCTGAGCCTTTGTTGCTTGACTATGTGATAAGTACCAAAATCTCATGTGCTGGCTTATATCTTAAATTTCTAACAAGTATATTTTACATCCTGATGAAAAGTTAAAAGTATTGACAAATGGCAAAAAAGTGTAACCAGGATCAGACTGTTTCTTCAGGATAATATCAATGTGCTTCACCAAATACTTACTGTGGTACATTTTTGTCTTGATCAGTATCATTTCCGAGTGTAGGTCGAGCTGGAAGCGTTGCACCAAATGTTTTTAAGTCTAGGTCAACATCAGCTGGTCTAGGCCTGGCTTCCCAGCATGGACGAACATACTCAAACAGACCCTGGAATAGAAGAGAGATAGGAGTACAAAACTTAGACATCTATAAGCCATGCAAGCATATCGGGGGAAAATGGCCCAAAGTGCCAAGCTTTAATTGAATTGTCCTTAATGGAGAACTTTACAAAGAAATTTTCAAACATTGAATAGACATCTCATTATGACATGAATCACATGTTATGTAAGCTGTTCATGAGTTATGATTCTTTTAACGTTATGAAGTTCTCATACATCTAATAATTTATGAATGTAACATCAAGCAACTGTCGGTTCATGAGAAATTACTTAAACGTTTCATGATGGATGTACAATGAAAGGGTTTGAAGGAAACAGGCAGAAAATTTCTTAAACTCGTCTTTAAATTGGATCTGCAGATTAGATGATACTTTTATTATTGCTTAGTTCCGATATCCATTTTGTTCAGTCAAGAACAGTTCCAAGCAAATTTGGTGGGCGGTAAAATAGGGAACAATTATGTGAAATGAAAAAATCCAATAAGCAATGCTTATTAGATACCCCCCGCACAGTAAGAGTCAGTGAAAAAACTTGGCAAGTTATAGTTCAAACCATCAGACCTTAGTTTCGAAAACAAGATTTCAGTAGAATCTGTGTGAACAAAAATTATAAACTCCTTCATGCATATGTTCAATGTGTCTACATTGTATCTGCAAAGTATCAAATTGCTCCATCAAAAGCTGTGGTAGGAGTTGATCCACCCATAAAGGCACTATCCATGCATATACAAAAGCCATATAAGGGAAGAATTGTCTAAGTTCAACAAAAATTATAAACTCCTTCATGTATATGTTCAATGTGTCTACATTGTATCGACAAAGTATCAAATTGCTTCATCAAAAGCTGTTGTAGGAGTTAACCGGCCTATAAAGGCACTATCAATGCATATACAAACGCCATATAAGGGAATAATTGTCTAAGTTCTCACAGCTGTCATTTTGTCAAAATTATTTTTTCTGAACCAAACTCCTTCATGCATATTTTCAATGTGTCTACATTGTATCGGCAAAGTATCAAATTGTTCCATCAAAAGCTGTAGTAGGAGTTGATCAACCCATGAAGGCACCGTCTATGCATATACAAAAGCCTAATTAGGGAAAAATTGTCTAGGTTCTCACAGCTGTCTTTCGTCCAAAATTATTTTTTCTGAACCAAACTCCTTCATGAATATGTTCAATGTGTCTACATTGTATAGGAAAAGTATCATATTGTTCCATCAAAAGCTGAGGTAGGAGTTGATCGGCCCGTGTTTGGCCTATATTAGCATAAGCATATATATAGCATTGCATAGACAAAGTATCAAATTGCTCCATCAAAAGCTGCGGTAGGAGTTGATCGGCCCATAAAGGCACCATCTATGTATATACAAACACCTTATATAGGGAAAAATTGTCTAAGTTCTCACAGCTGTCATTTTGTCAAAAATATTTTTTTCTGAACCAAACTCCTTCATGAATATGTTCAATGTGTCTACATTGTATAGGAAAAGTATCATATTGTTCCATCAAAAGCTGAGGTAGGAGTTGATCGGCCCGTGTATGGCCTATAATAGCATAAGCATAAAACCCTATATTAAAAGCCATTTAGAACTACAAAGGGAACTAACTCAAATAGAATTGGCCCCTAGCCCTTACTTTTTTGTCTAAAGTATTTGTCTTGCATATATGAACATGTTTGAAAGGTTTGATGAAAATCCAGCGATGACTCTTCGAGTTATTAAGGGAACTAAACGTTACGGACGGACGGACAACGTGAAAACAGTATACCCACCACAAACAAAGTTTGTGGGGGGTATAATTATGTTGAAATTGGATTTGTGATTTAGGAGAGTTTGTAACGTTCAACTGCTACCCCGTTCAACTGCTACCCCGCTAGTGATGACTTTTGTTGTCTGCTGGCAAAACTTTGCAAACAGACTGGAGTCAGATCAGGCCTGACAATATGTTGTTCCTGATTTGGATCAAACTGTTTGACACTCTGATAGTGTTCCTGAAAGATATTTTTGAAAAAGTTAATTTTGAAAAAAAGTCAGCAGATGACACCAAATGCATAAAAAAAACAGCATGCAAAGAGTTAAGTTTTAGACCCAATGCTCTCAGAACAATCGAAACTCAAGAGCAACTTTAGAATCTATCAGCTACCTCATTTGATCCAACCCATGCAGTAGCTAGAAATAATATATATATATATTATAGTTGCTACCAAACAAATTCCTAACTCTAACAATCATAATAGAAGTTTAACCCTGTATTTTAATTTCATGTATCATATTCATGAGTACATTAAAACACTGGACCAAATGAATAGTAGCGGACAGACTGTAAAGACTCGGAGTGCAAAAGGGTAAAAAACTCTTACCTCTTTGCCCCCATCTCTTCCATATCCACTCTGTTTATAGCCACCAAAGCCAGCAGCAGAATCAAACATATTGTGACAGTTCACCCACATGGTACCAGCTTTAACACTAATAGCCACCTCCATAGCCAAGCTGACATTTTCTGTCCAAACACTGCCTCCTAGACCATACATCGAGTTGTTAGCCAGAGTTATAGCTTCTTTAGCTGTGCGGAATGGTAAAACTACTAATACTGGACCAAATATCTGAAAGACAAATGCAGAAATAAATTGGCTTTATCACATGATGTTGCTTATGACAATGCTATAATGCTTTGTATTAAAATCGATAAACTACTAGTAGTTTACACATTTTGCGGCATTATGTTATGACTTCTATAGCAATGTTGCGTATTATATAATGCCAAAAATGTGATTTTGAAGTAATTTTAATGTCCTATGATAAATAACATTCCGTCTTTTGTGTTTAATTGATTAATTTCTAAAGTAAAACCACAGCTAAGATTTAGATGATTTTTCTTCAAGAGCTGAAGAATATGACTCTCCATCATAATGGTTCAGTGAATAGTCACTGTTAAAATGCCATTTACTTGAATGCATTAGTGTCACTCTGTTGAATAAATATCCCTGTATGTGTGCACACTGACTAATGAGCATCAAATTTTGAATAAGAAAATCAATGAGATATACACAGATCTAGCATTTAAAGTAACACAGTCTCTAGAGTCATGCTTAATAAGTTAATATACACACATTTAGATCATTTCAACATGTTCTAAACATGGCAAGTGATGAACATTTTTAATCGCTTTTTCAAGAAAACCACTTGCATAAATTTAGCAAGTTAGCAATTGTTAATATATGATCTTTGGGATGGACATGTTCAGTACAGTTAAAGCAACCAGAAGATTATGGACATTTATTATCCTTAGTTGTTCTTTAACACAAAGAGGGCGAGAAACAAGGCTTAACAGGCCTCCACAGGGGTGTAAAATTTCCAAATACAGTTACTGGCCTTTCATGTCCCAATTTTTCTCTGAGATTCTGTAAATTGAAAAAGTACCACAAAAATTGTCAAAGCTTTTACTCGCCGTGCATAACATTTTACTTGCAAACGAGAGCGGGGGAATGGAATTTTACACCCCTGCCTCCAGATAAGAGTTTGTAATTGAAATTTATTTTTTTGTTTCTCAACTAAAACATATGTTGTGGGTACTCAAAAGAACAGTCTCAGTGAGACGGTTCTTTTGAGCACCCAAAACAGATGAGCCGCGCCATGGGAAAATGTGTCTTCGGGGTAATTTGGCCATTTTGAGATTCTGTGATTTTCAAACAGGTCATTATATGAAGAGTAAACTCGTTTTTGTTTGATCAAAATATTCAAACTATTAGAAAAGATATTGGAATTTGAACTTTGGACGGCTTGACGTTGATTTTAAAACTAACGTTGCGTGACGTCACGATGAGTCATTCACAACGTTGCGAAGTTTTTACGCCTTCAGACATCCGACCATCGCTGTTACTAACATGAAACTGGGTAGCGACGTAGCTTACCCCTACTGATGCTGGTAAAACAAACTATTTGAATTAAATCGTAAGTCAAACGTACTTCATTTCTTGCGTATTCTTAAATTTTGACATATAAATGGTTCCTTCAGGTGTCATGCCATGTCAGCCTCCGTTTGAAAATGTGCACTAAATGGCCGTAGCCGTCGACTGGTGCGATATTTTCCTGCACCAATATTTTGCCAGCACAAATATGGGTCATCACGGACACATCTCCGTATAAAATTGGGCACAAATTTGCACATTGACTTTTGAAATTCGGAAAAACCTGTCTGCGACATTATATGTTCAACTGCCCGTGAAAACTAAAATGTTAACTTGAACGTAAATGTTTTCTTGTTTACATGGAGACACTCTCCGATTTTAAATAAACTGTTTAAATGCCAACATTTCTTTACATTTATGAACAGCATAAATTCCATACTCAGTTGAGCTGAGCACCAAAAGATGTTATAACTTCGGGACCTGGAGCAGGTTTTGATACTCTGTATACTTTATACACCCTCTCGGGCATTTGGCAGGGCCTGTCCTGCACGTTGGAACAGCAGAATCGGGGGAGCGCAGTGGCTCAGTGGTAGAGAGCTTGACTCGAGACGGAGGGGCCACGGGTTCGAGCTTCACCAGCGTCACTGTGTTGTGTTCTTGAGCAAAAGTAAGTAATGGTGCAAAGATCAGGAATCGATACAATCAAGTACCACACCTGACCCAGGATACCAATGGGAAAGTGACAAACTCACAGAAGACACCACAAACGAGAGCCAAGAGGTCAGCCCTTTCCCAGCAGGTGACCAAAAAGCACATATAAACAGACGCGCACAAAACATAGCAAACACAAGACAGAACAAAAACATAAAAGATCCACACATTAATCCTAGCTTAGTACTGGTTCAACCCAGGACGACCTGTCCCCCATAACTGACAGATTGTTGATGGGACGTAAAGAATCAAGCAAACAAACCGCAGAATCGGCATGGTAATTGTTCTGTGGAAAAGGTAGATCAAAATTAAATTAAATAGGTTGCGACTTAAAAACAGATGGCATTTTCTTCTCAAAGAAGTGGTTGCCTTTCAGCTCACTGGAAATGCCGCGAATGACGATTTAGATGAGTACATAAACATGAAGTAATAAAGGAAAAAAAAGTATTGGCCAACGGAGTGTGACACTACATATTGAGGATTTTCGCAATGATTTCTCAATTTGTTCAACCGGGCTCAAAATGTTGCACTAGTAGAAAATCGGGTCAGGTACGTTGTTATTTGATGGCCTGTATGATGTAGGCAAAACTACAAAATGATATGTTCAGCAGTTACACATGCCCTAGGGTCAGTTAGCTACATCTGTTAATATATACTGAGGAGGAGCACTGGCGTTTTCAAAATAAGAAAGAGGGCACAGATCAGGAATCGATACAATCAAGTATCACACCTGACCCAAAATATTACAAGCGTTCGCGAGCATATTTCCTTAGTTTTAGGGCAACCTTTTTTTCTACCATCGCGTTAAAGTTCGACCACAATGCAGCAGCGAATATTCTAGTCCGACATGATGCAAAAATGTTGACTTGGTAATTAAAAATTCAACACAAAACTGGATCTGAAGAATAAAATCACAAAAATAAACATGAAACTAATTACACTTCAAAAGTAGAAAAATGATTGATAGCTAATGATTTTTTTTATCACGATTCTCATTCTCACCGAAAAATGACCTTTTTAATTTGTCTGTGTGTTTAAATGACTGCCATAAGAAATCAACAGACACCAGGAAACTACAATAAAAATGTTTATTGCGTATATCCATTTGCTTTCATTTGGTGTTTTTCTCATCATTGTAGCTTCAATAGTTTTGCGACAACTATTTTTGCAAGAAATCTGGTAAAACATTGATTTAAACGGCGACGTAACAAGGTGGCAAATAATAACTTTTGTTTCTCATGTGAAACTTAATTGTGTATTATACTTAGAACTTTTTTTCATACATGAGAGCTACCTTGTGAGATTTTAGTTTATTTCATGCACGATCACTCAGCGAAGACTCAAACAAGTCTGCGCATCTAAAAGTCTCGTTGGAGCCTTTGCCCAATCGTAGATGCAGCTTGTACCGGAAACTGTTTTCGTTCAGAATTGCCGTCCTACGAAAGGTTCAGACACACTGGTTGGTCGATTAAGGAAAGCTGGGATGTATCCAGTGTTTATTTATTTATCTATTTATTTATTTTTTTATTTTATTTAATTCTTTTTTTTTTTGTTAGAGTGTCTTTGGAGTGCAAAGAAGTTTAGGATTGAGGGTCAATTGGCGATTATCAAGCCGCATCTTTTGGACATTTTATTTTTCACCAGGAACCCGTGCTGGATCAGACCATGACTAATTTACAACAGAATACAATCGGCCTAAAATTCCTTGATTTAAATTGCATTTTTTTCTAAAAATGACTTGTCTAAATTGTCTTTATCTTTGATGACGCTCTCTTTAATTACGGGCGGCGCGAAATAATTACGTCAGACTTTACGACGTCATATCTCATGACGTAATTAATCTCCCGAAGACACATTATCGTATGGCGCGGCTCATATGTTTTAACTGATAGGTAAGAAGATTTGTAATTACATGTACAATTCTACTTTAAAACATTTTGCTTGTCTGGACCTAAGAAATGAGTTACAAACCTCTTCAGCAACCACTCTAGACACTGTCTGTACATTTGTAATCATAGTTGGTGGATAAAAACATCCTCTTGCAGGTATACAGGCAGTGGCCTGGTAAACCTCAGCTCCCTCCTTGCGGGCATCCTCGACGAACTCATCAATCGTCTTCCTCTGAGATTCGTCCACAATGGCACCCATATCTATAGCCTTGTCTAGACTGTCACCAAGCCGATAGTGAGTTAGTCTGGTCTTCAGTTTGCTTATCAACTTGCCATACACTGATTCTTGAACTAGGAGTCGGGAGCCAGCACTGCAAACCTGGAGTGAATGGAACCAAATTACATTACTTCATGTACAGGCCTTTAGTTAAGAGTGCGTACTAAAAAATTAATGTCTTATTTCTCAACCAAAGCATATGTTGTGGGTACTCAAAAGAACCATCTCATTATGAGATGGTTCTTTTGAGCACACAAAACATATGTTAAAACTGATGGGTAAGAAAATATTTACAATTTTAAGCTCAAAATTTTTGTTTATCTAAACCTATGGTAAAACATCATATATCCGTACATTTTTTCTGCGTACACATGGATGCAAATTGATCATTAAGTTGATTACCATTGTTAATTTATGCATATAGGGACACAGGATCCTGCAATCCCATAAATCCCTGTATACCTCCCTTCAACTTTGTTGGCAGGGGGTATAATTATGGCCAAATATTGATGTTATACAGTTTTCATTATGGGGTTGCTGGGAATAATTTTGAAATTATATGCGGTGCTAAATATGGCTTTTATGATAGCCAACAGTAACAATCTTGATTAGCTGCTGCATTCATCTGCTCAGGCCTTTACTGTTATTCTGACTTTGTATTTTTGTAAATCAAGACCTTTTGTGAAATGTACTTGAAATCTATACCATGCTCTGAAGTTTTAGTTTAATATAGCATACACTTATTTGAAGAAATAAAAATATTTTCTTTCAAAATCATGAATAAATCTTTTAGGAAAGCACCGATTTTCACACCGGAAAGTACCCATTTTCACAACTGAAAGCACCAATTTTCACAAGGGAAAGCTCCCATTTTCACAACAAAATTGGTCCAGCAGAGGGAAACATTTTTTTTTGCCCATTTTTTATCTCACCTGTCCTTGATTAAACCATATGGCATCCACCAATCCCTCTGTGACACTGTCAAGATCAGCACTTTCAAATACAATCACGGGAGATTTCCCCCCTAGCTCTAGAGACAACTTCTTCCCTGTGCCAGCTATAAGACGTCTCAGTGTCTGACCCACCTAGAAAAGAGGAATCAGTCAAGATCAGCACTTTCAAATACGATCACAGGAGATTTTCCACCTAGCTCTAGAGACAACTTCTTCCCTGTGCCAGCTATAAGACGTCTCATTGTCTGACCCACCTAGAACAGAGGAATCAGTCAAGATCAGCACTTTCAAATACAATCATGGGAGATTTCCCACCTAGCTCTAGTGACAACTTCTTCCCTGTGCCAGCTATAAGACGTCTCAGTGTCTGACCCACCTAGAATAGAGTAATCAGTCAAGATCAGCACTTTCAAATACAATCACAGGAGATTTTCCACCTAACTCTAGTGACAGCTTCTTCCCTGTGCCAGCTATAAGACGTCTCAGTGTCTGACCCACCTAGAATAGAGTATTCAGTCAAGATCAGCACTTTCAAATACAAATACGGGAGATTTTCCACCTAGCTCTAGAGACAACTTCATCCCTGTGCCAGCTATAAGACGTCTCAGTGTCTGACCCACCTAGAAAAGAGTAATCAGTCAAGATCAGCACTTTCAAATACAATCACAAGAGATTTTCCCCCTAGCTCTAGAGACAGCTTCTTCCCTGTGCCAGCTATAAGACGTCTCAGTGTCTGACCCACCTAGAATAGAGGAATCAGTCAAGATCAGCACTTTCAAATACAATCACGGGAGATTTTCCACCTAGCTCTAGTGACAACTTCTTCCCTGTGCCAGCTATAAGACGTCTCAGTGTCTGACCCACCTAGAATAGAGGAATCAGTCAAGATCAGCACTTTCAAATACAATCACGGGAGATTTTCCACCTAGCTCTAGTGACACATTCTTCCCTGTGCCAGTTTTAAGACGTCTCAGTGTCTGACCAACCTAGAATAGAGGAATCAGTTAAGATCAGCACTTTCAAATACAATCACGGGAGAATTTCCACCTAGCTCTAGTGACAACTTCTTCCCTGTGCCAGCTATAAGTCGTCTCAGTGTCTGACCAACCTAGAATAGAGAAATCAGTCAAGATCAGCACTTTCAAATACAATCACGGGAGATTTTCCACCTAGCTCTAGTGACAACTTCTTCCCTGTGCCAGCTATAAGACGTTTCAGTGTCTGACCCACCTAGAAAACAGTAATCAGTCAGTACCCAGCAAGAGCAAATCTATGGTAAATGTTCTAAATTTCAATCACGGATCTCTTTCAGTTGAACTAAATTGTTGGTTATCAGGGCTGGAATTCACAAAATGCTTGTCAGAATAGTAAACAGCAAAGACCCTAATCAGACTGCTTCTTGAGAAGCAGTCTGATCTGGGTCTGTGCTGTTTGTCTAGGCCTTTTTGGCAGGCAACTTACTAGTGTTGGAAATATTATAACAATTACTATATAAACAAGAAGAAAATGGTGGAACAGTTTTTTTTGTTTGATTTGATTCTTTACGTCCAATCAACAATCTTTCAGTTATATAGGGACGGGTCTTCCTGGGTTGAACCAGTACTAAGCTAGGATAAAAGTGTCTTGCTCAAGGAGCACAACGCAGTGACGCTGGTGAGGCTCGAACCCGCAGCCCTTCTGTCTCGAGTCAAGCACTCTACCACTGAGCCACTGCGCTCCCTAGTGGGTAAGCATGCTTACCTAAATTTTAGTACAAATCTTCATCTACATCCATACTTTAGAGTGTGTAAGCAGCAAAGGCTCTGCTGAGTCTGAGCATATCCGCAGACTTACCTGAGCTTCGTTGAATGACAATCTGTTAAGTACCAAAATCGCATGTGTTGGCTTAAATTAACCCTTAAAGCGCCAATCACGACTGCAGCAGACGACAAATTTTGTGACATCTTTTCTAATTTTCGAAAAAAAAAAAGGTATGATATTTCATGAGAATTGTCTGCCAGCAGACAATTCTCATGAAATATTATGCCATATTTGTTATTTTTGAAAAAGCGGAAAAATTTGAAATTGTCGTCTGCTGCAAATTATAGGGGGCGCTTTATGGGTTAAAATTTCACAAACCTGTGTAGATCCTGTAAATGCCACTTTATCGACATCATCATGAGCAGCCAGCGCACTTCCCATCTGTCCACTTCCCGTCACAACATTGAAGACACCAGGGGGCAGGCCAGCTTCCGCACAGATCTCAGCCAACAATAATGCAGAGAGCCGTGTGTATGTGGCTGGCTTCAGAACTACCGTGTTTCCCATGGCCAGGGCTGGACATATTTTCCATGTCAACAACATCAGTGGAAAATTCCATGGAACAATGCCTCCAATAACACCTAGAAAATTCAAAGAATTTTTCCAGATAAGCAAAAGAATTTGAAAGAATAAATAATTTTCAGACCCATTGCTTGGTCTCATATTAACTCGTTGCATGCTGGGCTTTTGTTGTTGTTTGCAGACTTTTTTCAAAATTAACCTTTTCAAAAAAATATTTCAGGCACACTATCAGAGTGTCAAACAATTTGTATCCCGATCAAGACCGACCTTGTGTTGGTCCTGATCAGGGTCCAAGTTGTTTGCAAAGGTCTTCACAGATGGCAAAAGTTGCAAGGAAAGGGTACCCATTACAAATATTTATGAATCCAACATATTGATATTGTTTATCACAGTGAACCTATAGGAAACAACCTAGCACTTGATCAAATGGAGGCAAAAGCCTCCTTTAAAGGCTCATGCTATAATGTATCAAGCAGGTCTAGAGGTCTAATTTTTGGACTGGACTTAGCCCATAGTGCCAGTTAAGCCAAAAATAAATCCGTAAAATTGCGATTTATTTTCTTATCCATCAGTTTAAACATGTGTTTTGGGTGCTCAAAAGAACCGTCTCAAGACAGTTCTTTTGAGTACCCACAACATATGTTTTAGTTGAAAAATAAGAAAAATAATTTTCAGTTACTCTGGGGGCCTGCTGAGCCCTCCTCAATTCCAAAGCTGTGTATAAGCGAGGTGAATATTGTCATATGCACAGGCTCATCTGAGCCTTTCTTGCTCACCAATGCAATAAGTACCAAAATCTTGAGTTGGGTCCAAATTATTTTAAAAAAGCTCAGGTCGTCACTTAAGTGCATGCAAAAGAGGGCATTTGATGAAATCACACATAAGCACTGCTAAGTCTTGATAAGTTGATATCCACTACATAATGTTGATTCAAAAACACTACAAGAATGGCACACTTCTTAACTAAAATAGATCATGATTTGATCAAACTTATTTTACATGTACCATGATAATGTGTGTTGTTGTCAGGCAGATCAGACTAATCCTCTAGAAGCAGGTTGATCCGGGACATACTTTAAATCTCATGTTGGGAGTGATTTGGTCCTGACACACAAAGATAAGATAGTGTGTTTAAAATTATTATTCTTATTTCTCAACCAAAACATGTTGTGGGTGCTTAAAAGAACCGTCTCAATGAGACGGTTCTTTGAGCACCCAAAACTCAATCATGTTTCAATTGATAAGAAAATAATTTCAATTTTACGCTAAAAATATTTTGCTTGAAAAATCATTATTATTACCAACAGGTTGCCATCCCCTCATCTCAGTATCCATTAGTTGTGCCCAGCCAGCATGGTGATAGAAGTGTCTCACCACTATAGGTACATCGGCATCTCTCGTCTCACGGATTGGTTTACCATTGTCCATAGCCTCAACCACGCTCACCAACCTCTGGTGTTTCTGAATGTGTCGGGCAATACTAAAACAAATATAAAATATTCCAAGGTTAATTGGGCTAAGTGTTCCATCAGCTGTGCCCAGCCAGCATGGTGATAGAAGTGTCTCACAACTATAGGTACATTGGCATCTCTCGTCTCACGGATTGGTTTACCATTGTCCATAGCCTCAACCACGCTCACCAACCTCTGGTGTTTCTGAATGTGTCGGGCAATACTAAAACAAATATAAAATATTCCAAGGTTAATTGGGCTAAGTGTTCCATCAGCTGAGCCCAGCCAGCATGGTGATAGAAATGTCTCACAACTATAGGTACATCAGCATCTCTCGTCTCACGGATTGGTTTACCATTGTCCATGGCCTCAACCACGCTCACCAACCTCTGGTGTTTCTGGATGTGACGTGCAATACTGAACAAATACAAAATATTCCAAGGTTAATTGGGCTAAGTGTTCCATCAGCTGGGCCCAGCCAGCATGGTGATAGAAATGTCTCATAACTATAGGTACATCGGCATCTCTTGTCTCACGGATTGGTTTACCATTGTCCATAGCCTCAACCACGCTCACCAACCTCTGGTGTTTCTGGATGTGTCGGGCAATACTAAAACAAATACAAAATATTCCAAGGTTAATTGGGCTAAGTGTTCCATCAGCTGAGCCCGGCCAGTATGGTGATAGAAGTGTCTCACAACTATAGGTACATTGGCATCTCTCGTCTCACGGATTGGTTTACCATTGTCCATAGCCTCAACCACGCTCACCAACCTCTGGTGTTTCTGGATGTGTCTGGCAATACTAAAACAAATACAAAATACAGTGCAGTCCTTTTATAACGTTATGTTTGGGTTCCATAGGAATGGACTGTATTATCAGTGAATCGTGTTATAAATGGATAATTTTATACAGGAATCATTAAAGAAATAGATTCAATTTTCGAAATGTTCATGGAATCATGAATACTTCGGGTCTCTTGCAAAGTAAGTGAAGCCCTTTGGGCTTCAAGTAAACTTTGCAAGAGACCCGATGTATTCATGATTCCAAAAATTGAATGTATAAAAATAAATATCTAAAATAAAAATAAAAATATTTTAATTTAGGAATTAAAGCAGTTTTGTATTTAAAATAAAATCGTATTAACTGTTTAGTTGGAGAGTAAAATGGAAAAGTGGAACAGCCAGCTTGAACACGGACAGCCAATGGAGCAAACAAGAAGCTTGTTTTGCACGTGCAACTCAGGTGTGGCCCGCTGTCAATCACAACACCAGTATCACTTCTGGCGAATGAGTTCGATGTTCGAAGCGCATTGCACTGGCAAGTGAGCTTGGCAGCTGTCAATCAAATTTGTGTAATTCATAAGACTATGAACGGTTGCAAAAATCTAAAGATTCATTAAAGGATTGTTTCAAAAATGTAAATAAAGGAAAATGAATGTTGTAAAATTCCATGGTGAAAAATTTGGGTGCCAGAAAATGGCTGTGTGCTATAAGGTTATAAGGAGGTGTGCTATAAAGCAATTGATGGTACTCATAGATACATTGGGTAAAGTGTTCAAAAATTAACTCCCAACTCTTTTTACTTATATATAATACCACTGTAATTTCTAGCCAGTTCAGTAGCATGATTTCTGGCTTTTAACAAAATACAGTTGAACTTCAGTAGCTCAAACTCGGTTGACTCCAACACTTCACCTAAGTTGAACTATTTTCCTGGTCCTGACAAAATCCTTATTGTATTTCATATATATGTAATTATACACCCATTCATCGAACTATGACGAGTTGAACTCTTGAACTGTGGTCCTGCTAAATGCCAGAAGTTTCCTTAAAAAGCATGTAGACATTACCATCATTTGCTAATTTTAAATTTTTTGATAATTCTCTATCATTACAATGTTGCTTAAGCTGTATGAAAAACAGTGATGGACCTAAATGTGTGTTCAGAAAGTTGCACAATTGAAATACCATTTGAGTCGTTGCATGAGATTTCCAACAATTTGACATTTTGACAAGTGTAGACTCACACGAGCCTGTGCAGCCTCCTTTAAGCTTAGAAACTCCAAATGAGGGTCAGTCAGTAGTTTAACAGTCATAGAATATTTAAGCGACCAGCAAAGGCTCTGATCAGTCTGCGCTTATGTGCAGGCTGGTCTGAGCCTTTGCTGGTCGCACATACCACATTGTTGGAAATCTCATGCACTGGTTCATTTGATATTCTTGCCTAGTAGCACATGATTGTATCCTAAACATATTTTCAATTTTGGATTGTTAAATGTCCTTATGCTTGTTAATAAACTACATAAAATATGTGTGAAGATATTTAGAGCTCAGTCTCAGTAAATAATCAATTTGACCAACAGCATAACTCTTTGCATGCTGGGTAATTTGTTCCGCTTTTGCTGTCATTTGCCGTCTTTTTCAAAATTAACTTTTTAACAAATTCTTTAAGGAACACTGTCAGAGTATCAACCAGTTTGGATCCAGATCAGGACAGATTTTCTGTCTGTCCTGATCTGGGTCCACACCGTTTGCAAAGGTTATTAGCAGGCGAAAAAAGTCGCCGCTAGCACTAGCAAGAAAAGCATTAAGCAAGTGAGAAAAAATATCACTTGGTCTCATCATTAAGTGATTGATTTTTTAAAATTTGTTTCTTGTTTACCTGTACATATGTCGAGCCCTGACATGAGGCGGTGTCTTACTCCAAGATTCAAAGGCTTTTCTAGCCGTTTTCACTGCCAAGTCTACATCTTGCTTATCTCCCTGGAGAGTATTTGCCAGATTTTGACCTAAAATGTATAAAAGCAATTTGACACAAAGTCAGAACTTATGCCACCCACTTTTTTGTTTTCCTGTTTTAATCCTAAGTATACCAAGGATTCTTCCATCTGGCTTGATACAATTTTGTTTGTTTGTGTTGATGCTTTATGTCCCAGTCCACAATTGTCAGTCATGTTGGGATGATTTCCCATCTTCTTGGGTTGAACTAGTATTAAGCAGGGGATAAAATGTCTTGCTCAAGGACACAACACAGTGACTCAACTCTGCAGAAGGTGAGTCACTATCTAGCAACCCTTTGATCCCCAGTCTAACACTCTACCAACTGAGCTACAGTCTAGGGTGGGTTATTTACATTGGGAGCCATTGTAATAGAGAAAAAAATATGACCTTTACACCTGGTCACTGGAGCTACAGTCAAACACACTACCACAATCTCTGTAAAAGCTGGCTTCTACCATGTTACATACATGTACCTAGCCCTGTGACATATGTGAAATTGGAAATAAATCTAGAGTCCTACCTGTTGCAGGGTTCTTGGTCTGGTAGGTCTTCCTTCCCTCGGGTTTCACCCATTTCCCGCCAATGAAATGTCCGAAACTTCTCTCATGGTCATCTAACCATGCCTAGATAAAGGAAACAGGCCTCTGGATAAGAGTGCGTAATTGAAAATAAATCTTCTTATTTCTCAACCAAAACACATTTTGTTGGTACTCAATGAGATGGTTCTTTTGAGCACACAAAACAAATGTTAAAACAGATGGATAAGAAGATATTCATAATTTCATGTTGAACTTTTTTTTTCTTGACCCATGAAGAGAAAGGATCAGTAAAAACACATACAATCAACTCTTGTAAACTCATAGTACAAAGGACCAGAGTTTTCACTCTCCTTATCAGTAGTTTAAGATATCCCTTATCCTGTAAACATTATTTTGTCCTGAAAATGTTGTCTGTTTATTATGTCAGCTGCATACAAATGCACTAAAGACTGCTTTTATCATGGAAAAAAACACTATGAACCTTGATCAGACTGATCTGCATCCATATTGTTGCAATGCAATATAGGCTACCAAAGTATGTCGGCAGATGAGAAAACAGACAACATTTAATTGTCATCAATCAAAGGAGGTTCCAAAAGAGTTGGCCTGTACATCAAATATAACTAAAAAATTGACTATTTTCAATGAAAAGGCACATTGTTGATACTTAGGCCTAAATGAAATATATGTGTGGTTCCGGTTGCCGACCGTGCCTATTTAAAAACGTGCGACCCTAAACATTAAAATGGTGTTTCTGTAAAAAAAAAATGGAAAAAATGACCGTTTTCCGTAGCTGGTGCCGCCATGTGCTGTGTTCAATCTATATGCCAATAGGGACATATAATCTATAAAAGGGGTCATTCAGGAAAAGTAGGGGCCTTCATTTAAACAGGTGATAAAACAGTCAAAATTTACATGTTTTTTTTCCGAGTTCATCAGAACTCGATTGGTCACGAAAACTAATGACATTTTGTAATTGGCCTTCAAAACAGCAACAAAGATCGAACTAATGTGAAATAAAGTAACTTTTAGATACATACCAACCTTGTTCATATTTTATTACCGATAAAAACACGAAAATAAATTGTTACTTTACGGAAAATAGATTGCAAATAAGCTGATAATCATTTTTCGTACCGCGCAAGATTCGTACCGCGCGATTTCGGCCCCAGTATATGTCTTCTTTACTGGCATCAATCAGTGCTGGTTATTACGCGTAGGAGTGCTAATTTTGAAGTTTGGAGAATAAACAACAAACTTTTTGTTGTGTTTAGAAGAAATGAGAGAGCCTTCATCTCCTCTGTTGTATGGGTAGTGACAGCATTAGGAGAAATATTTCAAAGTGGGAACAGTAAGGGGGAAAACTTATTCTTCAGGACATAACTATATTTCTGGGGGCGTATTTCTAGTATCCAATGTGATAACCTGGTAATTTTCGAACTGTGGGCAGGTTTAAGTATGTGTCTTTTTCAATAGACACAGCACCACAATGAACCCTATGGAAGAGAAGGAAAGAAGACCAATACCCACAATGCAGGCCTCAAGAGATGTCCACTCAAACTCATCAAGCATTTTGCTAAACACTACTTGCATTTCGCCATCTGCAGGTCCAACGGGCAGCGGTCCTCAGAGCGTTGTCAATTTAATCAAAGTTTTAGAGTGTATGTGTTTTTTTTTTTAGGGAGCGCAGAGGCTCAGTGGTAGAGTGCTGGACTCAAGACCGAAGGGCCGCGGGTTCGAGCCTCACCGGCGCCACTGCGTTGTGGTCCTTGAGCAAGACACATTTATCCTAGCTTAGTACTGGTTCAACCCAGGAAGACTCGTCCCTATATAACTGAAAGATTGTTGATGGGAGTAAAGAATTACTGAAATCAAATCTGTATGTGGGTTTCAAATCAGTGCTGCATACTCAAGATTATAGGCCGAACCAAAGTTAAACAAATGTTGTGTTTTGACAACAGCAGAATCCAGGGTGAAGATCCATCCTTGTGACTTCAGCGGCTGTACATGTACATTCCAAGGTGATGGTTCTGTGGTTGTTGATTCATTGTTTCTCATTGCTCCCGATGTTTGTGGGTTTTTGTGTTTAGTCCCTGTTTTTGTAATGCAGTACTTCATGTCCTTTCTAGTTTTTTTCACTGTGGAAGAGAGAGCTGGTTGCTTTACTTTAATTGTGTTCTTACTGTCTTGTAGCGGTACATGTAAGTATGTTATGTGTCTTCCCTCGCAGTGCCGTGGGTTGGTCTATGGTCTGTGATTGTGGCATTTCCTCAGTTTCCTGGCCTTACACCCACTGTCTTGCTTTTTTGTGCTATCAGTGATGGTTATACCAATGTATTTTATTGACTGAACATTTCCAAAGGTTGGGTTGTGTAAGGAATAATCAAAATGAAATTGGTTGTGATGCTTATTCCTAGTGACCCTAGTCGCTCTCATAGAGTGACATCTGGTTTCATTAAATTTCATTTGCCCATCAGCTTCCCTCTGTCCTAAGCTAGTGAGTTAAATTCTTCTTGCAGGATGAGACAGTCCTGAAGTGAATATATTTTCCTATACAGAACCCAGTTATCTACGAACAGAAGACCGGTAGACATCCAAAATTGCGCCAATTGTCTTTCAAATGGGGTGTTCTAGATTGAAAATAATGAGTATGAACACGAGATACCACAATCACAAACTGCAGACAAACCCGTGGCACCGTGAGGAAGAGCCACACAACAATCATGAGACACTGGGAACACAAAGTAAAGGAAACCAGCTCTGAACACTGCATCATGTGATGAGAAACACTGCACTACTGCATATAGAGGCATCACCATGTTTCATAACATGAAGTGAGTCAATTCTATTCATAATCCTTGGTAACATGCGTACAAGGTAGTTTTCTTTCTTTTTCTAATTTAGTGGACTAAAATGACTGGTTTCAGAAATGCACAATTAAAACAAACAAAACAAATATTTCTGACATATAATATTAATTTATCTATGATATATCAAAATATGTTTATTGACTCCCTTGTACTACATGTATATTCAGTATCATATTTTAGGCCGTCATGTGATTTTAATGTTATGTCTTAATTTAATGTTAGGGCCTACCTACCTACCCTAATTTTTTTTGGCAGCAAACAGGAACCACACATATATTTCATTTAGGCCTTAAAAAAACTGTCACCATTTCATAGAAAATAAGGAGCATAATTATTTCTCAATACCAGTACATACTATGACTGTCTGAAAACCTGGATACCAAATTTTACTAAATTTCCTTCCACTTTAGAGGGCACCTTCATTCATCAAGTCAAAAAATTAAAATATTCAAAATTAATATAAAATAATTCCAGTAATATTTCAATTAACAACCATTGGGATCTCTTTAAACCACTGATCTATTGAGACACAGTGTATAAAGGTCCAGTCCAACTTTTCGTACATCCTGTTACTACTAACTACATTTCTCCCTTTTACAATGAGACATTTGTAAGTAAGCAAAATTAATGTTAAAGAATTATTATGTATGACATTTTCTGTACAAAAAATATATTAGCAGAATAAGGGCTAAGCCACCAATCAGGACTTCGGCAGATGAACATTTTTTGTGGTATCTCTCTTTATTTGTAAGGAAATAAAGTGTGACCTTTCATGTGAATCATCTACTAGCAGACAATTCACATGATATGCCAAGACATATTTGGTTTCCATCTGCTGAAAATTATCTCCTTAACTTTTTCCTTGCTGGTGGCGACTTTTGTCGTCTGCTGATAACCTCAGCAAACAGTTTGGACCCTGATCCTGATCCAAACTGTTTGACACTCTGATAGCGTTCCTGAATATTTTTTTTGAAAAAGTTCATGTTGAAGAAAGTCAGCAGATGACAACAAAACCATCAAAAATTACACAGCATGCAAAGAGTCAAAGGGTTAACCTAAATTAGAGCTAAGCAACATGATATCAATTTTTCATTCAATCAATGTTGATCTTACTACAATTCTTATCACACTGTATTTACGCTTTGCATACTGGGCAATTTGTCATGCTTTTTTGGTGTCTGCTGAAGTTTTTTCGAAAAATTCTTTCAATGTCAAACAGTTGGATCCTGATCAGGCCCGACATTTTTGACATTTTGTCGGGCCTGATCTGGGTCCTAATTGTTTGCAAAAAGTATAAGCAGAGGACACTAGTAGGTAGAGTTAATTCTTTCCCTGCCAGTGTCGTCTGCTGATAACATTTGCAAACAATTGACAAAACATGATCTGAATCCAAACTGTTTGACACTTTGATTGTAGGGTAAAAACATCGAACTTCGGACGCTTTTTCGCTGTGTCACTGCTTCAGCATGGTTTGTGCTTTGCTCCAGACATGTAACCAGGTTAAATCTAGCTGGTAGGTACCAGACATGCTCGATTGAATTAATAAAGCTGTAATTTCATTGGTTAACGTATTTAAATGTGTTTGATTAGCACTTAAAGTGACATAGGGTCGAACATGAAAATTCGGACGGCTATCGGGAAATACGGACAGAGCTGAAGGGAAAATCGGACAGTTGTTTCTTTTTACAAAATAAAGCTCTTTAAATGTTTTTATTCTGTCAAAAACAGTTAAACATGCTTCATTTATCATATGAGTAGACTACTGAGATATTTTATGATTTCGATTTCATTTGCTTCTTAAAATCAAGTGCTGAAATGTCAACCAGCACGCAAAGCTACAGAATCTTTTCAACCCGCAGTCAACTCTTGCTCAAATTTTGGGGTCCATGGTGATGCATTCCAGTCTTTCGATCGCTATACCAATAATAATCTAAAACAATCTCATCTAAAACGTAAACAGATGCAATGCATTTTATTTACAAACAGCTGGAAAAGAAAGAAAACTACATGAAAGGGTCAAAATTCATCGCCTGAACGTCGTGTTCAATGGCGTGTCCGAAATTAAATTTCCTGAAGGGAAATACGGACACCCATTATTTCATATTCATTTCGTTTCAAATCTACGTGAATATGCAAAAACAACCTTTCATTTCATAAATATAACTATCGAAGATACTAGGGAGCAGAAATATTTCATTGTGCATCAATATTCAACTATAAAAGATGGAATTAAAAAAAAAGTTGTGACAAGCAACAAAACCACGTGCTCCATAAACTGTGCGGAGCTGGAGGTCACCAGACTTGAATGGATATCTAATTGGTCGAATATAATGTGACGCGTTCCATTTTCACTGTTGGTAAGTGGGTACGACCATATTTTGTCTGTACATTTAACCTGAAATAAGACTTTATCAATTGGTCAGGAGTCTAGAGCAGGGCGTTATGTCAGGGGAGGTAGAAAAGTGTCTGATTTTACATGTCTGTCCGAAATTCGATGTTTTTACCCTATTTTAAATAAATGTTAAAAAAATCCGCAGACAACAAAAAATCAGGAAAAATTCTCCAGAATGCAAAAAAGTGAAGCACCAATTAGGACTACAGCTGGGCAGATGACAAATATTGATATCTTTCTTGATTTGGGGGAATAATGCTTGAAATTTCATGTGAATCATCTGAAATATCAAACCTCATTTGGCTTCTTTGAATAAACTAGAGGACCTGAAGGTCCTGAGGCGCTCACCTGATCTCCTTAATAATGTTAAAATAGGTCAAGGTCAACTACAGCTTATAATGAAACAAATTTTGTTTTACCACATATTGGGGTTGCAGCCATTTTGGTCAAGTGACCTAAAAAATCCAATGAATACTCCATCAAACAGCCCAGTGATTTCTGAGGAAAAGATGTTTAGATAGGTATGTGGCAGTCCAAATGAGTGGCCTTGGATAAAAGGTCACAGGTCAGCTTGACATTTGGTACTTATATAAAACCAATGTCTCATTAGGTTAAACATTTCTTACAAGTATTATGATTTCGGCCTAAACAGTTATAGAAAAATGAACATTTCAAGATTTTTCCCATATAAATGCATAAGGAATCATGGTGACATTGCTATAAAGTAGGTCAAGGTCAACCCAGATTCATCATTTGTGCAAATTGGATAGGGCCTACATCGGCAATGCTACATACCAAGTCCCAAGGCCATTGGCCTTTTGGTTCCAGAGAAGAAGATATTTAAATGGTTTTTACCATATATGGAAATGATGGCCATCTTGGTCATGTGACCAGTGCAATTGGTATAAATTTTGGCTAACCTATCATGAGGAGTCTTCATATGAAGTTTGAGTTCAATTGGCCAAGTGGCCTCTGAGGAAACTATGTTTTAATGTGTTGATGGGACTCCATTATGAGCGACCTTGGCTGAACCTTGACCTTTGAAACTTATTTATTGCCATTGTCTCATTAGTTTTAACATATCAAGTGAGAATAATGACTTTGGCTTCAAAAGTATTCAAAAAATCAACTTTTCAAAAAAAATCCCATTTAAAAGCATTAGGAATCAAATTTGACCTTGACGTATAGTAGGTCAAGGTCAACCTAGGATCATCATTTGAACAAACTTAGTAGGCCCCACATCCCCAATGCTACATACCAAGTCCCAAGGTCATCGGTCTTCTGGTTCTGGAGAAGAAGAGTTTTAAAGGGTTTTTACCATATATGGGCATGGCAGCCATCTTGGTCATGTGACCAATATATTTTGTATAAATTTTAGCTAACTTAGCATAAGGAGTCTTCACATGAAATTTGAGTTAAACTGGGCCAATGGTTTGTGAGAAAACTATGATTTAATATATAGATGGGACTCCAATATGAGCGCCTTAGCTGAAAGGTCAAAGGTCAACCTTGACCTTTGGAACTTATCTATAGCCATTGTCTCATTAGGTTTAACATATCAAGTGGGAATAAT
The DNA here is from genome assembly GCA_964019695.1 of Loripinus fragilis. Lineage (NCBI taxonomy): Eukaryota > Metazoa > Mollusca > Bivalvia > Lucinida > Lucinidae > Loripinus > Loripinus fragilis. The sequence goes on from OZ026517.1 coordinate 90,691,344, forward strand.
GACTTTGGCTTCAACAGTATTCAAAAAATCAACTTTTCAAAAAAATTCCCATTTAAATGCATTAGGCAGCAAATTTGACCTTGACGTTAAGTAGGTCAAGGTCAACCTAGGATCATTATTTGAACAAACTTGGTAGGGCCCACATCCCCAATGCTACATACCAAGTCACAAGGTCATCGGCCTTCTGGTTCTAGAGAAGAAGATTTTTAAAGGGTTTTTACCATATATAGGCGTGGCGGCCATCTTGGTCATGTGACCATGACCATTTGAACAAACTTTCGTTCCCGCGTCCTAAGGAGTCTCCATATGAAATTTGAGTTTAATTGGCCCAGTGGTTTCAGAGGAGAAGATGTTTGAAAATGTTGACCGACGGATGGACAGATGGACGGACGGACGACGGACGGACGACGGAGTGACTGGTATACTATTAGCTCACCCATGAGCCTTCGGCTCAGGTGAGCTAAAAACATATTTTGAAAACGTCATCTGCTGCAAATTTTTCATTGCATTTAAGTTAATCATATAAAATGGGGCACCTACTAGTGTGGTACAATAAATATCAGGTTAAGACTACCTATTATCCAGGACAAGAGGGCTACAATGGCTCTGGTCTGGATCACTCACCTGAGTCTCCTGTACTCATTGCACACAAAAAGTCAAAACTTCTAGACAAGGACATTTTCCAAAACTGTGATGGTAGAAAATTGTGTGAATGAAAATACATTTTATCCTTCCTTTAACTGTGTGAGATGCCGGCTAAAAGCTATTGAAAAACAGTATCAATATTTTACTGGAATTTCTAGTCACTGTAACTGGACTACCGGATGATATAGCATGACAGTTTTTAACCCTAACACCTTTTTTTCAATAATTTTCTTAAGTGAATATTGCCAATTAGACAAAATGTCTCCTCATTTTGACAGTTCGAATAGATTGTCATACCTGAGCAACATTGTCTGCTTCTGGTGCTGGGCCATAATTCAGCGTTTTAAAGATTTCTTTGACAGAATTTTTGTCCGCTGGTTGTTGTGCTGTGGACGCCATGGTACTAGATCACCGGAGGCTTGCTCCGTTTAAGCTATCTGATTGGACAAAATAAATACGTGCTGGTTCTTAACTGCACATTTTACCTATTTGCGCGTTAGGTGTGAATTGAGTACCAGCAAACAAATATGTCTGCGCCCTGCGTTTAGATTTCGTGTGAGAACATGAAAGGCATGTTGTTCCGATATTTCCTTTTAACAGGTACTAGATCGTATTCATAAAGCATTCATATACATTTTATTGGTGTTTTATACACACTCCATTCTTTTAAAGGGGTTAGACTAAACACTGTAGGCCCAGGTTACAGTGAGTAAGGAATTCAAGCTACAACAAGCTTGAACTTCTTGAAAAGAAACCTGATGAAAATTACTGAGAGGTCTACATCTAATAGTTAAGTGTCGTCTGTCACCATTGACAGATCTCATAACCAAAGAGACATAGAATCCAAGAAAAGAAATCTACACTGCTGCCCTTCAGGTTTGAAGGACAAGTGTATCATAAAGTTCCTGACGGGAGTACTTAGTTGCAGAACTGCAACTTAAGATTTTTTCGATAAAATAAAAATCCATTATATAGCCCTGAATTCAGTGCTAGGGAGTACTCTTCCTGCTTAAAAGGCAAAGTCTCTGACTTTTAAGGACTCAATTGATTCATGGCACAGGGACAGAAATTACATATAGTCTGGACTTTTTTTTCAGAGTAGATCTACTAGAAATGAGAGGTTCCTATTCAGGGGTTTCACTTTTTGGTATCCCTAGCTGTGTCAAGGTAAAGTGGACGGGCGTACTGCTCAAGTTTGAGCGAGGCCAGTATTGTAGAAAGAAAGAAAGGGTGATTTGATCTTTTACCAGACCCACGGCAGTCAATATTTTTTACGTCATGTCGAGACTAAGCGGGTGATTTGAGACTTCTTGATATAAATCTTTTACTTTTTTAGAAAAAAATTCAGTTGTGAAACATGCCTGAATGAAAGGGGGAAATATCCGCCTTTTGCCTCTTAATGAAATCCTCGCGTTTGTGAACACTTTCCCACAATTTTAAATTTTAAGACTAGTGTAGTTTCGATCAGAAGTTACATGTTTGATTCCTCTCATTTTTACAAATCACTAGCTTAGGGACTGGCGATAAGCTTAATGATATGTATCTGCAGTTCATATGTGATGCTACGCAAATCCCACATTTTAGACCAAATACAGTAAAACCTGTCTTAAACGGCCACTCAAAAAGAAGACCAAAATTGGTTTTCAATACTGATTATAGCTTATGCAGGTCAAAAGTATTGCAGAATGCTCCAAGAGAGCATTCTGCAATACTTTCGACCTTCATTAAGCTACCATTTGTCTTTAAGACCTTTGTTTTGTCTATTTTTGAGTGGAAGTTTAAGACAGGTTTTACTGTACCTATATGGGCAACAGAATCTCCCACGTTATGAATCTATCTATAGTAATGTTTTCAGGGAAACCATTTTTGCACACATTTGTTAGTTAGAAGTCTTAATAGCCAGTAGTAATTAACCCATATAAACCCAACGTCCTTTTTGTGGAACATAGGCAAACAGTGCAGACCCAGATCAGACGCCGCAGAATGCGGCGTCTGATCATGGTCTACACTGTTTGCTTAGAGAATGGTCTATAAAAATTTGAATCAAAACAAAAAATACCACCCAAATACCCTTAAAATGGTAATGGGTTGGTCCAATTGATAATTGTGGGTAATTCCATTCCGCTTAAATGGGTTAACTCTCAGTGTTCTGTCAAGCAATTTTATAGAAGGTGACAAATGTCCCATGTCCTCAAAATATTGTGGGACAGTGGCCATGAAAACAAGGGACAAATGATGAAAATGTTAAGAAACAGATACAAATTTCTTTGGCTATAGGGATCACACATGTTTTTTCATGCATTAACATTTGCCGGGTCCTGAGGAAGGTGTTTGAACACGAGGCTGATAGGCCGAGTGCTCAAACATCTCCCAAGGGAGCGGCAAGTGTTAATGCAATGAAATAACCATGTGTGATTGTTATTCTTGCATATTTTACCTTATTCCAACCAAATTCGCACTGAAAACGCTGTTAAAACATTAAAATATCCCTTTTCTTACACTGAATTTCTCTAAACAAAATGGCGTCGACTGTAAACTTTCGAACGTCATAACGTCATCACAACGTCATAGCCTACGCAAAGTTTTCGCGAACAAAAGCATCGGCAAAATGATCAGTTTGGTCCGCAGCGCTTTCTGCAAATAACGTCATGTAAATAACTAGGGGCTTATTTGAAGTATTTTAAAGTTTAAACCCATGTTCAAACAGCACATGAATCTCCTGACTTGAACATGGATTTTCGTTCATTTGACAATGGGTTAAAGCAGCTATACGAATAGGTTTCTATGCAAGAATGCTCTTTCAATGCAGTCTTATTTGGTAGACACTGTTTGATTAAAATTATCTGTTTAAATATTTAGGTTAACCCTTTGTATTCAGAAAACCCCTAAACGAGTACTTTTGCAAACAGTGAATACCTAGATGAAATGCTGCATTTCATCAAGGTCTACATTTTTTTTTTTGCCGTGGTCAAAACAATCTTCAGGGACTTAAATACATGTACATCATAATTAGGAAATTATGACCTGTGATCCCTTAAAATATATAATGGACCATCCCATCCTTATTGCAGTTATCTGTATGGGAAAATCCATCAGAATAAAAGTGTTAATTAATATTGTATTTTTTATTTTAGTACTCTAGTTGTAGTATTGACAAGATAGTTTAAAGAAAGAAGAAAGAAGATGGCATCAACTTTATTAGAACCAGAACTGGGTGACAAAGATGCTTTGTTTCAGAAGCTTCTCTTGAATGCTGCTGTATGTATGTCAGCGAGTTTCATGCATTTTTCAATTTTTTAACTCTTTGCTTACTGCATGGTGTCATCTTCCAATAACCTTTGCAAACAGTTTGGACCCAGATCAGGCCCTACAAAATGTCAGGCCTGATCTGGATCCAAACTGTTTGATGCACAGAGGTTATCCCCTGAAAGAATTTTTCTAAAAAAGTGATTTTGAAAAAAATAGCAGACAAAAAAACCTCTTTGCCTACTAGTGTTGTCTGATAACCTTTGCAAACAGTTTGGACCCAGATCAGGCCTGCCAAAATGTCCAGCCTGATCTGAATCTAAACTGTTTGACATTCTGAGGGTATTCCTGAAAGAATTTTTCGAAAAAGTTGATTTTGAAAATAAAAAGCAGACAACAAGTAAAGCCTGCAAATTACCCAGTAGGTTAAAGAGTTAACCCTGTAATCACGACAATTTTTAACCCTTAAAATGCCAGCAAAATAATAATCTAAAAATTCTGTCTGCATTTGTCGTCTGCTGCAAATTTTTGGAAACATTATTTAACAAAGTTAAGTATAGAGACAAACAGTGTGGACTATAGGAGCAGTGTGATCTGAGTCTACACTGTTTATTGGAAAGGCTTCAAAAACATTTCAGCAGACGACAATAGCAGACAAATTTTGTTGTGATTGGCGCTTTAAAGGTTTATAAAACACCTGATTTAGGCATGCAGAGTCTGCTTAGGCAAGCAGAGTCTGCTTGCTTCACCCTTATCCTACCAATATTTGTTTGCCCTGAAACTGTTGTCTGCTTATTGTGACTGCTGCATACTTTCATATCCACTCCATGGAAGCAAAAACTATGAACCCATATCAGACTGCTCCCAAGGATCTGAGTCCATATTATTTACAATATAGGCTGCCAAAGTACATCAGCAGATAAGAGAGCAGACACTATTTTTCTTTCATACCGGATAAGGATATCTGAGATTTTACCCTGGAATAGAAAATCTTATCTTACCCATGCTATCTTACCCAGGACGTCAAGTAACGTCATAATGTGAAATTATATCTTAGCGTATTGAGGGACTTCTGGAAGCTTATTTTAAAATAAATAAATGAATAAAACAGTGGTGAGCAAGAAAAAGAATCCATTATTCGTGTGAAGGTAGGATAGAAAAATCTGTCCCTCGTGATGCCAATGGGCGATCCTCGGGATGGATTTTTCTATCCTACCCTCACTCATGATAGATTCTTATATTCTTGATTGCTGAGAAAAGGGTTAAATCTGTTGTATGTGAGTAATGCCCAGTGTCTTGGGATATCAGCAATCAGTAAACTTTGTAAAGACCAAGATGGGGTGTCACACAGCATCTTTGTACAGTTTTCTGTCCTAAAAAAACATATTCAGCTGCAGAAATAATTCTGAAATTTCAATCAGCAACCCATTATAATGAACAATCAGTCATTCCAACACAACAAAATAGAAGAATGGTAGAAGAGTTCTTTGGCATAGATCAGTTAAGTAGCACAATTCTTATCCATTTTTTCTTGAAATTAGGAAATTATATTTTTATCCCCAAGCTTTTTTAAAAGAAGTACAGTAAAACCTGTCTTTAGAGGCCACTAGAAAGAAGACCAAAATTTGGTTTTTAAGACCGATTATCGCTTAATGCAGGTCAAAAGTATTGCAGAATGCTCCAAGGGGAGCATTCTGCAATACTTTCGACCTTTATTAAGCTACAATTTGTCATTAAGATCTTTGTTTTGTCTATTTTTGATTGGCCGCTTAAGACATGTTTTACTGTATAAGCGATATTGTAATTGCATGACTCTGTCTGTTCATATTTTGACCGTTATGCTATCTCCTCCTAAGCCAAGTGGACGGAATTCAACCAAATTTGTTGAGTGTCTTGCTTACACAAGTGGGGCATGCAAGCGCACATTTATTTGGGCCCCTTCCCCCCACCCAGGGGCCCTGGGGAAAGGTCAAAAGCTATCAGTTTAGGGATTTGTGATGATGAGGCAACAACTGTGAAATTCTGGTATATTTTTTCAGGCAGAAGATCCTAGTTTGCTGTCATCTATACAACAACAGGGAGGGATCCCTACTACACAGGTTGTTCCTGTTCCAGGTCAGTTAACATTCACCTACCCAGGGGACAAAAATTCCACTCGTCCACTTGTAATTACAAGTGAAATCTAGAAAGGACGAGTAATACTTCTCAAAGCACTCGTCCTGTAGGATGAGTGCTTTGGGAAGAATTACTCGAGGGTGAGAGTGAAAAATCTGAGGGTGAAACTAGCATTTTCTGAGTATTGACTGTTGTCAGTATATGGGATGCAGTTCTGAAACTGAATTGGTAAATATCATTTTAGCAGTGATATTTAAGGAACTTTATAAGTCATATTACATATTACTCCCGTATGTTCTCTATTGCATGCGCTTTAAAGGACAAGTGCATGTGTTTGCAGGATGAGTGGAAATTGTAAGTCACTCGTCCTGCAGGACAAGTGCAATATTGAAATATTTTTGTCCCCTGCTACCATACTTATAGAGAATACTCGTGGTGAGTGTCTTTTGATATCAAGTTTTCCAGGCAATGCTTTGAGAACGCTTGTTGACATCATTAGGCTTGCCGAATGATTCGGTATGCATTCTCGAAGCCAAGCCTGGTAGACTTGATATCAAAAGACACAAACCTGGTATTCTATTTATCAGTTTACCCATTGGTTCACTCTTCAAACTAGTGATTATGACATAATTATCCATTTGTGTGTCAATTCAGCGTCATTGGCGACATCTTTAAAAAAAATGCAACGTCATCATGACCTGATAAAGACACATGCTTTGAGATAGACAACATTTATCAGGCAACTTGCAACACTGCAGTTACTACGAATGGTAACTGATAAACATAGCTATAAGTCAGGGAGGCTTCTGTTCCAAATATCTAAATTCACCTTACAGAACTGATAGGACTGATCTTGATGTTTGCGGTAGTGTTTGGAGAGAAAAGTCATATTGCTGAATTGCACAAAGTTAGATGCTCTAATATTTTGAAAACTAGTTGCCCGCCAAGAAGGCCTAGACAAACAGGGCAGACCCCCTTTTTGCCATTCTGACAAGCATTTTGTGAATTCCAGCACTTATAACCAACATTTTATTGAGATGTTCGGAAAGAGAAGTGTTCGGAATTTTTAGAACATTTAACACCTATATTTTCTAAGTTCAGTTGTAGCCAAGGATGCTAGAACTTTAGGATGGGATATTTGGGCCAGAAATAATTTGAATCAGCTTTGCTCTAGCTTTGTCTTGCCAGGGTATGCCCTGTACTATACAGCATGTATATGGACCTTGTCGTGAGAAAACCTGATTTTGTTTTATGCCAACAGCATCCACACAGTCTGATCAGCAAATTTGTTATTCACTTTCTGGAAAATATAATGCCTCCACTTACTACTGCAAAATTTCAATATTCTAACTTGTCTCTGTAGCTGAGCAGGCTGGTTTGAGTCTTACTTGGTCACAGACCTGAAGACATATTTTTTCGCATTAAAGGACAATATTTTCTGTGTTTTCTTGCAGGATTTTGTTTGAAGACAAAGAACAACAAGAATGAGAAAGTCTTTGTTAATATCTGCATGGCAGACAATGTAAGTTTAGTCATACATTTCAAATGTTGCAAAGCACTGATATCCATCAACATAATGTGAATAACTTCTCCCTTGTCTCTTTACAATACACAATACAAAAGTTTATTTCATAATCAAGACCACCAGCCCATATTAAGGCCAGATTTCTTTTATTAGTTGATTTACAGGATTTTTTTTTTCAGAATTAGGGTGGGGGGGTGGGGGGGGGGGGGGGCGAAAAAAAAGAAATAAAAAAGCTCTGAAAATGACCAGTTAACTGGTCATTTTCAGAGCTTTTTTTTTTATATATAGAGCTTTTTTTATTGATTTTTTTTAATATCTCCAGAAAAAAACAGTAAAACAAGTGAGGTAAACTTTAATCTTTATATATTTCAACATTTTCCTATAAATTTGGACAGGACAATCACTTTTAACAGTGTCACTCTCAAAAATACCAAGACAGAACCTCAAAAAAATATCATTTTTTTTAACCAAACAAATAATATTTAGAGTCAGTGGATAAAATAAAAAAAAATTAGAAAATAAATTTTATTTTTTTCCTATTTTCTGGAAAATTACAGTAGGAGAGTTCGTAAATCAACTAATAAAAAAATTCTGGCCTAAATGCAAACCAATCATATTACAACAAAGAGACTCAGTGATAAACTACAATAACTGTGGTAGCTACTACACACTGGTAAATGTATACGTCGATTTGGTGGTATTTACGCGTATTGCCGGTACTTCATTAACTGGAAGTGGTAGATATTGGTGTTGATACTATATAGAAAAACAGGCCATATGCCTAAAGGACTTTAGAATTAGATCATTTTTAAGTATACGGCATGCACATGGCGATTTATGTAAGCATTTAGGAATAGATTCGAGTACCGATCTGGAAGATCGGTACTCGAATCTATTCCTAAATGCTTACATAAATCGCCATGCACATACTGAATATTTAAAAATGATTGAAGTCTATAGTCCTTTAGGCATATGGCATGTTTTTCTATATAGTATTAACACCAATATCTACCACTTCCGGTCTATGAAGTACCGGCAATACACGTAAATACCAGCAAATCGACGTTACATTTACCAGTGTGCTTTACAATACACAATACAAAAGTTTATTTCGTAATCAAGACCACCAGCCCATAATGCTAACCAATCATATTACAACAAAGAGATTCAGTGATAAACTAAAATTACTTTTGTAGTTAGTAGCAAAAAATCAGTTCTCAATTTCTCAGTATTTGTGTTGTAAACTTAAAAGCCAATATACTATAAAAGTATAAAAGCAAATACACAGGGGGTTAACTCAGTCACAGTGCGGGGTGATTCTTTATGACAGTTGTCAATGATGCTTTATGAAAGGGTTATGGGTGCTTTATGATTTCCTTAATCAGTATAAGGTAGGTGATGGGAAACGGCATTAAACTTTAGATTTTCGAAGCCCGAAAGTATTTTATTTCTGTTAATTCATTTATTTGAAAAGCTAATGGTTTTACTCTTTCAGTCTTTGCGATGACGGTTTATGTGTCGGGATTAATTGGCGGTTTAATTTGCAGTTTAATTAAGATAATGATAAAACCCATAATAAAATTGAGTATTTTTATCAAAGTACATACTCCATCAAAGATATTTAGCATACAACTTCAAGTTCAATCTAAATGTCTTTGAAAAATCAATTGTCTCCTCATGTAAAACTATAAAGAGTTTATTTTAAATGATTAATTATGACAAGCTAAAAACTGGTCATAAAGAATCATTAACACATTTTGGTAACAGGTTCTTTACCAGTTCGAATGATGGATAACTGGTTCTTTATGAAAGGGTTCGGATGCTTTATGAAAGAATTGGTAAATATGTTAATGGTTTTAGGATCAAATATCAGGGCAATTAGACCTATTACTACAGCCCTGGCTTGTTTATTGATTGAGTTAAGACTTAAAGTCCCAGTCAACAATATTTCTGTCATGATGGGACTCCTCCAAGAGACAGGGAGATACTAAAAGGGCCCAATCCCATCCAAATTTCCCCCAAGTCAAGCAAATCACGCCCTAGCATTACGATTAAGGTTAATATTTATTTCAATATTATATCAGTGATGCCGAGACATAGCCTCTGAATTCGTTTCATTTAATTGTTATTTGATTTGATTGGCTGTCTATGGTAAACAGCTGTGTTTATCATAACTACAATGATCCTATGCAAGCCTACTGTAGGGCAGTTTACCATTACTTTAGCTCATTCTTATACAAGTTACTGGCAACTTGGTCTTCTTGAATCATCAGGAGAAGAAACAATTCTCCGTGAAAAATATGCTGGGTGCGATCTCTTGTCTGCTTGCATATTAAGCAGATAGGCAACTGACCGAGCTACAGAGTCCAGATTGTTAGCTAAGCATCGCATGTGTCGCATGTCCCAAGGGTGGGGGACAGAGGGTTTGCACCCCAGCTGGAAGATTTAAAGTTGTTATATGTTTCCTTAGAAATACTGTTATTGACAACCTCGGGAAGAAGTAGGACCCCGTGGGCCCAATTGCTTCGAAAGGGAGGTCAGGTCCGCACTGCCCTCTGTGAAATAAAAAAAAAACTAAAATAAAGATCTCAGGACACCCAACCCCCCAGACAGAATTTTCTGGATCCTCCCATGCATCGTTAACATCCAAACCCTGCTTTCAGCATCCAGTACTGTATCCCGTACTGTATCCGAGACATCAATATGTCTTTTTTGAAACTCCCAATAGGGGGAGCGCAGTGGCTCAGTGGTAGAGTGCTTGACTCGAGACCAAAGGGTAGCGGGTTCGAGCCTCACCGGGGTCACTGCGTTGTGGTCCTTGAGCAAGACACATTTATCCTAGCTTAGTACTGGTTAAACGCAGGAAGAACCGTCCCGCATAACTGAAAAATTGTTGAGTGGACGTAAAGAATTAAATCAAACAAACAAAACAAACAAAAACTCCCAATAGGAGCATGTGGTGGATTGATGGGGATGGGGTGGCTCAGCGTATTTTGAACGTCCCAATAGGCGGGGACTTAACATGAATTAGTGAGTTGAGCCTGACAGGTCAAAATAGAAGCATTTGGTTTTTCGTTTGCTTGTCTTGGTTCTTTACATCCGAGTCAACAATCTTTCAGTCTTGTCGGGATGGGTCTACCTTGGTGGATCCAGTACTAAAGCATCGGGTAAAACACTGACTCTGACGTCTCTGAGTCTCAAAATAGCAACCCTTCTATTGAGCCACTGCGCCCCACACAGGCATGGAAGATTAAGGCAAACATTGTCCATAATAACTTTTATCTTACTTGATAATCTACTCTTGATTAACAAAAAGAGACATGCAGACAACAACGATTTACATGTTTGGATTCTAAAAAGAAACGTCTCATTTAGACGGTTCTTTTGAGTACCCAAAAGAAATACAAATGAGTTTGTTTTTTCAACATTCACAAACTTACCTAGCCTATTGATATATACAATCATTAGAATCTAACAATCAACCTATAAAAAGCAGACTACTTGTGAACCCAGAAGCCAGATTTCTCGTTCTGGGTACCTGCAGTTGCAGTTATAGTTCTCTTCGGTGGAGTTGTTTTCTCATAATTTGAAGACGAAAACAGAGCCTACAGTCGGTAGTATTAGTTATTGTATTCCGTGCAACATCTAACAATGCACAAAGCTGGTGCAATATGAGAAACACACCGGGTAGGCGGCAATCGATTTTTGATCTACGTCTGTCGATAGTATTAACGTTTTCGAATGCCGCCTACCTGGTGTTTGTTTGTTTGTTTTTGTTGCTTTACGTCCCATGTCAACAGCTATGGTCATTGCGGGACGGTCAGTTCACTTAACCACACTTTTTCCTGGGCAGGCTTGAGCAAGCGGTAAACCAGTAATTTGTGCACATACTTCGCTTGTAACTGACAACAACCCTTCTTGAATAAATCAGCGGAAGGAGGAGAATGACCGTAGAAATTATTTCATGATCAATCTCCACGAAAGTATGGTACCGGGTCGGGATCGAACTCGCGACCCCTGGATCTGCAGTCAGACACGCATCTGTAGCCAGACACGTTACCGATGCGTGTATGACTGCAGAGCCTACCCGGTGTGATAAAGCCTATACGGGCGATAATCCTCACTTAATGCACCAGTCATTTGTATCCACTGCTCCCTTAATGCACCAGTCATTTGTATCCACTGCTCCCTCACTTACGGGGATAGGCGGGGATAGTGACTTTTCCCTTTTCAGAGTCCTGTGGGGACAAGCTGATGGCAACAACCCTACTCTTAGCCCCGCCCTACACTACAGAAAATCTCACAGGGGTAAGTGTCCCAATGTTAAAACCCCCGCAGTTCCCCGGTACTGCAGGGACAATCAAAAAGTACTTGCACTGCATCATAGCCCACCGCTATCCCCGTAGGTGGGGGGCGTTGATACAAATGACTGGTGCATAAACCTTTAAGGCTACGCTTACGGCATAGGCTACGCTTACGGCATATCTAAAGTTTTGACCAATAAAAGCCAAGCTTCATTGGTTCCTCAATGTATATCTGTCTGCCAAAAACATATTCTTCTGTTCGGGTAATAAATTACTAGTCTAGAATGATACTTAAGGTAGACCAAACATTTCTATAAAGCTTATGCTTGTATAACTTAAAAAATGGACTGTCACTCTTGGCTGGCAGGACAGTAGCTAGACTTGAAATATTGGGTGTAGTTTTTTAAAATTGACAAAAACAACAAATTTGCGCCATCTGTCTAACATGTCGTCATTCGATGAGTGACAATCAAGTTTGAAAGTATGCATAAAAATCAAAGGATGTCTGATACAACCTCCATGGGAAGCCAGCCAAAAACTGCGGTTGATCATTACACCCAATTTTCGGCTGCTGCATATATTTGTTTAGATTATTGACTAATATATAAGCACAGAAGCAAACAGCAACAGTCTGTTTAGGTCTACACTGTTTGCCTAAGAGACTTCAAAAACATTCAGCATACGACAAACGCAGACAGCTTTTGTTGTAATTGGTAAGTGGATCAAATTAAAGATATTCTAAAATCGATGTCCATGCACGTTAGAAGAAAATATTTCTAGTCTTACCATAAACAAAAATGGTTATTGGGCGAGGTACTTCTATTACAGAGCGGGCACGATTTAAATTGCAAAATCTACAATTTTCCGTTTTAAAGGGCCATATTTTTTTTTAAATGGGTAATAGAGAGCTAAAGTCCTTGTGTTTTACACGTCGTCTTATGTTGATTGATATCTGTTTCATGAGGATATCTTAAACTGTAATGAGATACAGAGCTAGGGGACAAGAAGCATGTATGATCTATGGACAGACATCTGAGTTGAAGTTGTTACCTTGAACTTGTGAGATGGTGGCTGAGTGGATTCTTTATGTCCCAGTCAACAATCTTTCAGTTATGCCAGGACGGGTCTTATTGGGTTGAACCAGTATTAAGCAATGATGAATGTGTCTTGCTCAAGGACACAACGCAGTGACGCTGGTGAGGCTCGAATCCGCAACCACTCGGTTCTGAGTCAAGCACTCTATCACTGAGCCACAGCACTCCCTTGGAATGGTAGCGGTTGGTATGGATTCATAAGGGAAATATTAGCATCTATGACGGATATCAGTCTAGTGGTACACCTTCATGCTATCGGTAATATTCGTATGAGAGTATATTTTTATTGGGTCCTGTAGCACAGTCGGAGGCAAGCCCAGTGGTTCATCTAGGGTTCGTAAGTTTCATTGCGACCCTCCTAAAGTCCATTATTACCTGGAGATTGGTCATGAAAACGGATATACGTTCATTCGCCAACTTCCGCGGATTCAATAAGGGTTCTTGTCAGTTTCAAGTGAAAGTATGTGCAAAAAGTACTGTTTCATACCCCTATTTCACACAGGGCCCGAATCCCACGAATTGACAAATATTACAGCTGACATACGAGGATCATTCATTTTGGAACTGATGCCCCCGAAGCATGGATGGACCTTTTTTATAACTGTCGTGAGGGCAAATCTCGCGAATCATCATGAATCGCCGCGGATATCTGTTAATTCGTGCCCAATTCGTGCTGCATTCGGCATATTCTCAACTAATTCGTGGTCGATTCTTTAACTTATTGCAGTATTTCCACTGAATTGTAGAACATCACGTATGGGTTGAAAAAAAAATACAATTCTCCACGAATCCTAACATTTATCGATTCTATATGATTCTGGGGATTCGTGGTCTGTGTGGAATAGGGCATTACCTCCTTAGCTAAGCTTGCCCAGTAAAGTGTGGGATGCCGTAATATGACGGAAAAATTGTTGACTTACCCCTCTCGTACCCCCTCCTCTCCTACCCCCCCCCCCCCCCCCCCCACGACCCTGAGGATAGGGTCAATAGGTCAAAATTCAAATTTTTTCTGAACAGCAACACAAACCAACAGACATTTGAGCCAGGACAAGAAACTTCCAGCAATGTGGCATTTTGGTACGAATAGACTCAGACGAGCCTGTGCGGCCTCCTTTTAAGCTTAGAAACTACAAATGCTAATCGGTCAATAGCTTAACAGTCATATAATAGTTAAGCAACTAGCAAAGGCTCAGATCAGACTGCGCATATGTGCAGGCTGGTCTGAGCCTTTGTTGGTCGCACATACCAGCGGCCCATTTATTGGGACAAAAATACATTACGGCTGTATATCAGGACGGAATTGCATTTGTCTCATAAAGAACTTGTAACTTCTTTCATAAAGAATATGTTATAACTTTCTTAAAGAACCTGTAACCCGAATTTTAGGCTCATAAAGCATTTGTAACCTCTCATAAAGAACCATTAACTTCGAAAAATGTTGAAATTGGCTAAAACGTATATCAAAGGAAGAATTTAAGCTTCAGATACCAAATTTATAATATAATGGTTCGTTTCCAAGCGTTTTTGGCTCGATAAAACCATGAAATATACACATATGGCATTTGTTGCAACTTAGCATCTGTAGTGTAACTGGTGAATTGTTGGACTGCTAAACTGTATTATAAATGCATAGACTATCATGAAACATGCTGCTTATATGTCTATTAACAAAATTTGACTCTAAAACTGTCGAATATTACCATTTTCACCCCGCGTTTGGCATTAGCATAGAAACTTGTAAAGAATCATTGACCCAAAGTAAAGAACCTGTAACCCTTTTCATAAAGCATCATTGACAACTGTCATAAAGAATCACCCCGCACTGTGACTGAGTTAACCCCCTGTGAAATATACGCTCTTTAGAAACTTGTAGATCAAGATCAGCTGGCTTCTTAAACCATTCTGGTCAGAATCTGTGCTATTTTTAATTCAGCCAGTGAATCCATTGTAATTGATGGAATATTGCAAAAGAGCTGGCTTAAAATATAAGGATGGTGTAAAGATGTTTACAAACACTATCTCACAAATAAGTGTCATCCAGAGCACTTAGTCTTTATAGGAATGAGGGCACATTTTCTGGATGGCAGAAATTGTTGTTTAGCTTTACTAGACACCAAAACAGTGTGGTTTTATAACTAATAAGGACATATATTTTATAAAAAAAATTATTTCAATGAACTGATTCCCATACTTTAATCGTTATCAAGTAATGAGTACTTAAACACAAATTTTATCATTATTTAACAAAAATGTTGGGGAACCCAGTATCATGAAGCCAAAACCCATCATAAAACAAAACAAATATAATAAAATCAATTTTTTTTTGCAAGAAATATATTGAAGAATCAATGTTCAAGACTCATTTGTTCTGTCCAAGTTGAAACTTAGAGCTTAAATTGTTGTTTAATATGTATCTTCTTGTGTAGATATTGGTTTGGCTTAATGGGCATAGGATGTAACTTTAATTTTATTGTCATCCATAATAAAGTTTTAGTCACATGGTCAAAGTTGGAATCATGTAGTCATTTAGCGCGAATGAAAACAATAGCAATCTAAGAGCTATAGCAGATAAAATATTATGCAGCAGAAGGGTTGATTAGTACTTCCAACTTTTGGCATTGGAATTATTGATTTATTACTGTAGCTATAAGAATCAAATGATTAAAACGGGGGTTAAAGGCAGGAGTGGGGTATATAAGGCAGAATAACCTTCATTTTTTTCACTTTCTTCATTGCACTGAAGCTGTGAACATCTACAGGAGCGTATCTCTATTCCATTAGCTTCTGGCTTCTGTCTGGATTATAGTTGACAGGTCTTATCAGCTCAGTGACCATGCTGTTTATCACCTAAGCAAGCCATTGGTCAAATGTAATCAGACAGTAGTTAAGCTCCTCCTACTTATCGTCTCATATTGAAGCCAATCCCCTGCCAGGGGGTACAGAATTCCTGCCTTTAAAACTGAGGGACAAATGTGTCAATATTATTTCTTATCTGGGTTCACACTGTTTGCTGCAACCATTCTGTCTGAATATTCAGGGTAAATACAGGGATGAGAAAGTTCAGGATTGATCAGGATTTCCTGATTGAGCACTGGCATTTGATTTATATAATGTCAGTTGTTTTTGCTGAAATTTATGTTTGAATGAAGTTAAAACTCAATTTTAGATATAAAATAAGCATGAAATGTCTGGTTTCTACTGATATTTTGTAATTTTAAGCCTTTAATAAATGATTTAAAATCGCTTTTTTCTCCATTTTGGAGTCACCCGACATATTTTCCTTATTGAGAATGGCTGACTGTTCTCATCCCTGTAAATATGGTAGAATGAATTTAATAATTTTATCAATGAAATTATCAGTATAGCTGAAGAACAATTAAACAATGAAAAAACATAATATGTTCATACATTTTAGGTGCCCCCTCCTAAAGATCTGTCAGATGATGAACTGATACAACTACTGGAGTCAGATGACCCAACTGGATTTAGAATACCTATGAGTATAGGAGAAGCTCATGCAGAACTAGATAAATGTAAGTCAACTAGATAAATGAGCCACGACATGTGATTTCCAACATGGTATTTTGACAAGTGTAGACTCAGACGAGCCTTTGCAGCCTCCTTTTAAGCTTAGAAACACCAAAAGGTGTTTAGTCAGTAGCTTTACAGTCATAGAATGTTCAAGCGACTAGCAAAGCCTCAGATCAGACTGCACATATGCACAGGCTGATCTGAGGCTTTGCTGGTCATACATACCACATTGTTGGAAATCTCATGTCTCTGCTCAAATGTAAGTTTAAAACAAGATTAATTTCAACCGAAAAATGGCGATGGTTTCCCTATTTCTCCATGAAAATATTTGTTATGCTCATCAAGAGGCTTCCGGTGTGTACTAACAATTCATGAGAGTTTGGTACTTATCCCATATGCGAGTAGCAAAGGCTTGCCTTAAGAGAGACTGCACATAAACACAGTCTCTCCAGAGCCTTGGCTCCTGGAACAAACAAAGGAGGGATGTAAAAGAAGGCTCAGGTGAAAATTGAGGTCTGTAGCCCCATTCGATAGCTTTGCATGCATGTTAATAGGATGTCTTTACACAAATGCGATAAGTACCAAATTTTCAAAGGCTGGCCTATTTGTTATTATAGTGGAAAAATAAACTTGACCTTTCTGTGTACAAGAGGGTTAGAGTATATATATAACTTTTAGGCATTTGTTATGGTAACTTCTAACAGTACACCTATCTATTTTACATTCTTTAGTGGTAAAACGTAGTTGTGGAATCAAGCAAAAACATGCTTTTTTAGCCTTTCAACTGATATAGTATCAAAATACAAATTTTGGAGTAGTTATGTTAAACCATATTTATCTCACATTTGCTGTCGGTTAGAAAATGATCAAATATGTTTTTGAATACGGGGTAATTTATATGTATGTCCATTCATAGTCAAGACAATTATTGCAAAAATCACAATTTGAAAATTTGACTTTTCACAAATGACTTTTAGGGAGATTTCATGCCTTAACAGGACAACTCATTTTCATGCTTAATCCTTTACTACATACTTAGGCTATTTGAATATCATGACATCATTTTCTATTTTTAGATAACATTGAAACATTGATTTTTAGAGAACATTGAAAAAATCTAGAAAAATTTAAGTAAAGTTTTGAATACTTTGGAAATATTATGGAAAATGTAGCATTTGCTCTTTTGGAGCAAATGCTCCATTTTCCATAGATGTTTCAGGGTTAAGCCTTAATGATATACAGGTATAGATTTTTGTCTTTTTGAACAGCTGGTCAAGGTTGTACAGCATATGATGTTGTGGTGAATCCCCAGTTTATGGAGAAGATGAAATCCAGTGAATTGTTCAAAACTTTCTTTCTCACTGTGATGATGGAAGGCCTAGAACAGAAATATGACACAGAAATCAGCAGAGGTAGGATACTTCTTCAAAACTCTTTGGGGAGATGAACTCAATAAGCTGATAGCTTTTGTTCAAATCCCAATTTGTATGTTTGTTTATCTTTGTCTGAGAACATGTATGAGTATTAATAGTTCAAATAAACTATATTTAGACCAAAACTCTTTGCCTTCTAGTGCCATCTGCTGATAACCTTAGTAAACAGTTTGGACCCAGATCAAAATGTCGGGCCTGATCTGGATCCAAACTGTTTTGCACTCTGATGGTATTCAAGAAAGAATTTTTGAGAAAAAGTTGATTTTGAAAACAATGAGCAGACGACAAAAAACATGAAAAATTACTCAGTAGGCAGAGTTCATATCCCAGGGGGGGGGGGGGGGGGGGGGGGGTACTGATATTTTCATACATACATAGGCTCGGGTCATTTTTTGCGGTTCAAAATTTTGAATTTCATTATTTTTGGGGTTTTCAGAAAAATGAATATTTTTTGGGGTATGAAGATTTTGTGGATGTTTTTGGGATCATCACAAAATTGGGGGGTCATTTCTTTGCATTTTATGGTCTTTTCTTAAGGTCAAGGTACAGAATGGGGGGGGGGGGGGGGTATTTTTTTGGGTCGCCAAAATTTCAAATATTTTTTTGGTGCTTGAAATTTCTGATATTTTTTGGGGGTGAAAGGTAGATGATGGACCAGAGCCTACGTATGAAGAAAAGAATATGAGTACCTCCCCTGGGGTTCATATACCACATGACAAAACCAACAAACATGGTGAAGTCTCTGTTCAGCCTGGGCATCACCAAGTCTGATCAAAGTCTTCACTACCAGTATGTGGTAAAACCCAAAGTCCCCTGCAGAAGGTGAATACTGATCTTAGTAGTTCTCAAATGCACTTCTTGTATTGTTTGTAGGGATTTTCCTACCTTTCTACAGTCGGGGCCAGGGGCCTGTTAAATTTGGGAAAAAAGCATTTATTCATCAAAATTGGGAAAATTTGGTGCAGTCTAAAAGAACTGGACCTTGATTTTAAAATGGATATAAGAAATTAGCAATGTAAAAGTGTAACATATTTGTTGTTTCAATACCATTCATAAAAACTCAAGAAAATATGCATAAAAATGTTTTCATTCACATTTTTATGCAATTTTTCATGCATCTGTTACTTTGCTATTTTTGTTCTAATCATCAAAATGTAGAACTAAGAAATTGGGAATGATATACACCATTTTGGGAAGTTTTTGCTCATTTTTTAATTTGGAAAGGGCTGATATTCAGCCCCAAATCAGGCCTAGGAAAATCCCTGGTTAGTTTTTCATGAGGCAGCTCCTGTTTGTTCTTGTTAACCCATTCTGACCAGGAACAAATAGATAGGATAATTGATAGAAGTGGTATGACTTATGGATAAAGAGAGAATGGGAATAAATTAAAAGATAACACTGTTGATGAGATGAAAATGGACTGAGGAAGACATTTAAGGACTCTTTTGAGACAACTTTGTGGTATATTTAACCCATAAAGGGCCACCTATAATTTGCAGCAGACGACAATTTCAAATTTTGCTGATTTTTCAAAAATACCAAATAAGGCAGGATATTTCATGAGAATCGTCTGTTGACGGACGATTCTCATGAAATATCATATACCTTATTTTTTTTGAAAACTAGGAAAGATGTCAGAAAAATTTGTCGTCTGCTGCAGTTGTGATTGGTGCTTTAAGGGTTTTAAATTACTTTGCAGAAAGGAGACTGCTGTTAGAACATGTGCAATCTGAATGATATGCTTTTAGGAAAAAGACGTTTTTTTTTAAAAATTAAAATATTCTGCAGTTTATGATATATACAAGATTACATACCATTTTGTTGGTTAGGATAGGATGAATGAAAATTCCCTATTTTAATACAGTGGGGTATGTGTTTTAACTTACTTTTGTCTGGAAAGGGGTCTCAATCATGTCTAGAAAGGAGTAGGGGTCCCAGACTCCTATTGGCACCTCCTACCCATTTTGATAGTTTAAGTACCCATGCCTGTCTTAAAAGATGGGGTGTCTTTAAATTTTTTGGGCGCACTGGTGGGGGTTCGAGGTTTGGACAGTAAGAGCATTGGCCGGGGGTAAATGTGCCTCTCAGGGCACTTTTTCTAGGTTTACTTGAGCTGTTTACTCTTTCTTCCAGACTGGGTGATATTGAAGAACAGAAAGTTTGTGGGTACATTACTACAACAAAATGTTAGGACACAGTCAAAACCTTTCATACAAGAGATGGATGGGTAAGATATATTAATGAATTGAAGAGGTCACTGGTTAGAACTTTAGTCCCTGAAGGTCATTTTTACCTTAGCACACAGTGCTGACCCTTATTAAATGCCACTTTTTGTTTTTAATTTCATTTAGGTCTTTACTGATTGCCAAAGTACACAAGTTATAAGAAATGTACAAAATATGAATGCACAGGTTTCCCTTCAAAGAGTTAAGTAAAAACTTGATAATTATGCCCGCTTTTTTCTTTAGAAAAAAAGAGTATATTATTTTTGTACCAAAGTCGGTCTGTCGTCCGTCCGTCATGTTTCTTGTAAATGTATCTCTTCCTAAACCGTTAAACGTAGCAACTTCAAACTTTGTAGCTGCATAGGTCACATGATGTAGAGGGTACTGGGCAACATTTCTTGTGACCTTGACACCAAGGTCAAAAGTCAAATAATGTACAGTCAAACCTGCTGTTGCGTCCACCTGTATTAAGCGTGACCCTCCCTTAAGCGGCCATTTTAGAGCCCCCGAACGATTTTGAATGCAAATGCACCTTTATTAAGCGTGCACCTGTCCAACACGGCCAGCGGTCGGTGAAATTCGCCCCAAACACTGAATTTGTGTCTTTAAATGGCCAATTTCTATGCGTTGATGCGGCCAGTTTTGATTAAATTTCATCGATAAACTTTTTCGCACCGGTCATTTGCTTTGTGCAATTAAACTCCCCAGCAGTGGTGTCTTCCAGATAAATTCTTCAACGGCCGCTACCCTATGTCAGGGTTATTGGGCCTAACTAATTGGAGGTTTGTGGTGCAGTCAAACCACAACAGGGCCGAAATCAGCTAAGTTCAAGTGTTTACGCTTATCAAACCCTACGACATGGTTCAGGAAACCAGCACATATGGGTTAGAAACGACGTCGACAGTAATCGAAAACCTGAATACGCTAAACAAACACCACTTGTTGATTTTTTAAGCGGGTAACCATTATTGCAAGCGGGTAACCAGTCGTAAAGCCAAATTGTTGACATCAAAGCATTTTGCCGCTGTCAAAGTTCATTCATCCATACCGTGACAGATGTTTAACGGTAAATGTGTGAAAATCTAAATGCAAAGTGAGGCATATACTTACTACACAAAGATGCAAACTTTGAGAAAAAAATAAATTATTTTTGAGTAACAAAATTTGAACCATTTTCCGATTCTTTTTCACCTGAATAAATTTACAATTCTAACAACATTTTATTCATGCTCAGTAGTAAGATGGCCATTAAACATGCATTTGCTTATCAAAAATCAAGTTTTAGCTTCTAGTAAAAAATATGATTAGTAGTGCTTTCTCTGCTCTTTTGACATACACGGGGATCTTTAGACTGAATGGACATGATTTTGTTATTTCATTTTTTGTTATGTTGTGTTTTTTCCATTTATATATTCTATGAAGAAATGCAATAACTGCAGCAGTGTAGACCTTATTCTTTATACTTTTCACTCATTATTATATGGGTATCCTCAGCTCGAAGCCAATGTTCTTTCGAGTCCTCAATCATATGGCCATCTTAGCTGAACCTCTATTAAGCAGCCACCTGTCTTAAGCAAGCAATTTTGGATTATCCCTTGACCGCTTGCTTGATACAGGTTTGACTGTATTTTCTTGTAAATGCATCTTCTCCTAAGCCATAAGAGGTAGCAACTTCAAACCTTGCAGCTGTATAGGCCCCTAAGGTCAAGGTCAAAAACTGTATTTTCTTGTAAATGCACTTCCTCCTTCTCAACCGTTGGACGTAGCAACTTCAAATTTTGTAGGTGCATCGATTACATGATTTAGAGGGTACTGGGCAAGTTCAAGGGACATAGACTTTATTTTCTTGTAAACATCTCCTAAACCGTTGAACTTAGCAACTTCAAACTTTGCAGGTGCATAGGTCACATGATGTAGAGGGTGCTGGGCAATATTTTGTGACCTTGATGACAAGGTCAAGGTCAAATATTGTATTTTCTTTTAAATGCATCTCCTAACCCGTTGGGCATAGCAACTTCAAACTTTGCAGGTGTGTAGGTCACACGACATTGAGGTTAATTGAAAACATTTCATGTAACCTTGACCCCAAGGTCAAGCTCAAAGGTGAAAAAGCGGGTATATGTGATGGTGTGCCATCGACTGCAGGCAAGTAAGAATTCCTGTGGTTTGAAGTAGCCAATGACTCTCTGAGACATTTCTTTCTTTTAACCACTCAGAAGATAAGTCTTGATACGAAATACTGAAAAATAATCATTTTTGATTTAATATATTACATTCGTTTATTAACTCCCTTTAATTTGAACTACTGATAATTCGAAGTACATTGTATAACACTGGTCCTGATGAGTTTGAATTAACAAAATTCAAGTATTTGGTTATTTACGATACAGCTCATACATTAACAACATTCTTGTTACATTTCTTTAGCGCGAACACAGAGGTATCTCCTACCGGGAGAAAGAAGCCAGGACTTATACAGGAAGTTGACACACCAAAGGAGGATATCAGATCAAAGTAAGTTAAAAGGAATGTGTGAGGTTAACCTCCTTATATTTTGTGTGCAGTTAAGATTAAATGGTTTAAGGCCCAACTTGGCATCACTTCATACCTCAGATTTGACTTTATAGAAATAAGTTAAACAAAAAATTGAAAGTCATAGGCATTAAAAAGCCAGTATTTCAATAACAGTTGGTTTGACTTTATTTAGAGCTCACAGTGAGATATTTAGATCAACTTTTGTCAGACAGCCATCTTGCAAGATTATTGTCAACCAAACTTCAAGGCAATATCACTTTATCCTTGCAATACCAATGCCTGAAGCAGACAGCACATTTTGATTTCATTTCTTGGCAAATCTGACATCTAGCTACATTTGCAAAAAAGGTTTTCTCCCTTCCAAAATGTCTGCTGGAAATTTAGAGCATAGAGTATACACTCTTCTTGTAACCTTCAGGACCTGTGAATCTCAAATTTAGTTTGACAAATAAAATTGCTCTGAGAGACATCAGGATTGGAGTTAAAGAGAGTACTGGTACTTTATTTATATAGTTACATGTACTGATTTATTTCACATTTTAAAAACATTTCTCTCAAAAAAAAGGCCACAGGGAAGATTTAAACATGACTCATTTGCGTAATCTATTGAACCTATAGGATAAATCATGGCAATCAAACTGCAGTTTCATATCAAATTGGAGTGCTGAAAGTCAAATAAAGCTGTACGTCATCCAACGAAATGTGACATAATTAATGATGTCAAACTATTTGCGACAGTATATCTTGTGAGAGTTTATCACAGGGTATACTGTCACATTTTTTGACGATATCCAATCAGACCTCGCGTTACAAAATCAAGTGCATTAGAATAGCTTGTTATTTTCTTCAGAGGTAAAGAGCCAGATTACAGAATTGTCCAGGAACCTCCCACTGGTCATCCAGAATTTCTTGTAGCTGAAATAACTCTTCCACAATGCGTAAGTTACTAAAAAAAATATATAATAAGGACAGACACACTTTATAACAGTACTCATTATAATGCAGATTTTTTCCAAAAAATTTCAATTTTATGAAAATCAATTAAAAGAAATTGAGCTTTCTGTTTATGGACCTGTCTTCGGGGTTTGCAACCAGGTAGGGCTCAAGCCAACCGCCTCAGCTACAGAGACTATCTAAACAATTGAAAAAATTTTGTGTTTGAAGCATAGCCATTATATTTTTGAGAGAGCAATAACAAGACTCTGAACAGAGTGCACCAGTGCAGGCTTAACTGACTGCTTGCTGCACTTGCAATATTGAAGTATTCTATTAACATGTACATGTATTAGGGTGATCTAACAATTTGCTTATCTTGATCTTTGGATAACTCAAAGTAGTTTCTCAATTCCCTTAGACCATATACAGCTTAACATTTACCTAACAAAGATAATCATAGACAAACAGTGCATATCCCAGATTAAGAAGCAGTCTGATTGGGGTGTTCTTTTATGAATTAAAGAAATGTTACCAAAACACCAAAAGTGCAATATTTTCTATGGTCATTCTCCCCCTTAAGGGAGCGCAGTGGCTTAGTGGTAGAGTGCTTGACATGAGACAGAGGGACCACAGGTTTGAGCCTCACCGGCGTCACTGCGTTGTGGTCCTTGAGCAAGACACATTTATCCTAGCTTAATACTGGTTCAACCCAGGAAGACCCGTCCCTGTTTAACTGAAAGTTTGTTGATGGGAAGTAAAGAATCAAATCAAACAAACAAAACATTCTCCCCCTTCTGCTGATTCAAGAAGGGTTGTCATTTACTAGCGAAAGTATGTGCACGGAGTACTGGTTAACTGCTTAGTCTAAGCTTGCCCAAGACAAGGGTGGTTAGGTTAACTGACCGCCTCAACATTGACTGGGATGTTAAACCACAAACAACAAAAGTGTGGTAAGCTTAACTGACTGCCTCGACGTTGACTGGGATGTTGTACTACAAACCAAACAAACAAACCAAAAGTGCTTGGGAATATTGTTCTTCAATATTTTTCAGAAAACCATGAGCAGTTTATCACTAGATCTGGGTGAAGACAGAATTCTTCTACAGACAAGATCAAACATCTATTACCTTGACATTTATATTCCTTACTTTATTGAGCAAAAAGATTGTGGGGCACAGTTTAATAGAAAAACAAGGGTTAGTCCATTGTAACCTTTTAGATCATATTCGGTCAAAAGTTTGAGCTCCCATCGAGCCGTTTTCTCCAGTTTTAGATAACATTACCTCCATGTATATTATGCTTATGTCATAGGTAAACAGGGTACATTCAGATCAGACTGTTCCAAGCAGCAGTCTGATCAGGGTCTTCCACTGTTTTCTATTCAGACAATTTCTAAATCAAAGAAGTGATAACTGAAATAAGTGCTTGGAGCTTATCACTAGATTTGGGAGGACAGAATACAAGATCAAATATATACTAAGGGACTTTGAAAACGCATCACCCAGATTAAATCCTTTATTTCACAAACCCTGAGAATGTCAGCGAGATAATTATTATTGCATATCATAGTCTGACCATCTGGTAGTGTGTCCTAGAAAGCTAATGGTTGTAAATTTACTAAAAGGTATTGAAAATGTATCCGTTTTAAGACATGTATGGTTGATTTTGAAGGACACAAATTCAGCTGCAATTTAACAAGCGTTAGTTTTGATTCCTGACTCAACGAATTTGCGTCCTTTGCTTCTTTCACGATTGCATATTCATCATTGAAGGATTAGAAATGAATTGACAGTTTGGTATGCTCAAAATAACACCCCTTTAAAATTATCGACATACCCAAACCACCTTGATTACTATAGTCTAGTAATAAAATTCAACGTCTTGGGCCTTTCAAAGTTTTGATTTCTTACCATCGGTTTTATTGGGAAAGGCTAAGGGCATACACAAATGACAGATTATTCATAAATTACGCTTGTATCACATGTCCTTTGTATTGTGCAAGTGACGTTAACGTAAATTTTTAAGACGTTCTTGATTGCATGGCAGCAGATCTCCTGCAACGATTTACATCAAAACGTCTTCCCCACATGCTTGTCAGTGTATATAATCAATATCAGTAATGAAAGCTCGCATAAAGGTAACTAATGGAGATGTTTCTAAAAAGGAGCTATAAACTGATGTTCAAATTTGACGTTTATTTTCGAAATTTTGAAGTCATCAATTACTTTTAATTAGAAAAAGTCTATAAACTCTTTTGGTAACATGGCATCATATACGCCACAGTTTAAACATAAAAATAATCAAAAGCTTCATTTATTTGTGCAGAAAGGTGGTGGATGCTGTATGTACCCATGTGACGTCATCAGCAGCGTTGCGTGATAGTGCAGTCAAATTAATGACTGATTCATACCAATTCTGGGTTGGGTTGCACATTAAAACCTGTGAGTAACTTTTCAATCGCATATACGGTTTGCAAGAAAAGTGCAAAAATATGGTGATGCGTTTTCAAAGTCCTCTAGTATATATTATCTTGGCATTTATATTCCTTACCTTATTGAGCAAAAAGATTGTAGAGCACAGTTTAATGGAAAAACAAGGGTAAGTGTTTATAGTATTATTGATACATGTAGATCTGTAGAGATGCATTCACTTTTGAATATTATGTCTCTTGGTGGCAGTTTAGAAAAAGAAGGAAAAATAGGAAAGACAGAAAGATAGTTGGTTGTGAGTTTGAGCTCCATTCCAGCCATTTTCTCCAATTTTAGATAAACAACTTCTCACATGACTGATATGAATATCTGAATATTTAGCCTGGGCTATGAATTCTTATCCATTCCATGTTATCTTACCCAGGCTGTCACATGTGGGTTGCACATTGGTTGTATTAAAAAATCAAGCGCATGGTCGTCAAATGAAGTCATATGCGCAGGCTGGTCTGCACCTTTGTTGTTCGCATATCCCTGAACACAGGTTTTCTTACGTCGAGGCTCATATACCAACTGTTGTGCACATTCAAGGTTTCTTACCTTAATTTTATGCTTTATATTTCAGATTCTGACAATAACAATGCCAGTTCAAGAGAAGACGTGACCATCATATATCTGATCTATTTTGTATTTATTTGTTTGTTCATGCATTAAAGATTTTTCTTGCAAAGTTTTGCAAACAAGTTCTTGTTAATGATTAAAGCAGAAATTGACTTGCTTAAAATTTTAGCATAAAAATACAGTAAAACCTGTCTTAAGCGGCCACTCAAAAAAGATCAATAATTGGTATCCAAGACCGATTATCGCTTAACGCAGGTCAAAAGTATTGCAGAATGCTCAGAGGGGAGCATTCTGCAATACTTTCGAACTTCATTAAGCTACCATCTGTCTTTAAGTCCTTAGTTTTGTTTATTTTTGAGTGGCCGCTTGTAGTCTGTAGTCTGAATTTAGGTGTCCAAATATTGAGTGTCTTCACCATACACGAGGGCAGATCTTTTGATCAGAACTATTCTTTTTTTTTTACTCTTTCCTTGCTAGCGGCAACTTTTGTTGTCTGCTGATAACCTTTGCAAAAAGTTTGGATCCTGATCAGGACTGACATTCTGTCAGTCCTGATCTGGATTCAAACTGTTTGACACGCTGATGGTGTTTCTGAAAGATTTTTTTGAAAGTTAATTTTGAAAAAAAGTCAGATGACAGCAAAGGCACGAAAATTACCCAGCATGTAAAGAGAAATTACCCAGCATGCAAAGAGTTAATAAGTACAGCCACAATATGAACCAATGTCTTCCAAATTTACTTTGACTTAACCCTTAAAGCCCCACGTATAATTTGCAGCAGACGACACTTTCAAATTTTTAAAAAATAACAAATAAGGCATGATATTTCATGAAAATCGTCTGCTGGCAGACAATTCTCACGAAATATCATACCTTATTTTTTTTAGGTAATTGGGAAAGATGACCCAAAATTTGTCGTCTGCCGCAGTTGTGATTGGCGCTTTAAGCAGGTATTTGAATTTATCAGAAGATGATTTCTCAGTAACTTTGGCTGGATTGTTCATGGTCAGTTGATTTTTCTGGGAGTTAAACCCTTGATAAATTCTGTATCGAGATACATATTTTTACAGGAATTCTCTATTGATAATATCCAACGCTTAAATAGCAGATGTATCTGTGACATAATTTAACAAGAGGCTCAATGAGCCTATACCACTCACCTGAGTTTTTGGCCTCACAGTTTCAGAAAAAAATCTTGAGTTTTTTTATTATGAGCCTATGAGAGCAAACGACTCCTATGGAGTGGCCAGTTTAGGCTCCAAGGGCATGGTTGGTAGGGCTCACGTAAGGAAACACTAAGCATTGCTTCATACTAAATATATGAGCTGTGGGCCTTATGGTTTCAGGTAAGATACATCTATGGGAGCTAAAGACCACCGGGGTGTGGCCAATTGTGACTCAAGGAGTATGGAAGACAGGTTTTATGTAGGGGACCACTAAACATTGCTGCATATATAAGCTGTGGGTCTCATGGTTTCAGAGGAGATTTTTTAAAAGTTTTTCCTATTATAAGCTTGATCCCTGGGGCTGGGCCAATTAGGACCCAAGGGGCTTGATTGGCAGGATTTATGTAGGGGACCACTAGACATTGTTACATGTACCATAATATACTAGGCCAAAAAAGAAACGCCCCATATAAAACATACATTGTATATGGGGGTCTTTCACCAATCTCTCGCAAACGATGTGTCACAGTTTGAGGGCTGGTTCTTGGATTATGAGTTTCTGGGGCTGTCCTAGCTACCAATGTCACCGAACGAAATTGATTCACCAGTTTAAACCTATGTTTTTATCGATCTTAACGTCGCGTCTTTAGGCGATGACGTCATGAATGCGCACGATCTGACATTGTTTCAATTAGTCAGAAACGCTTCCTAAGACGTTCAATCATCCTTACATGACATCGAAATTGTTGGGCTATCACCGATGGCGTCACGTTAGCTTGTAACATTCTTATCGCCTTTTCGCGTTAAACATGTGTCCGTTTTGGCATCGTAAATTAGCAATGTGAAACTTTTAGTTTTAAATTTTTAAATGTTTTCAAGCAAATTGGATATTAGACTAGTGATTTCAGTAGTTATTACATGTGTAAATCTAAATAAAATGAATGTGCACATGAAAAACTTGAAAATAAAAAGACAGCCATAACACTGGTTTGGGTTGACTGAGCTCAATGAAACAATGGGAATAATGTGAGGCAGGAATAGTAGCGAAACATAGATAGCAGATGAAATTTTGTAACTCTCATTCATCTTTAAATGCGGCGTTTCTTTTTTGGCCTAGTATAAGTCTATGGAAACTCTTGATTCCTGGGGCGGGTCCAGCTTGGACCTCAAGGACTTGACACGATTTATGTACGAGACCACTAGACATTGCTACATACCAAATAAATAAGCTGTAGGCCTCATGATTTCTGAGATTTCATTAGTTTATGGGAGCTATATGCTGCAATTAGCAACCAGAGTTCCAATCCAACAGCCCATAAACCTTATGCAGCCTTTTTCCCTACCAGGTGATGAAATTTAATCAAAATTTGCCAACTGATCTAAGAGAAGTGCGGATGGATGACGACGGACGCCAGACCATTGCTATATCCTCGGCTATCCTAAGTTTGTGTGCCTAAGCAATCAGAGACAGCTTCTAAATTCAGAAATGAAAAGAATGTGTAAATTCTTACCTTAACATGAGTTTTTATTATCTTCTCCTATATCTGAATCAAAATTGGAATTGAAATGGCAAGGAATTTATTAAATTGTTTTGTTTACAAACATATGTATTGTAGCATGAGCGGCCATCTTGAGTATTGTAAATTCTTGACATCACTAGTCTGGTAATTCCCGCTTCACAGTTAGGCCACACAAATTAATATTTGGTTGATTTAAAAGGAAAATGCAAGTTAATGCTTCAAATGATGATTGCAATTATGCATTCAAACAATAAGAGAAAAATAATGATGATTTCATATCCAATTAAACTTCAGTGTTGATTAAGTAATTGCGACCATATGAATAAATCAGTCATTCTTTCCTATCAGACTGGCAATGCACACAATAGCCAAAAATGACACTATTTTCCAATTAAATATGGCCAAAAATGTTACTCAAGATTTTGGCAAGTACAATTTAATGCTAAATATTTTTGTCATGTTTTTATAGCGATCCAGGAAATCGGCTACTTTTTTTTTTAACTTTCTTGCTTATTCTGGTATGCATTGATAAGCACCCCCAAGTTACAACAACCCAATAATTGAATAGTCTTTGGCCTTACAAGTTACTATTCCCGGAAAACACATGACCTTGACTGCCATATTGTAAACAAATTGCAGACACGTTTGGAGTAAGTGAAATCTTTATTTTGATCTTTTTTTTTTGCCTTTTAGAGACTACACAAAATTGGGAACAGGATAAATCAGTAGTTTGTGAACTTTGTATCATGATTGCATATACATGTACTATACCTGTTTGAAAGGCATTTTTCAGCCGATACTATTCAGTGAAGTGAGTTGACAGTTGAAAACAGTTTTTTACTTTTAGAATGATTACAGCATCAATGAAAAAAGTCAATAAGCAATGCTTATTAGATACCCCCCGCACAGTAAGAGTCAGTGAAAAAACTTGGCAAGTTATAGTTCGAAAAAGAAGACCTTAGTTTTGATAAGAAGATTTCAGTAGAATCTGTGCAAACAAAAATTATAAACTCCTTCATGCATATGTTCAATGTGTCTACATTGTATCCGCAAAGTATCAAATTGCTCCATCAAAAGCTGTAGTAGGAGTTGATCGGCCCATAAAGGCACTATCCATGCATATACAAAAGCCATATAAGGGAATAATTGTCTAAGTTCTCACAGTTGTCATTTTGTCAAAATTATTTTTTGTGAACCAAACTCCTTCATGCATATCTTCAATGTGTTTAAATTGTATAGGCAAAGTCTCAAATTGTTCCATCAAAACCTGTGGTAGGAGTTGATCGGCCCATGAAGGCACCATCTATGCATATACAAAAGCCTTATTAGGGAGAATTGTCTAAGTTCTCACAGCTGTCATTTTGTCAAAAAATATTTTTTCTAAACCAAACTTCTTCATGCATATGTTAAATGTGTCTACATTGTATAGGCAAAGTATCAAATTGCTCCATAAAAAGCTGTGGTAGGAGTTGATCGGCCCATAAAGGCACTGTCTATGCATATACAAACACCTTATCAGGGAAAAATTGTCTAAGTTCTCACAGCTGTCATTTTGTCAAAAATTATCTTTTCTGAACTAAACTCCTTCATGCATATGTTCAATGTGTCTACATTGTATAGAAAAGTATCAAATTGTTCCATCGAAAGCTGTGGTAGGAGTTGATTGGCCCATATATGGCCTATAATAGCATAAGCACAAAGCACTATATTAAAAGCCATTTAGAACTACAAAGGGAAATAACTCTAATAGAATTGGCCCATAGCCCTTACTTTTTTGTCTCAAGTATTTGTCTTGCATATATGAACATGTTTGCAAGGTTTGATGAAAATCCAGCGATGACTCTTCGAGTTATTAAGGAAAAAGCACTATATTAAAAGCCATTTAGAACTACAAAGGGAAATAACTCTTATAGAATTGGCCCCTAGCCCTTACTTTTTTGTCTAAAGTATTTGTCTTGCATATATGAACATGTTTGCAAGGTTTGATGAAAATCCAGCAATGACTCTTTGAGTTATTACGGAAACAAAGCGTTACGGACGGACGGACGGAAGGACGGACGCACGGACGGACGCACGGACGGACAACGTGAAAACAGTATACCCCCTACAAACAAAGTTTGCGGGGGGTATAAAGACATTCATGAACTTGGGATATTCTACGATGCTAATGCATCACTTGAACCTTTGGCTCAGGTGAGCTAAAAATGCCATCTGCTGCAAATTTTATATGGGGCTTTATGCGTTGGTATAGGAAACATAGAAATAACAGAGACAATGAAGATTTCCTGTTTTATATGAAAAACAATGTCTAACAACATCAAACTGAAGATACAGATGTACTTTTAAAACAACCCATTTACATAGAATTCTTTTCTATGCATGAAAGTACTTAATAAACAATAAATAAAAGATTACATGATGAAATAAGGACTTTGGACTTACTGTCGTGCCAGCCAAGAGTGACAGTGATGTAATATTTTGTTCGCAATTGTAAAGTAAAATATTAACTTGTACACTCCATTTGAGCTAACTAATCGATAGATCACTTGTGTATTGATCCTATCCTGTGGATAGGATTAATACACAAGTGATCTATCAATCATAAAGCCCTGATAACTTTGTAAACAAAACATGATGTCACAGTCACTCTTGGCTGGCAGGACCATTTTCCCGCCAATTACAACTATTGTTGTCTGCTTGCTTACCTGATGATGTACTTTGGTAGTGTATATTGCAAACAGTATCGACCTAAGGGAGCAGTCTGATCGAGGTTCATAGTAGTTGCTGCCATGGAAGCAGTAGTCTCGAGTGCATTTTAATATATGCAGCAAAGTAATAATCAGATATTATCAGGGCAAAAACATATTGACAGGATAAGACAGGATAAGATTTATCTGTGAAATCACATGTACAATAAACATTTTAAAACAAACACTATTGTCAAAAACATGAGGGGGTAACTGAACATTTCAATGCCTAAATCACCAATCTTGACTGCAGCAGACAAGCAATTTTCTGACATTTTTCTTGGTAAATAATACTTGATATCTTGTTACATAATTCTTGGCATTTCATGTGAATTGTCTGCCAGCAGATTTTTCACATGAAATATCAATTCTTATTTGGTTTTAAGCATGGACAAAATTTGAATGTCTTCTGTCTGCTGCAAATTTATTGTGATGCTTTAAGGATCAAAAAGATAAGTGGTCATTATTTTTGAATATTTACAATGTCTAATGAATGAAAATGATTAGATCTGGCTTCTTAACTCTGTGCCTACTAGTGTTGTCTGTTGATAACTTTTGCAAACTGTTTGGACCCAGATCAGGTTCGAGAAAATGTCAAGCCTGACCCTGATCAAAACTATTTGACACCGAGGGTAATCTGGAGAGAATTTTTGGAAAACAATCAGCAGATGACAAAAAATCATGGTAAATTGCACAGCATGCAAAAAGTTAATCCAAACCTTGACTGTATGCTACAGGAGTGGAATTAAAGATGATGTGATACACAGGTTTGACATCGCTTCTTTCACTCCCTAAGGGAGCAGTCTGATCAGGGCTCATAGTGTTTGCTTCCATGATAAAGTTTATTCTGAAGTGCACTTGAATACCGGTATATGTAGCAGACATAAAAAGCAGACATTTTCAGGACAAAAATATATTGGCGAGATAAGGGTTAAAAAATCTGGCCCCCGTATTATAATACTTTTTCCATGCTCAACTCAGTTGAGCATGAAATTTTAACTGCTCATAAAAACTAAAATACCTACAAATAAACAAGTTTCTTGCTTTAAGTCTCTCAGATGTTGTACTTATCATGGTTATAAATGTTAAAATGTCAACAATTGTTGGCATTTTAACATTTATGAGCATGATAAATTTCATGCTCAACTGAGTTGAGCATGGAAAAAAGTTTATAACCTTGGGGCCTGCATTTTCATGAATGAAAATGACCACGCAATTTGTGACAAATGATGTACCAGTCTGTGCTTTTGTAAAAAGGCAGTAACAAACAAACCTTCTTTAGATCTAACAGGCTTTCAAGTGCCCTTCAACCAAAAAGTAGGGATAAAAATTTGGAAAAAGTATTGAAAAAGTAGGGATTATTGGTGTATAAAAGTAGGGATAGTAGGGCTATTCAAGTACAAAATTCATCACAATGAGTAGTTAGAAATAAAAAAAAATCACAGTAAATAAGCAGGAGAATAGTTGTGACAATAGTACTAGCTAAACAGAGAGACTTTTTCAGCTAAAAATAAAAAATTGTGTTTTTTAGCAGCCTCCCCTTGGAAAAAATATAATAGTTAATTTAAAATTCCGAACGAGCGAGGAAAAAATTCATGATTTTTACGTGTAAATGACATTTTAGAGCGAAAAAGTAGGGATAGTTGGGGGCATTTTCAAGAAAAGGTAGGGAAAAGTAGGTGCAAATCAAAAAGTAGGGAAAAGTAGGAAAAAAAGGAAAAGTAGGGCCTGCTTGAAAACCTGGATCTAACAATAGTGGGAAGAATGGCAAACAAAATACAGTAAAACCTGTCTTAAGCTGCCACTCAAAAAGAAGACCAAAATTGGTTTTCAAGGCCGATTATCGCATAATGCAGGTCATAAGTTTTGCAGAATGCTCTGAAGGGAGCATTCTGCAATACTTTTGACCTGTATTAAGCTACCATTTGTCATTAAGATCTCTGTTTTGTCTATTTTTGAGTGGCTGCTTAAGACAGGTTTTACTGTAGATATGGGATCCAGCATAAGGTACAAGTTGGCAAGTGCCTACTGGGAAGATTCAAACAGTCTGTGCATTAGCACAATCTGATCAGAGTTCGCTTGTCGTTGGCTGGGCCCACTGTAGCTCAACTTGCGTTTATCTCTAGTGAGTCATGAGCCCTTTTCTTTGTTTCATCATAGTGCCTTAATTTGATTAGATTGTTTCTCTGTGATGATGCATTGCATTAGTTAGGAAGCCTCCATGCGAGCTAAGCAATATTTTGTGTATTAACAACAGCAGAATCTAGGGCAAAGATTTGACACCAGTAAAATGCATTTAAGCCTCCTGGTAGCTTAGGCTGCTGTCTGTTCTAAGGCGGTGGTTCTGTTGTTGTCAATTTATTGTTTTATGTACCCCCATTGTTTGTGGGAGTTCTGTGTCCATCCTTGTTTTGCTATGCATTTCTTTATGTTCTTTCTAGTTTTGCAATCATATTGATGAAGAAGAGAGAGCTGGTAGCTTTGCTTTTATTGTCTTTTGGATGTCTTGTTACTGTAAATGTCCTGTAGCTCTTCCTCATGGTGCCGTGGGTTGGTCTACAGTTTGTGATTGTTTTATTTCTTGATCATACTCACTTTTTTTTTTTTAAGTTTTCCACTTGAAGAAACATTGGACCCTTGGCTACCCATAGAACACCATTTAAAGACTTTGATCAGACTGCGTGGATGCGTAGGCTGATCTAAGTCTTTAAAGGGCGACAAGCCAACTTGCACCTTTTGCTGGATACCAGCTAAATAATGGCACTTGTCAATGATTATAATGACTATAATTAA
The DNA here is from genome assembly GCA_964019695.1 of Loripinus fragilis. Taxonomy (NCBI): domain Eukaryota; kingdom Metazoa; phylum Mollusca; class Bivalvia; order Lucinida; family Lucinidae; genus Loripinus; species Loripinus fragilis. The sequence goes on from OZ026517.1 coordinate 90,726,205, forward strand.
CAAAGGAAAATTTTCTATCACAAACAATTTGCGCATTTGCACAGGCTCGCCTGAGCCTTTGCTGATTGTATTTGCTTTAACCCTTAAAGCGCCAAGAAAAAAAATGCATCTGAAAATGTCGTCTGCTGATGAAGTCTTCTGCAAATAATTGCCTAACATTACTGACAAATTAAGTATAGAAGCAAACAACGTGGACCCAGAACAGACTGCTCCTATAGGAGCAGTCTGATCTGGGTCCACACTGTTTGCCATAGAGGCTTCTTAAGCATTTCAGCAGACGAGGAAAGCAGACTACTTTTGTTGCGATTGGCGCATAAAGGGTTAAGTACCAAAATCTCATGTGCTGGCTCATATATTTCATACTCATTGAGATGCTTCTAATGAGTATCCACAAAATATATTTTGTCGAGAACTTAAGGAACATATTGATTTAGATACTGCTCTTATCTAGAGCTCTACTAAGAGATCACATGACATGTTCAGTTTGAATCACTTGAACTTTCACTTTCTCTTTCATTTTCACCTCTGTTATTTTGAACACCAGTTCTTCCTGAAAAGATACAATAATAATTAAAAAACAACTATAATAGTCAAAAGTTCCAACCGGCCATGTGCGTTTTTACAGATTTTCGGAAAAGCTATAAACGCTATATCAATTTCATTTGCATTCCCGAATATTCCAGCCTATCAGTAATCGATAACAAAAAACAGCTAAGCAAAACTCCTTAAATTGTATCCGGGAGGCTTTGCAGAATACAATTACCCTCAATTTCAAAATTCACAAGAATTTGCATTGGATGGTGCGGTAATTTTTGACACTTTAGCTAAAAGCAACGAATCTCATGCAGATGGAGTGTTCATTCCAGTACTTTAGTGTTCAATATGTATTTGGCTTTTAAAATGAAAACGTTTTGCATGTGAATGGGGTTTATTTCAAAAAGTCACAAATTGTGCCAAAATGCGAATTTTGAAAATGGGGGTACCACTATTCAAGTTAGCATCCTGCATGTACTGTTAAACATTTTGTCAGTATCTTCACTGCCATGGGTACATGACACGTCTGTCAATTTTGAGATACAAAAAGAGTAGTATGTCATTTTACATTTTGAAAAAAATTAATAAAATGCAGGTGGCCGGTTAGAACTTTTGGATAGTATATTTACATATGCTTGAAAATTATAGCATAACTAGAAATCATGCTTGTGAAACAATGTGTCCTCAACCATATGCATGTCCAAGCGCCATAACCCCAATAGTGTTCAAAAATTTTTTGCCATAATGTCACTACCTTTTACACATGGCATCAAATTAAAATTTAGATAAGAATGTATAATTAAAGCTGCATAGTCTGTAACTTTTGATCTTTTAATTTTAGAACTAATGTTTCTATTTTTCAAGAACACAGTAAAAAAACTAAAATTCAGGTATACATTTTACCAATTTCGTAAATCTTAACAAATTATCAGTATCAAAACAACAGCATTTATGTTAAAATTAACTGTCTATAATTATTGGAGGGACGCAAATAATTACCAACAAGAGAAAAACACACCTGTTTTATAAGATAATTCACTTTTCCATGCAGTTTTCAGCTATAGTGAACAGATTTATTGTGAAAACATAACTTAATTCTACTTTTGCAAATGATTTAAAAAGAAAATAAAAAATTTCGAAAAATGTTCATAGTTGCAGACTATTTAAAAGTTTATTTCTCAACCAAAACATATTTTGTCGGTACTCAAAAGAAACGTTTCAATGAGCACCCAAAACAGATATTAAACTTGATGGATAAAAAAATCCCAATTTTACGTTCAAAATTTTCTTATCTTGAGCTATCAGAAAAGGAAAACAATCTCACCTGATCTGATGTGATTCAGTGATGCTAGAACTCTCAACATAAATGCTGCAGGCACAGTAATAGTATCTCTGGTCTCTTCTAACATAACTTCATTACGAGATATCACCTGAAATGAGGTTTCAAAAAAACTTAACTCTTAATGAGCCAATCGCAATAAAAGTCGTCTGCTTTTCTCGTCTGCTGAAATGTTTAAGTAGCCTCTTTTTGTTTTGTTTGATTTTATTCTTTACGTCCACTCAACAATCTTTCAGTTATGCGGGACGGTCTTCCTGGGTTGAACCAGTACTAAGCTAGGATAAATGTGTCTTGCTCAAGGACCACAACGCGGTGACGCCGGTGAGGCTCGAACCCGCGGCCCTTCGGTCTCAAGTCAAGCACTCTACCACTGAGCCACTGCGCTCCCTTTAAGTAGCCTCTAAGGCAAACAGTGTGGACCCAGATCAGACTGCTCCTATAGGAGCAGTCTGTTCTGGGTCCACGCTGTTTGCTTCTATACTTAATTCGTCAGTAATGTTAGACAATTTTTTGCAGCAGACGACTTCAGCAGATGACATTTTCAGATGCCTATTTTTCTTGGCGCTTTAAGGGTTAAAATTCGTCTTAAGAGATTTCTGTTCTTATCACATAGTCAACCAGGAAGGCTGGTATGAGTCTGTACATCCAAGCAGTCTTACTAGAGACTTCCTATTCCCACATACCAAGTGTAAAAGTATATTAAGGTTCACTCCCAAAACGGACACCAAAGCCCCCTATTTCAAGCAGAACTTACATTTAAGGAACCACAGTTTTTAATCCTTGTCCTGTTGATCCTGGACTTATTCTGTTTTGAAAACAATGTAGATCCAAATCAGATGACTTCTCAGAAAGCCATCTAATCAGGATCCACACTGTTTTCCATTCTGATTGAAAATACATGTTTACAACTGGAATGCTGCAGGTTAACAGGATAAAAATTGGGGAGGAGTGTAGTATATAAAAATATTCAGCATGGCAAGGGTGAAAATTTCCCTTCAAGCATATGCTGACAATTCAGGCCTGGACCAGTTCATGTAGCTGATTAGGGTTTATATTATATGCCAAAGATGGTTTACCCTATGCATGCTTTTTTTCTCGTCTGTTGATATTTTTGAAAATCAACTTTTTTCAAAAATTCTTTCAGGAATACCATAAGAGTGTCAAACAGTTTGGATTTTGTTGGGCCTGATCTGGGTCAAAACTGTTTGCAAAGATTATCAGCAGACGGCTCTAGTAGGTATAGAGTTAATTATTTTATCATATGATGTTGCGTCTTGGAGTGAAATAACTCCATGCAATAAAATCGATAAACCACTAGTGGTTTACAGATTTTTGAGAAACGTTATGACGTCCATAACAACATTGCTTACATAAAGACAAAATCATATCATTTTTACGCCAGAAATGAGATTTCAAAGTAATCTTAATGTCAAATGATAAATAGAATCTAACATTCATGCTCTTGTATTATTGTATTATTGAATTTATTAAACTTGTTGCGAAAAAGAGATAAAATGCTCGGCAAGCCTCGCATTTTCTCTTTTCCCCAACTTGTTTAATAAAATCAATAAATCATGAGCACTCATGTAAGATCCTCTATGTAACTGTTTACAGGAGTACTGTATACAAAGGGTTAGCACATGTTTTGTTTTTGTTGCTTTTCGTCCCATGTCAACAGCTATGGTCATTGCGGGACGGTCAGTTCACTTAACCATACTTTTTCCTGGGCAGGCTTGAGCAAGCGGTTAACCAGTAATTTGTGCACATACTTTCGCTTGTAACTGACAACAACCCTTCTTGAATAAATCAGCGGAAGGGAGGAGAATGACTGTAGAAACTATTTCTTGATCAATCTCCACGAAAGTATGGTACCGAGCCGGGATCGAACGGTTAGCAGATGTGGATTTGTCTAAATATGATGTGGGGGCATCTTTGTTTGTAGCTCAGAAAATTAAGCCTTATTATTACCTCATTTGCTCTCTCCTCATCAAAGAACGGCCTGTCATTCAGTGGTGACCAGATCTTGATGTCATAATCTATACCACTTGAGGCTAAAACTGAAACAAAGTTCGAATATAAAAGAATGAAATCTGTTTGAGATACAGATTACACACAAATTACACAATGTCAGCACTCCAAAGGTGGTGTAGACGTAATAATGTCTTAAGTTCAACACTCCAAAATATATTATCAAATGTGCACAAAATATAGGGTGCACAAGTCATGTTCAATGTGTGAACAATCATAATGAAAAGTTTGAATATAAAGGAATGAAAACTGCTTGAGTTACAGATTACACAAACCAGACACCCCCTAAGCATTTTTGGATGGAAAAAATGTCTGAGCTCAAAGGCTCTAACTGATAATTAACTACTAAAAGAGTAAAGAATTAAAAGTAAAATTCTTACTTGTGTCAAATGGATGAGGCTGGATACAGTTGACAACATGGCGGTCAGCCTCTAGTAGCATCACTGGTTTAGTAGTGTATCTATCCCAGATAAATATGTGGCCACAGTCAGAGCCAGATAACACAAAGTTATCACCCCAGAATGCTGATTCCTTGATCTGAAAGTTTAAACCAATTCTAATTGCCTGTTTATATCTGAAAGGATTATTATAATGCAATAACTATTTAACATTGATAGGGCCATGATCAGACAGATCTGCAGCATCAAGCCAGAGGATGTGGCCACGGTAAGGTACCTCAAGAAAGGAGCACCTGGAGTTCAGGTGTGAGATCTGCTATGCGTGCAGTTAGCCAGTTACCTGAAAAGGGGCTCACTGATGTGGATGGTGCCCCTGCACCTGCACATTAATCAAAATCCGATATGATGATGATGATGAAGTTAAAAATAAAAGCAGTGTTTTCAGAGGAAAACTGTCCTCAACCTTAAATTGAGTCGGCAAGCATGCTTACCCAAATTCTAATAATTGCGTCACAATGATACAATATATAAAGAATGGTTGAAATCCTTCAATTATTTCAAGATATAGCATGCAGAAACACAATTTTGGTCAAAATTTGAACTAAAGTGCTCATTTGACTTTGGAAATAAGGTCAAGGTCACTAAAATCTAATCAACTCTTTTCCATCTTCAAACTATGGATCTATGCAAGCTTGGTTAAAATCCACCCACTGGTTCATAAGATAGAGCTCAGAAAGGCTGATTTTTACAGTCTTAAGAGGATTGTGCCATGAAAATTAGGTCAAGGTCACCAAAATCTTATCAACTCTACATTTTGCTACAATGATACAATACATAAAATTGAACACAGTTATCTCCTAAAATCTGTGTTGAGTTTGTATTTAGTAAGCCATGTCAAAATTGGATGTAACAAAATGAATACGCCTAAGGAGCTTTTACATGTTAACCTCACTTTGAGAGAGAGAAGGCTTCACTGGTAAGAACATGTGGAGCGCTCTGGCAGTGTGGTGAGAACCACATGTTTAATTTTTGATTTTATTCTTTACCTCACAGTCAACAGTTTTTCAGTTGTGTTCGGACCGGTCTTCCTGATTTGAACCAGTACTAAGCAGGTATTAATGTGCCTTGCTCAAGGACACAACGCAGTGCTGCTGGTGAGGCTCGAAACTGCAACCTCTCGATCTTGAGTAAAGCACTCTACCACTGAGCAAATTCATGGAAGATATTGATGAAGAAGACTGCCATGAGTGGAAGGGTATGATAGTCAATCTCCAAGAAAGGAATGCCTGGAGATTAGGTGGGAGATCTGCTATTCATGCAGCGAGCCAGCTATCTGGAGGGAGTACAATCCTTGCACATGCATGTTTAACAAAAACAGGATGATGATGATCACTACCTTTCACATCCATCATCACAATAAGAAATTTATTCATTTTAAGACAAATCTGATGAACAGTTAAGCCTTAAAGTGCCAATTGCAACAGAAGTCGTCTGTTTTTCTTGTCTGCTGAAATGCTTAAAGCTGCATAGTCTGTAACTTTTGATCTTCTAATTTTAAAAATAATGTTTTTATTTTTCAAGAACACAGTAAAAATACTCAAATTCAGGTAAACATTTTACCATTTTCATAAATCTTAACAAGTTATCACTATCAAAACAACTGCATTTATGTAAAAATTCAAGGGTCTAGAATTATTGGAGGGACGCAAATAATTACCAACAAGAGAAAAATACACCTATTTGATAAGATAATTCACTATTCCATGCAGTTTTCAGCTGTACTGAACATTTTTATTGTGAAAACATAGCTTAATTCTACTTTTACAAATGATTTAAAAAGAAAATAATTTTTTTCGAAAAATGTTCATAGTTACAGAGTATGCAGCTTTAAGAAGCCTCTATGACAAATAGTGTGGACCCAGATCCTATAGGAGCAGTCTGATCTGGGTCCTGGACCATCCTGTTTGCTTCTTTACTTAAATTCATCAGTAATGTTAGGCAATTATTTGCAGCAGATGACTTCAGCAGACCTCATTTTTCAGATGCATTCTTTCTTGGCCCTATAAGGGTTAAGATGTTAAAAAAATTTACGGTAAATATAGAAAAGTATTAAATATGGGCATAAAACCTACCATAGTTCTTGCATTCCTGTGACCTTTGAACTTAGCTGTAAATTCTGGCTGGTAGACATTTTTGAGATCCATCTCCTCTTTCTCTTTCTTTTCCTGACGTTTCCGACACATCGCCTGAAGACGTAGGGCAGCTGTGTGGCGATCTAGGTTAGGTCTGAAATATAAGATTGATTGTAGTTATACTAGAAATATGATCATCCCAGTCAACAATTTTCCTGACGTTTCGGACACATCGCCTGAAGACGTAGGGCAGCTGTGTGGCGATCTAGGTTAGGTCTGAAACATAAGATTGACTGTAGTTATACTATACTAGAAATAACGTTTCTGACACATTGCCTGAAGACGTAGGGCAGCTGTGTGGCGATCTAGGTTAGGTCTGAAATATAAGATTGATTGTAGTTATACTAGAAATATGATCATCCCAGTCAACAATTTTCCTGACGTTTCTGACACATTGCCTGAAGACGTAGGGCAGCTGTGTGGCGATCTAGGTTAGGTCTGAAACATAAGATTGACTGTAGTTATACTATACAAGAAATAACGTTTCCGACACATTGCCTGAAGACGTAGGGCAGCTGTGTGGCGATCTAGGTTAGGTCTGAAACATAAGATTGACTGTAGTTATACTAGAAATACAAACTAATCATCCTAAGAAAATAGGGAGAAAATAGGGTAAATCCAGATCAGATCAGTAAGTTATAACATCTAAATAAATTAAGCTGGCATGTACAGTAAAACCAGTGTAAAACGGCCACTCAAAAATAGACAAAACAAAGATCTTAATGACAAATGGTAGCTTAATGAAGGTCAAAAGTATTGCAGAATGCTCCCCTTGGAGCATTCTGCAATACTTTTGCCCTGCATTAAGCGATAATTAGTCTTGAAAACCAATTTTTGGTCTTTTTTGAGTGGCCGTTTTATACAGGTTTTACTGTACTGTTTTCATTTACATGCTAAAACACAGTTGACAAAACCAACCATCCCTAGGACTATCAATATACAAATATGGGCCAGTCCATGTGATGATTGTACCTATTCCATATGTCTAAAGCCACTCTTCAAATGAGCATGCACAGTATTATAGTATTGCAATTTCATCTCCTTATATACAAAGGCTCTAGTCTTACTGCATACCTGCTATGGTGGGTTTGAGTCTTGTGTGCTACTTAGGGGATGACAGTATTCAAAATTTTTATTTGGGGCGGTATACCATCCGATTTACTGTGGGAAATTAGTTTTATGGCTACACATTAGCCTAGTTATAAAAAGTGATTTACGAACATATACTCAACTACAAAAGAAACCCATCAGTCACTTTTTGAGGCAATTATGGAAAAATAATTAAGAAATGAAAACATGTTTTATACCATATTCTTTAACAATCAATTATGCATCAAAATACTGAGTAATGTAACAGTTTACTTAAACCTGTTTAAAACTGTTACATTATTCAATGAATTGATGCAGAACTGATTGTTAAGGAATATGGTATAAATATATTTTCATTTCTTACTTCTATTTTCCATAATTCCCCCAAGAAATGACCGATGGGTTTCTTTTGTAGTTGAGTATATATTCGATTATACCTCCCCAAATGAAAATTTTGAATATGGTTATCCCCATTCTAATACACTAATTAAAATTTTTCTTCAAAAACATAGTGAAAATGTAGTATGTTTCACCTAAAGCCAGGGGCTGCCAGCTGCAAAAAAACACTTGCCAGCCACTGAAAAGTGACGATACATAATCAGTGATTTTGTTACCTGCGCATCCTGCATCTTTTGCGCATAAGTTTTTTTATTTCAGCGAACCCGGGATGCAATAGTATTGCAGACTTGTCATTAAAAATAGTGTTTTGGACTCATAAGTTTGCAGTTGGGACTCATTGATATTGGAAACAGCGAGTCCAAGGACCCATAAGCCCAAAATTGTAAATGAATCACTGCATAATGACATTGCATATGCGACAGTATACTGCATGATATACTGTCACAAATTTATGACGTTGTCGAATCAGGTGTCTCATTACATTTGCAAGTGCATTAGATTTGATATGAGCCGTGACATGTGATATCCAACAATGCGGCATTTTGACAAGTGTAGACTCAGACAAGCCTGTGCAGCCTCCTTTTAGCTTAGAAACTCCAAATGATGTTCAATCAGTAGATTAACAGTCACAGAATATTCCAGCGACTATCAAAGGCTCTGATCAGACTGCACATATGCGCAGGCTGATCTGAGACTTTGGTGGTTGCACATACCATATCGTTGGAAATCTCATGTCGCGGCTCAATTATAAGGACCAAAATCTCATGTACCTAATCCTAATGAGTAAAACAAAACAATATTTTAGACTTTTTCAATCAAGGCATAAAACCTGTGTATTCATGTAGATAGAACCATGGATTTTTCAAAGTTCAGACCAAGGTCCCTTATATTGCTAACGAACAAAGTTTGACTGTATTTGGGGAGTGTATAGTGGGATTAAAATTGTTTTGTAACCTTGGTCTTCCACCAACAGTTGGCCTGATATCATCGTCATCATCATCACTACTACTACTACTGCTACTGCTGTCACCGACCAGCTGGAAGTTGCCTGTTGGAGGGCCACTATATCCTCTCCTCCTCTGCCTGGTACTTCTCAACCCAGTGGCTCCAGAACTGGTACCTGTATTTCCTGTAATAAAATGGACCAGGCCCCCAGATAAGTGTGCATAACTGAAAATTATTTACTTATTTCTCAACCAAAACATATGTTGTGGGTACTCAAAAGAACCGTCTCATTGAGACGGTTCTTTTGAGCACCCAAAACACATGTTTAAACTGATGGATAAGAAAATAATCGATATTTTACGGTGAACATTTTTGCTTAACTGGCCCTATGATGGAGCCACATGTAATATATCCATCCTCAAGTTTAATGTGTAACTAAAACAATCAAAGAGTAGAATGGAATCTGATCCTCAAATTTGTAAAAATTTCCAAACATCATAAATGATCACTGAATAAAATCAGATTCTATATTCTATCTGTGTAACTAGATAAGCTGGCCTCACAATAAACTAGCTGATATGGATCTGCCTTGTTTTCAAACAAGGATATATATCTGGGTTCGAGAAGACCCAAGATAAACAAGACAAATTCAACGAATTTATATCCCCTGACAAAGATTTATTTGAGAGAAACATGTAAATCACAAAACATAAATCCCATTTATCTAACCCTTAGTTCACCTTCAGTATCATTCAGATCATAAAAAATGCCTGTCAAGTATGTTTTAGTGCTTAGTTTAATAAAAAAGTATACTTACATCTGCACAATTTCAATATCTGTCCTTAAAACCCAACCCCAGAGGTCAAGGGTGTGTATAAATTCAGAGGTCAAGGGTGTGTATAAATTCAAAGTGTTACCTTGCATGTAGGTCTACACTTCTTCCACTTTAATTTGATATGCAACATGACCACTTTTAGAAAAGAAAACAAAATGACCTTTTGACCCCACCCCAGGGGTCGCTTGTGTGTGTAATGACAGCATATTTGCTTTCTTGGTGCTCTGTGCTCAATTGCCTTTAATTTGATATGCAACATGACTACTTTCAGAAAAAATATATAGTTTGACCTTTTGACCCCACCCCCTAGGTCGAGGGTGTGTCTGTGGGCAAAATATTTGCTACCATGTTGCTGCCAGCATCGTCAGCTTTAATTTGATATGCAACATGACCATATTCTGAAAAAGTTTAATTTTGGCCTTGGCTAAGTCCACCCAACGGACTCGGACCCAGGCCTTCAAACTTAAATCCCTTTAGATATGTTTCATATCTATTGCTGCTCTACCTGCATGAAAAATTTCAGCAAAAATATTAACAATTGCCTGAGTTATTGCGAAATTAAAATATTTGACCTTTGACCCTTTAGGTGGGGCCAAAGGGGGTGGGGTAAAACTTTGAAACTGCCATGCTTATCTACAGGCACTTGGCAATCATGGTCTATAGTGAGAAGTTGTTAAATATAAAAGCTTTGGTGAAATGTGAAGATCATCACACAAAAAAGCTAATATATAGGTTTTGCCAAATAATTGCTTATACCAAAACAAGGGCAATAACTCAAATGTTAAGGGGTCGATTTTGACCAAATTAGTAGGATATCGAGAGTCCATGGTACTTATCATTTGTACTAAGAATGAATCAAATCTGACCAATAGGTACTGAGATATGGTTCCGGAATGGACGGCGGACGACGCCAAAACTATATCCCTCCGACTTCGTCGGGGGATAAAAAATTACTTGTCTCTATTAGGGCTGCCACGTTTACTTAATTTGGTAAACATTTACACGAGTCCCAGTAACCGAAACCATACCGTTTACACGAAACTTCCAGATTATTTTTTTATTATGCAGATCGGTAAAATCGCCAATGTTTTCCCTAAAAAACCCTTTGAAAAATGTACCTTGCGCATATATTCAAAAAATTTTGGTTGGTTGTTTTGATAGAACTCATTTCGAGTAATTGGAAAGTGATTGCAACATGGGCAGACTCATAAATTACGGACGTTTTCTTCCGATGCAAGCGTGTTATTAATGAGTTGACACACGCAGACATAACTGCAAAATGTCACGTACGTACACATCAATACACACGCCGACAGGAAGCAAACAAAAAAAAAACTTTCACAAGTGTCTCCATCAAATATTAAGACATGTCTTTAAATAATGCAGGAATATCATATAATTTGTCCAAGCAGTGACTGAGTGAGACAATATTCGGGACATTTTTGTGGTCCGTTGAGCATGTCCGCCGTAATTCTAATTGCAGTAGACACTTTATCAAATACAACCGAATCTGAGAAAGCAAGCAATCTGATTGATGATCCAGATCTGGATGTGACGTATCACTGTTTAAGAGAATAAATTTCATTAGGAAATGCTATTTATAAACCACGATGGTGGTCACATGCTAAAAGTCGTGTAAACGGTAGGCCAATTTTGTAAACGTTTATTGCTGAAACATGAAACGGTGTCATTTACACGTGTAAACGTGGCAGCCCTATCTAGAGATACAAAAAATAGCTGTTGACCTACCAGGCAAAGGTTAAATTCAAATGTCAAGGTCACTAGCACAATGTCAAGGTCACTAGCAAGCCTCTGCATTAGGGCTTATTATCTGAAGAATCTGTAAATCAAATTTGAACACCGACCAGGCATCCCGATAGGAGTGTGTAGTTGAAAATTATTTTTCTTTTTTCTCAGTCAAAACATATGTTGTGAGTACTCAAAAGAACCGTCTCAATCAGACGGCTCTTTTGAGCTCCCAAAACACATGTTTAAAATGATGGATAAGAAAATATTTACAAATTTACACACAAAACTTTTTCTCATCTGGACCTATGACCAACTCTTAACCTTTTCACTATAACAAAGCCTAGTCAGTAAATGTGTGTTTGAATTGTAGTTTTTTTTTGTATTGTTTGATTTGATTCTTTACGTCCCGGTCAACAATCTTTCAGTTATGTCGGGACCTGTCTTCCTGGGTTGAGCCAGTAATAAGCAAGGATTAATGTGTCTTGCTCAAGGAAACAACGCAGTGACGCCAGTGAGGCTCAAGCCCGCAGCCCTTCAGTCTCGAGTCAAGCACTCTACCACTGAGCCACTGAGCTCCCTAATAAATTTGTAAAAATTTCCAAACATCAAAAATGATCACTGAATAAAATCAGATTCTATCTGTGTAACTAGATCAGCTGGCCTCATAATAAACTAGCTGATATGGATCTGCCCTGTTTTCAAACAAGGATATATATCTGGGTTTGAGAAGACCCAAGATAACACTAGAAATGTGTCCATGGGACACGGATGCCCCCACTTTTGCCAAATTCGTATAAATAGGGAATTGTCATTAACAAAGGACAATAACTCCTGACAGCATGATGCAATATGGGCCATTCTGAAACATGAACACATTATGGTACTTAATAATGTGACCAAGTTTCATAGAATAATAATCAAAACTATTCATATTGGGGAGCAGGCGTCGTTTCAACCGATGATTTTTCATAAACTAAGGGCAATAACTCCTTAACGCATGGTGCCATATAGACCATTATCAAACTTGAAGAAGAATTCATGGTACTAAACAATGTGTCAAAGTTTCATAAAGTTCTGATCAAAACTAATCAATTCAGTGAGCGGACTTCCTTTAAAACGGTGAATTTTCATAAACAAAGGGCCATAACTGCTTAAAGCATGGTGCGATATGGACCATTATCGAACTTGAAGAAGACATCATGGTAATAAACAATGTGACCAAGTTTCATAAAATTCTGATAAAAATATTCGACTTTGAGAGCGAACATTGAAAAATGGTGAATTTTCATAAACAAAGGGCCATAACTACAGAAATCATAATGCGATATGAACCATTATCAAACTTGAAGAAGACATCATGGTAATAAACAATGTGACCAAGTTTCATAAAATTCTGATAAAAATATTTGAGTTAGAGAGGGGACATCGTTTCAAACTTGAAGAAGAATTCATGGTACTAAACAATGTGTCAAAGTTTCATAAAGTTCTGATCAAAACTAATCAATTCAGTGAGCGGACTTCCTTTAAAACGGTGAATTTTCATAAACAAAGGGCCATAACTTCTGAAAGCCTGGTGCGTTATGGACTATTATCGAACTTGAAGAATACATTATGATACTAAACAATGTGACCAAGTTTCATTATATTCTGATAAAAAGTATTTGATTTATAGAGCTGACATCGTCGGAACAGAAGTACATACGTACTTAAGTAAAGTACAGACGGACGGACAGGGGTAACACTTAATGCCCCGGACATTATCATGGCGGGGGCATAAAAATTACTGTCTAGAGATATAAAAATTAGCTGTTGACCTACCAGGCAATGGTTAAATTCAAATGTCAAGGTCAATAGCACAAAGTCAAGGTCACTAGCAAGCCTCTGTATTAGGGCTTATTATCTGAAGAATCTGTGAATCAAATATGAACACCAACCAGGCATCCAGATAAAAGTGTGTGATTAAAAATCATTTTTCATCTTTCTTAATAAAAACATATGAGCGCGGATCTGAGAAAAGGGTCTTTTGGGCATTTTAGCAGTTCTTGTCTAAATTTCAAAAACGTCTTAATCTTTAAGATTTTGCATGTTCTTACAATAGACTCAAATTGCTTCTAACATGTAATTCAATCAAAGGCGCAAACAGTTCTGATAAAATTAAGTGATATGTATAATGGATGTTGCCATGGCAACAGCTGTGCATATGGACTACACATTTCCTTGAAAACTGGATATCTCATTTCAAATGCTTTTGTAAACATGGGATGTGCGTATGTGGGCTATTTCTGCAGTCTATGCAATTGCAAACACATCAAATTTACAGAAACATAAATCATTCTTGAAATATTGCTCCTAGCGTCTTTGTATTAGTGTCAAATGTTAACACAATGGCGTTGACATCAGAACGTCATTTAAAAACGTTAAGTGACGTCATGTTTAAAACGCATCATATATACGAATTTAAACACTCATATCTTTCTTATTTGTAAAGATAATCTCTTCAAATTTTCTGTAATTGTTCACAACAGCTAGGTCTTTCTTTCTCTGTAAATATCTCACTTTTGACTTTTATTGCCAGAAGGTCCCTTTTGTCAGATCTTGGCTCATATGTTGTGAGAACTCAAAAGAATTATCTCAATGAGACAGATCTCATGAGCTCCCAAAACATATGTTTAAACTGATGCATAAGAAAATTTACACCAAAACTTTTGCTCATCTGGACCTATGACCAACTCTTAACCTTTTCGCCGGCATTCTTGATATAACAAAGCCTAGTCAGTAAACGTGTGTTTGAGTTGTAGTTTTACTACCAAGTCAATACTGTTCAGGTTTTCCTGGGAAAGCTTAGCTTCCTTAACAATTAATTTGTACCTAGTGTAATATAGTAAAGTTGACTTCGGAATCATAAGTTCCTATCAAATTTCATGAAATGTGGGGTTGGAATGACAAAATGTGTACTTAGCCTTCGGCCTTTCTTAAGCGGCCACTCAAAAATAGACAAAACAAAGGTCTTAATGACAAATGGTAGCTTAATGAAGGTCAAAAGTATTGCAGAATGCTCACTTGGAGCATTCTGCAATACTTTTGACCTGCATCAAGCAATAATTGGTCTTGAAAACCAATTTTTGAATTTCTTTTTGAGTGACCGATTAATAGTTTTACTGTATAGAACTTACTAGATTGAGTGGTGGGCTCATCCACCTCCATAGACACAGCAGTTTCTGATGTATCTCTACTTGCACTGATGTTTGTCTGACCATCTGATTCATCACTAGTGGCGAGAACTTGATCAATAACTCTTTCAAACTCCGAGTCATTATCTCCCTCCATCGCATCAACAGTCTTAGGAGATGTCTCAACATTAGCCTGAGAATCTGTAGTTATCTCTACATTAGGAACAGAATTCTGAGCTCCACTTACCCCAGGCTTACTTAGTTCACTTTCAGTTGATTTCTCTACTAAAACATTATCGACCCTATGTTGTTGAAAATCAACCTCACTGTCATTATGTGTTCTATCGCTGATATTGTCATCTACTGCAGAAACTACTATACCAGTGTGTAACATACTGTCTGTAGTCAAATCATTGTCCTCACTACCTGCCTCAATAATCTCATTGCCCCTACATTGTTCATCCGGCTGTCCTAATATTGCACTTGTATTTGGCACATTGATATCACTAGTTACATTACTTGAAGGGCTTTTAGTACACTCTTGGTTCAAAGGCAGTATATCTGAGGAGGAACTTGGCAAACTATTGACTGGATTTTCACCAGATGAACAAGGTACCTCATCTACTTTGACGGATATTTCACGTTTCTCTAAATCATTTCCAGAAAGATTATTAATGCTTTCACTACCAATGTCAACAGTTGCTCTTACATCTGAGGTAGAGTCTCTATCAGATTTATCTCCTTCTGGATTTGATATAGCAGCTTCACTAGTTGAAGATTGTGAAGCAAGACCATTCTCTGAGTTTGCAACTATATTTTGAGTTTCCAACGGCTCTAGCCTGAGGTCATCAACACTTTCTCGAGAACTTAGCACATTTCCCACCGAGGTTTGACTCCCAGAGATCTCCGGGGGTCTTGTCGTAATCTGAGTCTGTAAGTTCTCAAAACTGGCAAAACCTAATGTAATAGTACTGTTTGTCGTTCCTTCTGAGGAATAATGTAAACTGATCACGGGCTCCAAGTTTTGTGTTCTTAATGTTTCCACAGCTGCTTCCATGGTCTGTCTGATCACGGTCTGCTCTTCTCTGTATGTGTCTGAATATGGAGTCTGGGTATTGGCAGGTACCAGTGGCTCTTCATCAGTCTGGGTGAAGACACCTGGTGAAGAGCCACTGGTGCATGCTAATGCATGAACCAGTGGCTCTTCACCAAGTCTCTGCTCTTCAGTGTCAGCTATATGTGATCTGGGACTTGGTAAAGGCTGCCAAGCAGAGTGTTCAGTCTTTGTGTCACTATCTAATTGTTGATCTAAATCACATGAACCTATATCACAGACTACTCCTTCATTTAACACACTAGAGCTACCTAAATTAGAACTAGAAACTAACTCATTGTCATTTGAACAACTCTCCCCAGAATTAATATCACACACATTTCCTGAAACTTTCTGCTCACATGTGAGTTCATTAGAATATTTCTGAACCTGTTCATTATACACAGTCGGATTCAAAGGATTATATGGCAGTGCAATATTTTCGGTATCATTTTCAACATTCTCTGAATGTTCTGAAAAAGCCTCAGTAGAAGGAATTATTTCTGAGTGTTTTGTTCCATCTGAATCCTCCATTTCCATTGAAGCAATCTTCCTTACGAAAGAAGCTTGAGATTCATCTGACTTGCAGTCACTAGTAGAGTCTTTCCCGCTCTCCGGGCTGCTTTGTTGATAATCAGTGCCATCACATTCTGAAATATAGAGTAGTCATTGTTTGATTACCTTTACAAACTGCTCATAAAAAAGGGCCTTACCTGAAATTCTTATCATCTTTTTTATCTTCATGAAAATATACATTAGTTGTGAACTAAAACTACAGTAAACGTGATTGATTCCAAAAGCTTTTAAAGTTTACCTCTTTTCTATTTATAATGAAACATTAGATTATCAGGTCTTGTTTTAATAAATGCTAGTCAGAATAGTAAACAGTAAAATTCCTTTTTTATTTTAAGTATTCTTTTTTATACATAATTAACAGACCAACTCCATGCTAACTATGGTTAGTGTTCTAAAATTTTTAACACTATTTGCTTGGCAAAAAGGCTTAGATAAACAGTGCAGACCTAGATCAGACTGCTTCTGATGAAGCAGTCTAATTAAGGTATTCCCTGTTTGCTATTCGGACAAACATTATGTGAATTCCAGCCCTGATAACCTACATTTTATTTTGAACAGCAAGAGGTGTTCAAAATTTTTGAGCATTTACCATAGTCATAACTAATTGTGGACTTCTAGTTTAACAAGAGTTGACTGTTTAATGAAGAACACACATACCATTCAAGGTTTTCTCTGTATCTCTGCTTCCCTTACTGTTCTCACAGACCATGTCCTCTTGTTTTTTAGTGATCTGTCCTTCCACTGAAGGTACTAATGGTAGGTCATGAAAATAATTAACTTCTTGCATCTCTGATTCTGACTGAGTCCCCATTGCACTGTTACCCTGTAACCTCTCACCCATTGATTCCACTCCATTACTTGAATAATTCTGGACTGGTTCCATGCTACTCTCTACAGATTCACTAGACTGTGTTACAGCTCCAGCAAGTGAACTAGACTGAGCCTCTGTACTGGTATCGACTGGTTCTTCCTCTGTTCTTGCAGTGGCCTGATCTGGCTGATCCTGGGAACCAGCTGGATCAGTCTCTTGATTTTGTCTAAGGTTACCGTCTAGCCATCTTGTCAACATGTCTGACATTCTCTGCATAATTGTAGCTCTTGGATTTCGTGGCACTTTAGAAAGGAAAATAAAATAAAATACAAAATTTTTGCACATATATCGGTTACAGTATAGACCGGCGATCTTCCAAAAGCAGTGAACAATTACATAATATTCTAGAACTAAGTTACTGCTTCCACAAGGGAAATATATCATTATTAACATGGCCATTTAAGCAGCCATCTTGGAAATTACACACAAGAAAAAAATGTCCAAAATATTAGAATTTTGAAGATGGCCAAGTTATTGCACCCACAGGGAAACTGTTTCACTGCAGCAGCCATTTTGGCAGCCATCTTGGTAACTGTACTAAGACAAACATCCATATTCCAACTATGTTGATAAAAGATCATAAAAGTAATGCTTATGTAATACTTGGGTGAAATCAGGTGACAAATGACAAAATTGCACTTGTTGCTCTATGGCCCAAATCATATCCCTTTTCCGGCTATTTAAAACAATTGTCATCTGCTCTCTCTTCTGTACTTTGGTAGCCTATATCTCAAACAATATGGACCCAGATCAGACTGCTCCCTTATGAGCAGTCTGATCAGGGTTCATAATGTTCGATTCTGTGATAAAATTAGTCTGGAGTGCATTTGAATATATGCAACAGACGTTATAAGGGTTTATAATGGGAAAACTTACAAGCTGGGTCTGGTTGTCCTGTTGCAGCAGCACCATTGTCTGTTGTTGTTGTATCCTGTCGCTCTCTCTCAGGTCTAGCATGTGGACCTGTATCTGACCAATCACCTCTCAGCCTTAATCTCTTCACTGGGGGCTGTCGGGTACCAGTGTCACCTGTACTTGTAGATGGTTGGTTATCGTCATCATTCTGTGCTGGTCTAAATCCCTACAACACAAGCAAGTCAGTGGCGGATCCAGAGGTGGCTTTGGGGGTCCCTCAAACCCCCTTTTGAGGCAAAATTATTTCATTTTCATGGATAATTTTCAGAAAAATCAAGAAAAATAAATAAATAATCAGGTAAAATTAACAAAACGAACCCCCCACACCCCCTTTGTAAATTTGAACCCCCTATCAAGTAATCCTGGATCGCCCCTGCAAGTATAACATTTCTTAAGTATATCATACTATTTAATATTATATAATCCCATTTTCACTGCCAGCTCTCTATCAAAATATACATCTTTATTGTTATTCCAATAGCTTCTTACTGTTTATATAAACCGAGAATCACTTGGACACATTTAGCGAATAGAGCATCTTATGCAACTATCAATATGCATTTTTTACGCATTTTAAATTTATGACAAGAACAAATGACATTGTTTGCTTTTCTGAGCAAGAAAATTGCTACATTTGTTTGCATTTTGATAATTATGAAGATAAATTTCATGCCCATGATTTATTTGTTTGGTTCTATGCTTTGCGTCCCAGTCAACAGCTATGGTCATATCAGGACGGTCAGTTCACTTAACCACACTTTTTTCCTGGGCAAGCTTGACTAAGCGGTTAGCCAGTACTTTGTGCACATACTTTCGCTTGTAACTGACAACAACCCTTCTTGAATCAGCGGAAGGGGGGGAATGATCAATCTCCGCGAAAGTATGAGACAGGGCCAGGATCAAACTCACGACCCCTGGATCTGCAGTCAGACACTTTACCGACTGCTCTACGCAGCTGGTTCATGCCCATGAGATGAGCTTAAAAATCATTTAACCCTTTACCTCATAGAGACGCTGTTTAACGTTTTTGCAAACAGAACAGACCCAGATCAGGCAGCTCTTGTAAGAGCTGCCTGGTCAGGGTCTACTCTGGTTTGCTTATGGAAATATGATATATCTGATCTTACCCTGGTGGGCCTGACTTGTAAGTGATTTCTTTGTTCTATGGACAAACATGGTAAGTTTATTTATATAGTTATTCATAGTGTGAATATTCATGAAGGAAAGGGTTAATAACCTAGGAGCCAGTTTTTTCAACACACAAACCAGATACTTACTTAGACAGTAGACTTGTGCAGTCCATTCAATTAGGTTTTAAATTTTCATGGAAACAAGTAACTACTATTCTCTAAAATACCTATCTTACTGAATTTTCAAAGAATCTGGTGAGCATTGTAGTTTGAACAGAGTTAAAGTGCTATTAAAGAGGATAATTTCTTCTTAGTATGAGGTGTTGATTTAGAAAAAAACAAACTCTTATTTCTACTATTTGGACCATTGCCAGTCTAATACTTACTGTACTTCCCGAGTTCTTGCCAGGTAGTGCAGGACTCTCACTAGCAACTGGTTCAGGCTTCTTACTATTATCACACACATCTCTGTTCTTATCCTCCTGTATAGTAACATAGGTTTAGATAAACAAAAAGTTTCAGCGTAAAATTGTAAATATTTACTTATCCATCAATTTTAACATATGTTTTGGGTGCTCAAAAGAACTATCTCATTGAGACGGTTCTTTTGAGTACCCACAACATACGTTTTGGTTGAGAAATAAGAAAATTAAATTTTCTTTACGCACTCTTAACTAAAGTCCTGAATAATGAAATAATTGTATCAAAACAACATATTTGACATGCTCGGAGATTCTAGATCTTAGGGATGTGCAACAGCATCAACCAAAAATGTGCATTAACCCTTTTCATACTAATGGATTATCCCATGCATATTGATATAATAAGTATGGAATAGTCCATTTTGTACTTGAAAGATTTTCTCGTCCATTTTGTATTTGTAGGTGAATGAGTATTGTAGCAAATTCAGGCCTTTAGTTAAGAGTGCATAACAGGGAAAAAAAATCTTATTTCACAACCAAAACATATGTTGTGGGTACTCAAAAGAACCATCTCTATGAGATGGTGAGATGGTTCTTTTGAGCACCCAAAACATATGCTAAAATTTATAAGAACTTTACAATTTTACGTTGAAAATTTGTCTTTATCTAAACCTGTGAATTTCATATTGGTGTGACCTTTGGTGCCACATTATTTTGAAATGTATAAGATTGAAATTAAAGCTGACATTACATATTAAAACTTTTCCATGTAAAGTTGACAACCACTTAAATTGAGCATTTTATTAATTTTTGAAGACAAAGCAAGCAGGCAAATGAAAGTATCTTCACTTAGCATAATAAATATTGATTTTGAGAATGCTTGGAATTTTTTGCTGTTTTCAGAATCTGATAACAATTTTTCAGTCATGTTGGGACAGTTTCCTGCCTTCCGGGGTTGAACCAGTACTAAGCCGTGCTTAAAGTGTCTTACTCAAGGACACAACACAGTGACTCGGATGAGTCTAAAACTAGCGATCCCCAGTTTAACTCTCTACCAACTGAGCCACTGTGGTCGACAAATTCTTACCTTGGAAGTTTCCGTACTGAAGTGTTCTTTTTTAGCAAAGGCTACTGACTTTTGGGGTTGCTGAAGAAAAAACAATCAAAAATTGACAGATACAAGATTCCTGAGGCCGCCAGATAAGAGGGTGTAATACAAAATTATTTTTTCTTAATTTTCATCGAAAACGTATGTTGTGACAGGATTGCCACTCAATATCCTTTTCAAAATTCACTGACTTTTTTTTTTACTTTCAACCGTTTTCCATACCCTTTTAGAAGGCCAATTTTAGCCATTTTTTAGACAATTCGAAAATTTTGTACAAAAATTTATGCTTGCTGATTTACTCGCAAAAGAAAAATCTCAAACCATAAATATTAGAAAAGGAATGTTTCTGAACATAAACTGTTTGCAATTTATGTTCAGAAACATTGCTTTTATACATATTTAAAACTGCTTGCAATATATGGAAAATAAAATTTCCAGAAGCCTATTAACTAGCAGCTTTTTTTTTTAGATAATTTTGAAATTCCCTGGCTTTTCCATGCCTTTTTTTTTCATTTTTTCTAAATTTCCTTGACTGAAAATGAAATACCATGACCTGCAAAAATTTTCATTTACCAGAATTTTTCCCAGATCGTGGCAACCCTGGTTGTGGGTACACAAATTAACTGTCTAAATAAGATGGTTCTATTGAGCACCCAAAACACATGTTTAAATAATTTCATGAATCTGAAAAAAAACATACACACATCTTCAGACAAAGAAAAAAAAACATCTGTAGAGTTTATAAAAAGTATTTTGTAAAACCTGAAGGAGGAGTTGTACTCACAAGGTACCTACACCCTATACACTTGTATAGTAATAGAGCTGAAAAAAAAGTCTAAGTTAAATAAATCAAACCTGTGTTAATGGTCACCTCCAAATAAAGGCCAACCTGTGAACAAAGGCCAAATGCCTGAATCCCAACGGCCCAGTTTATATAGAAATCAACATCCAAATAACAGCCACCTGTCAACAAAGGCCAGGATATTTTGTTCCAGTGTGAG
This sequence comes from Loripinus fragilis, assembly GCA_964019695.1. NCBI lineage: Eukaryota > Metazoa > Mollusca > Bivalvia > Lucinida > Lucinidae > Loripinus > Loripinus fragilis. The sequence continues at coordinate 90,747,999 of OZ026517.1, forward strand.
ACCTTTGTTCACAGGTTCGGCTGCAAAAACAGCAGGAAAAAATAATTTCAGGACCACATTCACATATTCATACCTATATTAACCCTTTCCTTCATGAATATTCATGCTAGGCTCCACCCACTATGAATAATTACATAAATTAAATAAACTTACATGCTGGTACATAGAACAAAGAAATTACTTGTCAGGTCCACTAGTGTAGGATCAGCTATATCATATTTCCACAAGCAAACAGAGCAGACCCTGATCAGGCAGCTCTTACAAGAGCTGCCTGATCTAGGTCTGCTCTGTTTGCAAAAGCGTTTAAAGACGTTTCTATGTGTTAAATAAAGCACCTATAAAGTTTCAAAAGAATCTTACAAAAGCTGTTGGAGGAATTACCCTCAAAAGGTACCAAATACAAACTTGGAACCATGTGCCACACACCACCAATATCACCTAGCTTTTTCTTTGAAAAGGCAAAGGACTATAAATGAGGTAAAATGCAAATTGTACTTACCGCTGAATCTCTTAAAGTCGAAGTCCTCTGGGCAAGAGTTTTGTTTCGAACAAACCATAGTTTGAATTATAGGGAGGTAATCATAAAACATATATAACCCACCCAAATGAAAAAAGTCAATAAGCAATGCTTATTAGATACCCCCCGCACAGTTAGATTCAGTGAAAAAACTTTGCAAGTTATAGTTCAAACCAGCAGACCTAAGTTTTGAAAAGAAGATTTCAGCAGAGTCTGTGCAAACAAAAATTATAAACTCCTTCATGCATATGTTCAAAGTGTCTACATTGTATCCGCAAAGTATCAAATTGCTCCATCAAAAGCTGTGGTAGGAGTTGAGCAGCCCATAAAGGCACTGTCCATGCATATACAAAAGTCATATAAGGTAATAATTGTCTAAGTTCTAATTGCTGTCATTTTGTCAAAAAAAAAAAAATTCAACCAGACTCCCTCATGCATATGTTCATTGTGTCTATATTGTACAGGAAAAGTATCAAATTGCTCCATCAAAAGCTGTGGTAGGAGTTGATCGGCCCATGAAGGCAAGTCTATGCATATACAAAAGCCTTATTAGGGAAAAATTGTCTAAGTTCTCACAGCTGTCATTTTGTCAAGAAATATTTTTTCTGAAGTAAACTCCTTCATGCATATGTTCAATGTGTCTACATTGTATAGGCAAAGTATCAAAGTGTTCCATCAAAAGCTGTGGTAGGAGTTGATCGGCCCGTGTATGGCCTATAATAGCATAAGCATAAAACCCTATATTAAAAGCCATTTAGAACTACAAAGGGAAATAACTCTAATAGAATTGGCCCCTAGCCCTTATTTTTTTGTCTAAAGTAATTGTCTTGCATATATGAACATGTTTGCAAGGTTTGATGAAAATCCAGCAATGGCCTATAATAGCATAAGCATAAAACCCTATATTAAAAGCCATTTAGAACTACAAAGGGAAATAACTCTAATAGAATTGGCCCCTAGCCCTTACTTTTTTGTCTAAAGTAATTGTCTTGCATATATGAACATGTTTGCAAGGTTTGATGAAAATCCAGCAATGGCCTATAATAGCATAAGCATAAAACACTGTATTAAAAGACATTTAGAACTACAAAGGGAAATAACTCTAATAGAATTGGCCCCTAGCCCTTACTTTTTTGTCTAAAGTATTTGTCTTGCATATATAAACATGTTTGCAAGGTTTGATGAAAATCCAGCGATGAATCTTCAAGATATTAAAAAAACAAAACGTTACGGACGGACGGACGCACACACGGACGCACGCACACACGGACAACGTGAAAACAGTATACCCACCACAAACAAAGTTTGCGGGGGGTATAATAATTATCAGCAGCTTTTGCCCACCAAACAGATGTTTTGGGTGTTTAAAAGAAACGTCTCAGGGAGACGTTTCTTTTACGCACCAAAAACATATGTTTTTATTGACAGTTATTAAAATAGTTCATGAATAGGTCCTCTTATCTAAATCCATTGTGCCCAAATTTAATTCAAATTAGCAAGTATTTCGAACAAATTCGAAGTTCAAATTTTCAAGGTCTTACTGAATATACCTTTGTTCCAAACAGGTAAATATATTCCGAGGAATAGCTGACAAGAACATCTTCACCATCAGGACTGTAGTTAAGGGAGGTAATTCTGTATGACCTATCCATCAGACTAAGAGGTGTAAAATGGCACACCATTCCAGCGATACTCTTACCCATATGCATGTAACCACCTGCAAATAAAAATACCACTTTTTTTTTTCAAAACAAAAATTATGACAGTTTTCTCAATAAAAGTAATTGTTGTAGTGCTCATAGGAAGTATCTGACACACATTGAGGACAGTTTACTTGGAGAATTTCTGAAATTAGAAATGACAGAAAAAATACCAGAGGATAGAATCCCCAGTTTCATATCAGCCCCTGTGAATATATTGCTAATTACAGAACAAATCGACCAAACTGTATTGAAATATAGAATACAGCTTCTAAATATATTCAGTAGGACAAGTGTTAAGCTATTTAATGTTTAAGATAATTAGCACCAACACATGTCACAGCCCAAAGTAATTTAATCACAAACCTTCAAAGTACAATGAAACCTGTCTTAAGTGGCCACTCAAAAATAGACAAAAAAAGGTCAAGTCATTTTGTAACTTTATTCAGGTCAAAAATATTGCTGAATGCTCCTCAGGAGCATTCAGCAGTACTTTTGACCTGCATTAAGTGATTATCTGTCTCGAAAACCTATTTTTTGGTCTTCTTTTGAGTGGCCGCTTAAGACAGGTTTTAATGTACAGTCAACCCTCTTTATAACAACACTGTTTGTTCCAAGCTATCTTTGACGTTAAAGTGAATTTGCTGTTATAAAGAAATTCTGACAATTACCAGATTTCCACATAATAATCATTTGGTAAAGAAAATATTATACAAATGAATTAAATGCTATTTTTCCAAATGTGTACATCAGATCAATTTCATATTACAACAAAGAGCAAAAAGCTTCCCACTTATCAAGTGAGACAGAAACCTATTCATGCAAAAATACCATGTTCTGATCACAAAATTATCTGACACATGGTAACAATTCTGTTTTAATGAATATATTTGCATATCTGTTCCCAGAAGCTACTGTCGGTGCCGTTAAGTGAATATTCTGTTATAAAGAGGGAATTTTAATGGAAACCGATCCATTCCCAGCAATTTTATGTCGGAAGTTTGAATATTCTGTTATAATGAGTGACGTTAGAAAGAGTTTTGACTGTATTAAAAACAGAACATAATCTTAAACATCTTACCAGTTGCTCTGGTTCCCAGCATTCTTCTGTCATATATTCTTACACCACTGTCTGAACAGCCAACTGCCAGTTGCCAGGGTACCAATGGATTAACAGCCATGGCTGTAACAGCTCGGCGACATTTGATCATTACATCCTGTTGAGAGATATTGAATTCTTGATTTAGGGATGAAAATGGTGCATACATGCATATAAAAACCTCTTTATAAAAGTAAACTGTAACCTGTTGAGTTGCAAGCTTGTGTTGGATAATACAGTAAAAACTGTCTTAAGCGGCCACTCAAAAGGAAGACCAAAAATTGGTTTTTAAGACCGATTAATACTTTCAAACTTCATTAAGGTACCATTTTCCATTAAGACTTTTGTTTTGTCTATTTTTGAGTGCCTGCATTAGACAGGTTTTACTGTATATAGCTTATCAACCCTAGAAACCCACACTAGGCATACAGCTGCCTTGATCACGAGATGAAAAGCACATCCCTAAATATGGATGATTTGCACACATGTATTGTAAATTGTGTCTTACATATCACCTAAAATAGAGCCAAGGCCTTTAGTTAAGAGTGCGTACCCAAAAATATTTTTCTTATTTCTCAACCAAAACATGTTGTGGACACTCAAAAGAACCGTCTCAATGAGACGGTTCTTTTGAGCACCCAAAACATATGTTAAAACTGAAGGGTAAGAAAATATTAACAATTTTACACTCAAAAGTTATGATTATCTTGACCTATGAACAAGAATCCAGTATTTATGGGATAGAAAAAAAAAGTCCCTCAGGATCACCGTTTGTCATCACTCGGCAAGCCAGAAATGTTTTACAATGTGAATATAACATATTTATGATATAACATTAGCTACTGACTAACAGCAACCTCATAATCATATGGTATTTCTTTAATTCAAAGTATAAACTCAGACCATTATGATTGTTTGAAAACATTTATATCATATTCACCTCTTTGCAGTCAGGTTTATTACACGATGTTTTAGCTCGTAGATCAAAGAAACGTACTGTCCCATCTTCACCACAGCTTAGAAATGTTGAAGCTTCATTAGGAACAACTATCACCTAAGAATACAAGGAAGAACTTGAGTATTTGCTGACTGGCAATCTAGATACTTGACCCAAACATTTACTACAAATCCAAGTTGAATAAAGGCACATTTTGCCTTGATATCTAAGTATGGTTTAGAACTGAATCTAGTAGGAAGAATATCTCAGTGTTGAATCAATTACATTCAACTTCAAACAAACATAAAGATAATGATTTTTTTTAAAGCTTCATCCATTTTTCCCTAGTTAAATTGGGGTCTGGTTTAAAACAGCTCTATGTTGTGTCGCATAAAGTACAAATGTATCCATGGTACAAAGTTACAAAATATTTAAATTGCAACTCAAAAATTTCCCAGTAATGAAATAGGTAGTGCATGCCCAACATGCCTAAGCATAGTATTAAAGTTGCTGCCTTTGGTTCTACTACAGGGTTCAAGCTGGGCCCTGACAGTAGGAAGAAGTCGAAAATTAGGGAGAAGAGACAGCCAGCTAGGGAGAAGTTATAGCACTTAATTACGGCATTTCTGTCAGTTAAGAAGCAAATTAGCCATTACACATACTATTGTCATTAATTTAAATGGAAGCATGGTAGATTGTCATCACAGCTTGCTTTTGTGTGGTGACAGAATGAAAATGAGTCTCACTAAAAGAAAAAAAAAATTTAAGGGAGACTCCAACTTCTGCTAAAGAGTAACTGCCTTGAAATAAAATTACTGACTTTGCCTAACATAACATAATAGTGTTCCTCAGGTTGTAAATCAAGCAAGACACAAACTGTCTATGCTTACCTCATATGCCGTTCCAAAATGACAGTTAAAGAGATTGTTCCCATAGGTATCCTCTCTGTATACGTCAGTGTAGTAGATTTTCCCATCGCCTGAACAACTCACAATCTGAAAGTAAATTTAATCATAGTTTGGGTCAGTACCTGGGATTTTGATTGGGCCAAATAAAAAAATAATTGTGTTTCGCGTAACGGGTCTGAAAATTTTAGGTAAGGAAAGCACACCTTTTTTTAGTTAATTATTTTTTTGGAAAAAAATATTATTTTATGCATTTTGAAAGGCATTTCGCCTTTCAAAATATATATAATTATATTTTTTCCTGCAAACTTGAAAAAAAATTCTAGGTTTCACCAGTCAATTTAGGTAGGGTCGGGTTACCTTGTCTGCGCCTTTGTTGTTCACATGCAAAAAAGCTATAAGGTTTTCTCGGAACAAGAACCATATCAGATGGCCTTATGCTGTCGGCTAGCTTTGATTGAAAGAATGCTGAGAGAGGAATTACTAGACAGAAGGATGAACACATGAGACAATAACATGTACATTGTACCTTTTAAGTCATCCATGCCAGGGATTCATGGGAGAAAGTTCAAAATTTCCAAAATCCTGAACTTTTGAAATTCAAATTTTAAAACTTGCAGGATGGCTACAAAAATGGATAATTTAAAGTTAAAATAGATAATCTGAAAACTAATCAAAGAAGCTATTATTATATCCTTAATTCAGCATTTTGAGGCTGACTTTCTATGGAAAGTCAGCCTCAAAATCCTGCAAACTTTCACCCATGGGATTCAGCTAGACTCAAATTTTCTAAGGCATTTTGTCTGAGCAGCCCACGTATTCGGACATTTGGAAATTTGCTCGGAATTTAGGACACATTTAAATAGCCGGACAAAATGGGAAGAACATAGTATACATTGAAATACAAGGCTTTTGGCTTACTGTAAAGACAGCAACTTTAATATTCATATCTGGGCGTGGTTTGGCTATTTCATCTGCTTAGGAAGGGAAATTAGGTTTTACTTATAATTTGATAAAGAATTAATAAGTTGTTTGAGCTGGGCAACCGTGTGCGTATTTCATGAAAATTGTGGCCATATATTATATACACTAACACATTTATTAACCCTTAAAGTGCCAATCACAACAAGTTGTCTGCTTACTTCATCTGCAGAAATGTTTTTGAAGCTTCTATGACAAACAGTGTAGCTCCAGATCAGACTGCTCCTGCAAGCATTCTGATTTGGGGTCTACACTGTTTCTATACTTACGTAAACCAATAAGCAGATATTTTTTGTCGGCATTTTAAGGGTTTTAAAATAGTATGCGAGGTGTTATGGGGCAAGATGATACAGTTACTTTCAAATAAAATCGCACCTTATTTTCAGCTTTTACCTATGTTTAAGGCAGACCAGTCCTTATTACATATTCATACAGTGAGCAAAAAGTTCAATAATAATACTTGTGTGTCTGAACCCTGAATAAGCTGACCCATCACCTCCTAAAGTGAGCAAAAAGTTCAGTGATATCCTCAAAATGATGCTCAATTCTAAACCCTTAAAATGACAATTTGAAATATTTGCAGACTATGTCTGAGGGCTGGCACCAAACTGAATCCTACCATGCTAAAGCAGGTGCAATAAAATCCAAGTTCCATTGTAGTTTAGGTTCCATAACATATATTCCAAATCCTTGTCTAGAGCACTGTGTGACAGTCACTCATTGCTTTTATAAAAGTCATACCTGAGAATCCTGCGAGTTAGGAAGAAACTTGGCACTAAAAATGTTGGCTCTGTGACCTGATCTGATCTTGAATATAGTCTGAAACACAACAGGGAAAATAAAGTTAACTCTTTGCCTTCTAAATGTTTTCTACTGAGTACTGATAACCTTTGAAAACAGTTTAGACCCAGATCAGGCTCGACAAAACATTGGGGTCGAACTGTTTGACGCTTTCATGGTATTCCTAAAAATTATTTTTTTGAAATTTCAACAGATGACAAAGCAGATGACAAAGAAGCATGCAAAATTTCCCATTCTTAAGAAAGCACCAAAACATTGCATTTTCCTACACATTACAATGAAATCTGCTAGCGTTCATCATGGAATGGATACAGATCTCAAAATATCTTAAAACAGACACATACTTGCCCTGCATTAGCAAAAAATATTGGAATATATCGGAAAAAAAAATTAGAATCATCCAAATTTTCATCTGCCCTGCAGCCTGAGGCACACAATAAGTATGAGCAGACAAGCTGATTTTGTGAACCCTAGGGTATTTTGTTTATGAGTATGATGGACACCATTAATTTTTCCATAGTAAGAGTCTATGCCACTAAAGATCAGCTGAAAAGGTAAAAATAAGTTTTTAACCAAATATTTCAGATAATAGAAGTTATTGTGAGAAAAATATTGCTGAAAACCGCATCTAAAAACTCCAATCCATTCAAAAATTATGCCTATTTGAATTTCGGGCTGGAAATTTTTCCCCCAAAACAGACTTGAAAAACTAAAAATAGATTCTATACAACAATGCATCATTCTGTGATGTCATGTGAGGTTTGAAATTTTTCAATGAATTTAAACATTTGCAAATGCAAATAATTTGTCAAACTTTAGTATGCTTTTCTGCAAAACAGCGAAGAATGATCCCACATGTTTGTTAAATTTCATATAATTAAAATTTTATGCTTAAATATCAAATTTAAATAAAAATTTAAATTTACTTTTACCATACATTTCTTATTCTAAATGATACAAAAATTAGTAGTTCCATTTTTATGTTAACTTATTTTGAAACATTAAAAAGATAATAAAAAAACATGTTTTCTGAAGGTAAAAAAAAATACATTTTAAAAATTTGAAACAAAAATTTAAAATTCAATTTCTCACTTATCTACGCAAATTTACCAAAAACCATTTAATCGGACAAAATGTAATTTAGGCAATTAAAATATTGGCATTTTCAAACTGAAGATGTACTTTTCAAATATACAGATTGAGATATTTGAAGTTCAATCACCTTTTTAAATCCTCAAATGACATCATAGAATGGTGCATTGTTGGATAGAATCTATTTTTAGTTTTCCAAGTCTGTTTTGGAAAACCAGAACCAAGTCTGAAATTCGAATGGGCATAACTTTTTTAATAATTGGAATTTTTTGATGCGGTTTTCAGCATTTTGTTGTATGATATAAATTGTTTCATTTCAATTCACTTCTTAAACCTTTTCATTTGATCTTTAAGATGAATGCTCACGTAACATAATTCTCTGTCCAGAATGAACCAAATATTATCCTGTGTTAAGTGTACGCAAGTCATTGGTAACTCTTCATAACTGGATAACTGAAATCAAGTAATTGGATAAAATTGGGGAGGAGTGTAGTACATACAAATATCCAGCATGATAAGGGTTAAAATTATAAGAATCCATCATGAGTGTGAGGGTGGAATAGAAAAATCCGTCCCGAGGATCACCGATTGGCATCACAAGGCTTGCCGAGTGATGGCAATCAGAGATCGCGAGGGACAGATTTTTTCTATCCCACCCTCACATGAATAATGGATTCTTTTTCTTGCTCACTACTTAATACCTCATTTATATATTGGAAAAAACGTGGAAAAGACTTCCAGAAAATTCTGAATATGCTGAGATGCGACATGGTGACGTCATTTTAACATTACACTGACGTCACTGATCGACATGCGACAAGCGTGCGGCTGTTCATTTTTATATTTCCCTAGAGCTGGTACGGGTGTGCGTGATAAATAGAATCCATCATTGGTGTTCAGTGTAGACAGAAAAATCCCAACCCAAGGGCCCACCGTTCCAGTGGGAAACGAGGCTTGCCGAGTCTCCCACTGAACGGTGGACCCGAGGGTTGGGATTTTTCTGGAACCACTGAACACCAATGATCGATTCTTTTTCTCATATACCACGACCGTACGGTACAGTACTGTATAATATCTGTTGGTGACGTCACTGAGGTCGATGTTTACAGTCAATGACACACGCTGTACAAATCAACTTGAAACAGCGAATAAACAGCGCAATAAACAATAAACAAATGGTTATTTCATTAAAATGGATTTACAAGAACTAGCTTATCAGCCACAGTTACTTGAGTAAGTAATTTTGTTGAGGAAAATGTGTGTTTGTTTTTTACATCGTCAAGGCACCCCGTCCTGGTGCATTCAGTCACTAAATGCCCAGCAAAATAGGCCTATGTCAATCGTAATGCACTCAGCATGTTCAAAACATTGAATAAAGGTTTTAAGTAAGAATGCGCAGTTTTACTTTCAAACCAAGTTAAAGGCCGACTAAAATCGCTGAAAATTCAACATTGATTTTTTCCTGAAGACCTGATTTCGTTTTAGAAGGAATACAGTCATGCGCCAAAAATGTTATCTCACGTTAGCAACCGGCCGTGTGGGGCTTATCTTGTATTAGTTACGCTTATCTCACATGGGTAGCGATGTGGGACAGATTTTTCCGACAGCCAGCTTACGTAGGGATCACTCGATCTTGTATGCGTTGGTATGTGAGAAAGAATTATCTCACATGGGTAAAAACAACGGAAATCCTGATCTGGTGTGCGAGAATATAAGACTACCTTGTCTGTGAAAGGATTAGCGACCACCAGATGCTGATCATCGGAGCCGGACAGAATAGATGTACCAGTATCATTCCAGCAGATAGTGTTCACCTGAAACAAAAAATAAGGGGCACTCAGTCATAACTTTTGTCGACCAGGCTGGCTACAGATTCGTGTCTGACTGCAGATCCAGGGGTCGCAAGTTAGATCCTGGCCCGGTCCCATACTTTCGCGGAGATTGATCATGAAATAATTTCTACGGTCATTCTCATCTCTTCGGCTGAATCATTCAAGAAGGGTTGTTGTCAGTTACAAGCAAAAGTATGTGCACGAAGTACTGGTTATGGCTTGTTCAAGCTTGCCCAGGAAAAAGTGTGGTTAGGTGAACTGACCGTCCCTTCATGACCATAGCTGTTGACTAGGGACGTAAAGCAACAAAACAAACAAAAATGACTTTTTTCGTCTACTTCTCTCGTCTGCTTATGTTCTAATAGGTAGCATATTTTGCAAACAATATGGACCCAGATCAGACTGCTCCTTTGGGAGCAGTCTGATCAAGGTTCATAGTGTTTGCTTGCATGATAAAATCTAGTCTGAAGTCAACTTGAGTTAATTCAGCAGACGTAAAAAAGCAGACAACATTTTCAAGACAAAAAAAATAGTGGCGGGATAAGGGTTAACTAAAAACCACAGAGCATGTGGTCAACGGGTAGTAATTAAAATCCAATTTAACCTTTATCCCCACACTTTTTTGTCCAGAGAATGTTGTCTGCTTTTTATGTCTGCTAATTATATTCAAGTGCACTTCAGACTAGATTTTTTTTCATGGAAGCAAGGGAGCAGTCTGATCTGGGTTCATATTGTTTGCAATATCACGGCCTCCAATCTCGGCCTCCTTCTCCAAAAAGAGCAGAGCGTAAAGTGAGGCGAAGGCCCTTCCGGGAAGCAGGCAGTGGGCAAAACAATGGAACACGGTAAGTTGTGTTGACACATTTTCAATCATAAGTAAATTTTCAGCACAAAACTCGAAAATCTAAGAATGCTATGCTTCGGGCAATTGTTCAAGCTATCCGTAGAGCATGCTGTTTGCACATTTGAACTTAGTTTGTAAGCGTGAGAGTTTTTCTCCCGTTGCACAGTTGTCCAAGAAACGGTGGTTCCCGCATGGTTTTGCCTTCTAACCAAACGTATAGTAGCGTTTGGACCCTTATTCATACTACCGAGGCCCCTCCACACCCATGTTGTCCCAAATGCAATTTTTCGAGATATTTCAATGATAATTGAGTGATTTAGAGCCAAATTTCTTTAGGAGCAGGAGGCGAAGGGCAGGAGAAGCAGGCTGGGAGGGGAGAAGCAGGCGGCGATGAAATCAAAATTTGCATTGATTTTGCTTATTTTTAATAATATACTTATCCAATCTATATCAAACTTGCATGTATGATACGAATGATTAAAGGCTATTGTTAACTGAATTATTCTGATCACAAACATTGCTATATATACCTCTCTTATTATATATATACCTCTAGCAAGCTCATGACATTCTGGGTTAAACAAACAACACAATGGGAGAATAAGCGAAACGCTTTTGTTTCCTTTATAATGCGTGTACGGACATTATCAGATTTGCAATAATTAAGTTAACATCTTTTGAGACTGCTCTTATACACAAGTTGTTATATCAGTTATATGATGTGCAAGGTATTCGTACAGCATGGGTATTTTCAAAAAGTACACTTTTTTATACATTGTAGTATGGCTGATGCTTTTTTCTTTGATCTTTGCTGATGTTTAAATCAGACACCCTAGAATAACGACGAAGGAGGAGCTTAAAACCGTACTCTAACTTCCAATTTTAGTTAAACAACGATGTAGGCGGTAACTTCCTTAATAGGGACATAGGTAAATGTATATAATTGACAGCTTCGGCCGGATGCAGGGAGGAGCGAATGTAAATTTTGTCAGGTGACATTAACACGCGTTTATTTGCGCCTGCGCCATACTACAAGCAAAATAAAGGATTCTTCCTTGGCTTTCTGTTTTTTGTATATCTTATAAACATTTATTTGCGGAAATAAAACATACAGCTGTCAACTTTTTTTGATAGCGAAAATCTCAAAGAAGACTGAATGCGTCACCAGGACAAAATGGGTTTATAAAAATGAGATAAGTAAGTGACAAACCAAATGCTGTTTTTATATAAACGTCAAGAGTCGGCAAGAATGGGTTTATAGGCCCCCATCAGTAAGATTTATAGGCGTAGGAGTCTCGTAGAACGGTCAGTGGGGCGCCCCGATGTTCAAATTTCAAGGAACACTTGGTTTGAATTCCTTTTTTTTTCTGCGTCTAGACCCAGTCTGAGATTTTTGATAATCCTTTTCCCAAGAACTTAGGGAGAAATTCACAAGTATCACTAATCTGTGAGCATTACATGATTCCAATGAGAAAAAAAGTGAACCACACATTACGTTGGTGGTGGCATTTAAAGCGAAGTAATTTCGATTTATTTAAATGTTTTGAAATATTCATACATGCAAGTTTGATATAGATTGGATAAGTATATTATTAAAAATAAGCAAAATCAATGCAAATTTTGATTTCATCGCCGCCTGCTTCACCTCTCCCAGCCTGCTTCTCCTGCCCTTCGCCTCCTGCTCCTAAAGAAATTTGGCTCTAAATCACTCAATTATCATTGAAATATCTCGAAAAATTGCATTTGGGACAACATGGGTGTGGAGGGGCCTCGGTAGTATGAATAAGGGTCCAAACGCTACTATACGTTTTGTTAGAAGGCAAAACCATGCGGGAACCACCGTTTCTTGGACAACTGTGCAACGGGAGAAAAACTCTCACGCTTACAAACTAAGTTCAAATGTGCAAACAGCATGCTCTACGGATAGCTTGAACAATTGCCCGAAGCATAGCATTCTTAGATTTTCGAGTTTTGCGCTGAAAATTTACTTATGATTGAAAATGTGTCAACACAACTTACCGTGTTCCATTGTTTTGCCCACTGCCTGCTTCCCGGAAGGGCCTTCGCCTCACTTTACGCTCTGCTCTTTTTGGAGAAGGAGGCCAAGATTGGAGGCCGTGAATATAGACTACCTAAAAACATAAGCAGACAGGAGGAGCAGATGACAAAAGTCATGACAGGCGGGAAAACACATTTTTTACATTAATTGTAATAAAATTAGTTTTAATAAGCGTACCTACCATGTATTTATCTTATAGCTATAACCTTATTGCTACTCACAAAATTTTGAGGACCCCATACCTTGGTGCGCCTTTGCTGGGTGGATAAAATGCCTTAGCAAAGAACACCGGATACTGCACGGGAAGTGCTGTGACGTCAGAGATAATTTTGGATATATTATAAATAATAATAATACACCAGGAATGGGGGTTTGGGATAGGTGGGCCTATCAGATAAATACATGGTAGGTACGCTTATTAAAACTAATTTTATTACAATTAATGTAAAAATTGTGTTTTAATGGGCGCTTCCCTACCATGTATTTATCTTATAGCTAGAATCACAGCCCATTGGAGGGAGGATTCCTACACCAAGATGGGGTCCAAAATAAAAAACTTCCAGAGATAAACAGAGAATCTTAGAAACTGTTTGACAAAGTCAAAGTTAAAGATCTCTAAAGACTGAAATTAAATAAAGAGAGAAATGAATATTTTTCAAAAATCTCAGTCTAACTCTGGAGGTCCAGACATGATAATTTAGAACATAAATAACTACCTTTGGACAATCTGTCTCCTTCGGTAGTAGGTGACAACGTTGACACTAGACTTCTTCTGGAGGAGCCTGATTGGTGGATCCCCCCGTCACCTTTTGCGCCACTACTAAAGGTCCAACTTTATGTAGATTTACAGATTGATTCTTAAAGTCTCTCAGATAATGGGAGGCAAAAAGAGAAGAGCTTGACCAGACAGCAGCTTTTATAATTTCTTCCATGGGAATGAAATTTAGGTAAGCCCAGGAAGTAGACAGAGCTCTCAATTCATGAGGCTTGATTTTAAGTAATCTGCTTTGACTACTTGAAATGCTATTGTAAGCATTCTTAATTGTGAATTTAACCCATTTCGAGATCGTAGACTTATGTAAGTCATGATCCCCCTTCGTGGGTATGAACAGTCTATCTCTACCTTTCCGAATGGACTTAGTCCTTTTAAGATAAATTTTGACTGCTCTTATAGGACAAAGTTTCATGTTAAATGAATCATTTGTATGACAAAAATTTGATAATTTTGGTATGTTTATAGAATCAGGAGCCCTAGAAGGTAACTGATTCTTAGCTAAAAAACCAATTTTGGTTCTTAAAGTCAGGGAACCATCAAGATTACTGAATCTAAAGTGGTCCTTATCAATGGAAAAAGCATGAACCTCACTCACACGTCTGGCAGTAGCCATAGTGATAAGAAAAGCCGTTTTCATTGAAAGATGAAGCAATGAGGCTTTAGATAATGGTTCAAATGGTGTCTTACATAAATGCATAAGGACAAAAGCAAGATCCCATTTGGGAGCTAGAGATCTTTCAACAGGTCTCTGTCTTTGAAAAGATTTAATAAGCTCAGACAGAACTGGATGCGAGCCTATATCATATCCAGCCTTGAATTTAAGGGTATTAGATATTGTAGATCTGTAACCTTTAATTGTGCTAACTTGACATTTCTTTTCAGTGAATAGAAATGTCAAGAAATCAGCAATCACATGAGGAGAGGCCTGGATAGGATCAACTTTCCGTTGATTTGCCCAATTAACAAAGATTTTCCATTTTGCATCGTAAACTTTGCCTGTTGACTTTCTACGAGCTTTGGAGACATGGTCTGCAACTTGTTCTGAAAATTTCTTATCTCTGATTGATTGCTTGATAATTCCCAAACGTGAAGCTGCAGCATATCTATGTTTTGATGCCTGAACCTTCCTTGTAATTGTTCTAATAGATTTGGAATTACAGGGAGGGTTATTGGTGGAGACACCAGCAGACTCAGAAGTTCTGGGAACCATGATCTGCTGGGCCAAAAAGGAGCTATCAATACTATTTTGCACTGAGACACTCGTATTTTGTTGATCAATGCAGGAATGAGATGAAATGGAGGAAAAGGGTAGGCGTGAATGCGATTCCAATTCATCGATAGAGCATCTATTGATAGGGCCTTTTGATCTGGTATTGGAGACACGTATAGCGGAAGCCTGTGATTCAGACGTGTCGCAAACAAGTCTATGTTGGGAAACTGAGTCATGTGAAGTACTGCATTTGCTACTTCTTGGTTCAGACACCACTCTGTCGAGATTGGTTTGTTTACTCTTGAGAGCCTGTCTGCCAGAGTGTTGAATTTCCCCGGAACGTGTTTTACGAGAAGCTGAATCTTGTTCTGGAAGCACCAATTCAGGATTTCCCAGACTTCTAAACAGAGGTCTGGAGAACGGGTCCCCCCTTGTTTTCTCAGATAAGCCACTACTGTTGTGTTGTCTGTGGAGACTAACACAGTGGAATTCTTGATTGTGTGAAGAGCTTCCTTTAGTGCCATTGAAATGGCCATCATTTCCAGCATATTTATGTGAAGCTGAGATTGGGTTTCCGTCCAGACTCCATGAAACAGTAGTCCTTCCGGTTCCACATGTGAACCCCAGCCCGACAGGCTGGCGTCCGTAAATATTGTGTGTGAGGGGGGATTTATCCTCAAGGGCACGCCTTGTTGATAAATCTCTTCCTGCTTCCACCAATCGAGATGGTGTAAAATGTTCGCTGATATCTTGATTTGGTGATTCAGTGAAAATTTTTGTGGTCTCCATTGAGAGAGCAGGGACATTTGCAATGGTCGGAGATGTAGTCTGCCTAGCATTACAAAATCCGCTGCTGCACTGAGTTGTCCCAAAAGAGAAAGGAAAACTCTCGCTGATATGAATGTTTTCTGATAAATGATCATGATTGTTTCCAATAGTTTCTGAACTCTTGGATGTGGAACTCTGACAATGTTGGAATAGGTTAGAAATTCCATCCCTATGAAAGTGAAAATTTGAGTAGGAATGAGGTCTGATTTCTGGTAATTGATAATCAGACCGAGGGATGTTATAAGATACATAATGTAATGTCTGTGTTCCAACAGAGTTTGACGATTTTGGTTCCGAGATAACCAATCGTCTAGATATGGATGCATTATTATTGCCCTTTTCCTTAGATGCGTCGCAATGACCGTCATAAGGAGCGTGAAAACAAAGGGACTCGTTGAGAGACCGAACGGGAGGGCTTTGAAATGGTACACCCTGCCATTCAGAGTGAACCGAAGATATTTGCGTGACCGTGGATGAATCCGGACATGCAAATACGCATCGGTCAGGTCCAACGAAAATGCCCAATCGTTGAGACGTATAGCATTCCTGACTTTTCTCTGAGTTTCCATTTTGAAGCTTTGAATGAAAACATGTCGATTGAGAGTTGACAGGTCTATAATCAGCCTTACTTTTCCATTCTTTTTTGGAACAAGGAAAATCCGTGAATAAAACCCGGGACTTACCGGGTGAATTTCCTCCACTGCCCCTTTTTGAAGGAGGCTGGCAACTTCTTCTTCCAACTGCGGACTTAGAGACTGTTGGAAAAAGATTGGGTCCACTGACAGGGGCGGTCGTTCTATGAACGGTATCCTGTAGCCTGTCTTGACTAAAGAGAGGACCCACTTGTTGTTTGTGACCTTTTGCCAGTTTTCGGCAAAGTGGGCCAACCTCCCTCCTACCTGAATGTGAGGAAGGGGGAGGGGCAGTGGAGTGACTTCCTCAGAACTTTCGGGAAGAGGAGGCCCCTCTTCTAGAGGGGGCTCTACCTCTTGACCCTGAACCCCTCTGAAAATGGCCACCACGGGCCGATCTTGGGGTTTGAGAAAATTGTTTTCTCTCTCTATTGCTCAAAGGTTGAGACTTTGGACCAGTGGTTTTCTTCTGATCGGACTTGGGCTTGTGGATCTGAGAGGAAGAATTCTGAGACTTGGCTTGATTAGAGATTGCCTTGTGTACTAAAGTACCTCGATTAGTCTCAGTGTTTTCTTTGTAAATTTCATCCACTTTCCCGCCGAAGAGAGACTGAGAAGCAAAAGGAGTTTTCCTCAGTCTTTTCTTAGCCTGGTCAGTCAAAGACCTAGGGGCGGCACGAATAGCAGCATCCCGCCGAACTTGCTGCAGGCCAATTGCCGTGAAAGCAGAAAGGCCAATGGCATCTTTAATGGAGGTAGAGAGAGATTCTAAGATCCTAGATAAAATTTTAGGATCCATCTTTTCTTGTTGCAAACACTTAAAAGCTGCAAAAGAGAAGATGTCGGCATGAGACAGCAGTCTGATGTTATCCCTACACTGCTTCTCAAATATCTCAAGATATTTAGCTGGCAAATTGCAGTTTCCAGACAAAGATAAACCAAGTCTGTTTGCGTCATCATCCAGTGGTGAGGCTGATGATGTTGAAAATTTCTCATTGTGAGCCTGATAAAATTTCATTGTCACAAGTTTAGCAATATCTTTGGCAGCTGGAATCCAATTCTCTCCTATGACTGTATTTTCTAGAGAGTTTTGAATATAAGTCACACTGTCCCAGACAACTGGTGACTGTGGCAAAGAAATGGATTTCCTCTGTGTTTTTTTAACGTCCAATTCGATGCTAGATCTCGGACGTGGGTTAGATTCTACCACCTCAGATTTCCTTGGAAATCGATCAGCTGGAAGAAACTTGAAGACTTCTTCAATGAGCTGATAGAAACTTGCTCTTTCTTCGTCCTCGGTTGGTTCAAAGTCATCCCCGCCGGGATCTTGAACCGAATCCCTATATTCGGACGAATTCTCAAAATCATTGTCTTGAGGTCTAACATTAATGCTTATGTCGTGTTCAGTGTTAGACTTGGCTGGACTATTGATCTCTCTAGCACAATAAGATGACCTCTGCTGATTATCTGATTGCACCCTTATTGGGGATGAGGACCTGATGACATCATTAGGATGTTCATGCCTCTGATAATCAGTCCTAGGTCTCTTGAATACTCTTTCTTCAGAAGAGAAAGATGAATAGGATGAAGAAGACCTATGCCTCCTGTATCCTTTTGGCCGCCTGTCATATCGACGAGATTTCGATCTTGACCGACGGTGTTTCTGTTTCCTCTTATGCTTTCTAGACCTATCCTCCGATGAGGAAGAGGAAGAAGAGTCAGAGGAAGACCTGTGCCTATGTTTCTTTTTCTTTGATCGGTTTCTCTTTTCCTGATGAGAAAGAGAGCGTGATCGATTTCTTCTCATGCGATGGGAAGGCGAACGCGATCTAAGTCTTGATCGGTTCGAAAGAGCAGAAGATTCTCTTACCTGACGTCTCCTTAATTTGGAGGCAGGTGACAGTTTTCCCGGTGAAGCATGTCTCAAAGAAACTAAGTTGTTTGGAGCTTTCGCATGTCGGTGTCCGGTAGAATTTCTGCATTCAGAAACTACCCGGTGTCCGGCTACAATTTCGTCCGTGGAAATTGTCCGGGGTTGAGACCCCGTAACAATGCCATCAGAAATTGAAGTGCTTGCCACCGCAATGTCCGGGGCGTACACTTGATTAGACCCAATTCCCTTGTCCGGTTGAGCTATACTCGGGACCGTAGAGGGAGGTCTTGTGTCCGGAGACACTAAGCTCCTGGTCAGAGACGTATGGTCGGTGACCTGATCAAGTGCCCTTTCATCCTGTCCGGTATTCCGAACACGGAGGGTACCTTGATCTGAAAAGTTCGACTTTTCTTCATACTTACCGGCCGAACATCGGTTAGCTCGATGTCCGGCCGAGGACTCTGAATAATGAACATTAAGTTCATTGTTCAAATGAGTTCGTTGTTCCGGATCTGAGATAGACTCAGACCCGTGACGAACTTTTTGTCCTCTTGACGGTGAGTCAGCTTGGTAGTCCCGGGGGTGAGTCCTAGACTCGACCGGGACACCAGATTTAGCTGACAGCTCTTCTGAAGAGCCTGAGGCACCGTCTCGGTAGTTCAGGCGGGACTCCGAGGAGTCGATCACTTCCCGAACTACCGATTCGCCAGAGTCGCTCTCCACAAATTCTGGCGTCTTCATGGGTCTCTTCTTGAAAGCGGTTTGCTTCCTAGCTGAAGATTCCTTCTTCTTCGCCATCTTTGTATGGTATGAGCGACGTTTCTCGAATTTTCGCCAAGTTGCTGAAGACCAGGATTCGCAAAACCCACAAGTTTTGCCCCTAAAACAATTGGAACAATTCAAACAAGTGGGGTGGTTGTCCTGCGAAGATCGTAAATGCCCACAAAGGCCACGCGATTGGGGCATTACAGGCCTGGATGAAAGAAAGGAGAGCGCGAGCTCGAGTATCGAACGGCCGAATTCCCGAAGTTCGATACAATACAAATACAAATTAGCGAAAATTCACAAATAAAAAACGTAGGACAAACCTAGCGTAATAAAATAAAATCAAATGAGTAGCCTGAAATGTGTACAAATCAAGGAAAAATACGAAAGAACTTAGAAAATGAAAATTCTCCTGTTCAAAGTGTCCTTCTCCTCGTGCACAAAATTATTTCTGACGTCACAGCACTTCCCGTGCAGTATCCGGTGTTCTTTGCTAAGGCATTTTATCCACCCAGCAAAGGCGCACCAAGGTATGGGGTCCTCAAAATTTTGTGAGTAGCAATAAGGTTATAGCTATAAGATAAATACATGGTAGGGAAGCGCCCATTAAAACAGTTAAGTGCAAAACAAAAGACGTGACTGGCGGGCTAAGGGTTAAAGTACTGTATTGTATGTGCTGTATATTGAATAATTATAATCTCAAATCTCTATCGTGAGTTAAATGAAATTTACTTACGCATCCACTATGTACTTCTATCTTCTTTTCAAGCTTTAACCGTCTCACAAAGTCAATGTTTCCTGGAAAAAAAAAACAAATCTGAAGCCTTAATTTACATTTGACTTTCAAATTTTCTTATTTCTGAACCAAAACATATGCTGTGGGTATTGAAAAGAACCGTCTCAATGAGACCCAAAATCTGCATATATATCTGGACAAACTAACAGACAACATCACCATATTCACCAAAGTTCATCCCTAGGAAATACTTCCACTATCCATTACTCATCATTTTACCTACCGCATACACCTTTATTTCTCAAATCAATAAAAAGGGAAAAATATATCAAAATTCTAAAATCTATGATATTTACTGCATGAAGTAGAAGTTTATCTTTTCTTTGTGTGTTTGAAAACCATCACTTGCGCATGCACTCCATGTAATTTACTTATTAGAGGCCTTTAAGGTATACATGTAATTTACTCATTAGAGGTGTTTAGAGAACTTGGCAGATTCAGATTTTTCAAAAACCCTATTTACGGTAAATACGTTGAAAGCCGCATGTAATGAAAATGAAATATGACATAATTAATGACGTCAAACTATTTCCAACAGTATATCTCACAGGCTTTCCAGCAGCATCTTTGAAAAAACTAGGAGAAAACTAGGAAAAATATTTACAAAATACTAGGAAAAAACTAGGAAAATCTAGGAAGTTTGAGGCAAAAACTAGGAGTTATTTGGTTATCTTTTTTTTTACTTTTCTCTACCTGATTACCACAGTAACCGTACACATTCATACTAAAAGACAGTTAAACTGACTCCGCAGTCAACCGAGCAGACTCTTATATGAAATTCCACTTTTTGATAAAGGCTATTTTAGGCGTAATAAAGATTTTCACGCGTTTTTACAGGATCCTATTTTTTTTCACCCGCTGTATTTGACCGATAGAGGATACAGCAAATCCTTAGCCAACAAATCACAAATTAAGAATGTAGCCCCCAGCTGTGAGTGTGTTTCACTCCTCGAGCTGTATACCTCATTTTTTTCAACTAGTCTTTGTGTTGAGCAGTGTTGTACTGTAAAATGACAACACACTCCTGAAAGGGGGGGGGGGGGGGGGGGTACGGGGGTCCTCCCCCGGAAAATTTTGAAAACCAAGAAAGCAGAGGAAGCCATCTCCGGTCATTTTGCAGGAGCAATTTTACCTTCAGAAAATGAAGAATTTCAGAGGACATTGCTACTATTTATTGTATGCTCTTTTTAAATATAAGATTTTTTATATTATTTTTTTTTGCTTGACCCGAGACCGAGGGGCTGCGGGTTTGAGCATCACCAGCGTCACTGCGTTGTGTCCTTGAGCAAGACACATTAATCCTAGCTTAGTACTGGTATAACCCATGAAGACTTTTAACTGAAAGATTGTTGATGGGACGCAAAGAATCAAATCAAACAAAAAACAAATATAAGATTTAGACAGATATAGGCATATATCTATATTAGACTTGACTTGTTGACAACTTTATACAGTGACATTAATATATCAGGACATTATAACCCAATTGATGCAATCCATTAATATTTAACAGCCCAGTTTTTTTGTGTGTCCAGCCTAATGTTCGGGAGTTTTGCAGGTTTGATTCCCAGATCTGGCATATTCTTTCACTATAGTTGTCAGTTACTGGTGAAAGGATGAGCACAGAGTACTCCTGCCTAAGAAAAGTGTGGTTAGGATCAACTAGTCATTCCTACATGACCTCAGATGTAAAGCAAAAAATCAACCAAAATGCGTTTACCTTACCTCACTCTTTTTTATGAAACCTCAGAAAAAAAAATGACCATCAGACCAAAATAGAGTCTGTTTCACACTGGTGCAAGAGTTAGGTAGACATTTACAATGGTCTAAGGATGGATACAGCATTCTAAAACAACGCAAGATGTCATGAACAATTACATGTCAACATATTTATATATATGGTTTATTTCTTGTGTTCAAACTGATCTCGCAAAAATCAAAGGTTCCACTAGGGGGTTTGAGTAAATGAAGTCATCATAGAGTACAGTCCAACCTTCAGTTATCACCTAAGAAGGCTAGACTATGCATCAGTGACACCAGACCACACAAAGAACACCAAAGACTGCCAGCTTAACACCCTTAAGGTCTTATTTTGAAACAAAATCTCAAAACACTTATCCAAAAATGTGCCAAATTTATGAAAAACTAGGAATACTAGGAGGTTTTTGACGGGTCCGTGTATTCACCGGATCGGGCCTAATCACCGGATCTGACCGGATCTGACCGGATCGGGCCCGAAATTGGCCTATTCCTTTGCTTAACTGATTGTTTTTTCTTTACAAGAATGATGTGCATGAAAGATTATGTATTTAATGCAATTTGTATGCACTTGTATATATTAATATTGATGTAAACGGCAAAAAAAAAACATACTCAACGGACCCTTTTTGCAATGGTCAGCTATCAATTCACACCTGTTGTGTTTAACATAAAATGACATGCGCAGGTCTATCCTTTGTTCAGTATAAAGAAACCAATTTTTCTCAAATTAAAACTAACCATTGTTGGTACAGACGTCATTAATTTGATCCTAAAAATACTTTACAACATAAGATAATTATATCATAGCGTTATTTGACCATTTTTGGGCCCGATCCGGTCAGATAGTAGCTATCGTCTCCGATCTTGATGATCCAGACATCATTGTTATGATCATATACATACTTTATAAACATAATAATATTGATAAAAAAATGTTTTAAAAATGAGCTAAATAGTCAATTTCGGGCCCGATCCGGTCCGATCCGGTCAGATCCGGTGATTAGGTCCGATCCGGTGAATACACGGACCGGTTTTTGACAAAACTAGGAAAAACTAGGAGCACATTTAAAATACTAGGAAAAACTAGGAAAACTAGAAAAAACTAGGAACGCTGGAAAGCCTGTATCTCAGGATAAACTCTCGCACAATTTTGACATTTTCCAACAGAGGTCGCATTACAAAATCAAGTGCATTAGAATGAATCTTTGAGCAACTTTTTCCGTTCAAAATGAACATGTGCAGACAGAGTGGTGGGGTAATTTTCAGCCTTCCAGATTTCTTTCCTCAGGTCTGAAAGCTTACATTGTCACACATTGCTGTTCCATACATTGCTAAATTGCCTGGAGAGCGGTGCAGAAATATATTCATTATAATTCATAACTGTATTATTTTGTTGTTGTTGCTTCAAAATCAAAGGGACATAAAAACCCAACTTGGATCTAGTCCTTAGCCAATACCCACCCCTCTAACAAAACACAACAAACCTCTTACCTCTTGCAGCGTTGTACAGGTGGACCTTATCTGTCAGACCATAAGGCCTAGACTGCAGCTGGTGAAACATTCTTAATTTCTCCAGAAAGCTCGACAAAACGTCTAAATATCTAGCTGTCAAACTTTCTGACAGGCTGCCATATTGGATTTTAAAGAAAAGTAACTCAGATAACATATTGATTGGTGAAGTTGCATTGACCTCCCTTGGTTTGTATGAGCCAGCCTGTGAGAAAAGATACCTGTTCCCTTATACCCCCCCCCCCCCCCCCCTCCCCAAAACAGATCAATTGATTTGTTCCCCTGTTCCCAAATGTCTGCATGGGAGGGTCTCATTCATGAAGCCATCCCAGCAGGTTTGTGCTTCAGAAGGAAATTATATTTGTTTCAGGGAACAATTTAAGGAGCCTAGGCCAACTTTTGAGGGAAAAACAAAGACAGGAACACAAGAAAACATTTTATTTTGGGCGAATAAGCCAATTTATTCCAGGGGAACAAGGGAGCAGGTACCCATATTGTGTGAGCAATGAAGGCTCTGGTGAGACTGAGCAGAAGTATGAGCCCACACACTGGAGGCGCATGAAACAGGCACAAAAAGCTCATGGGACATACAGCTTAGAGCTCAAAGAAATCTTCACATCGGCACAGTCTGGACAGAGCCTTTACTGTTTGCACACTTAAAGTATGATAGTACCCCTCCAGCCCCCCTCCCCCCCAAAAAAAAAACCCAACAAAAAAACAAAACAGAATAGCTTGGAAAATTGCATATTAATTAGTTCTGCCGAAGGCTCAAAGGTGGTTTCAATAAACTTAATCTATAAACGGAATCTCCCCCTAAAACACTTACACTTAGCCAAATTAAAAATAACTTCACACAAATAATTCCTCCTTTGGCCCTCTACTAAATGGTCTAAATGGTTTCATTCAAGAACCGAACAAGACGGCTGTCAGAGCTCCAGATAAGAAATATTTTAAACATTTCCTGAACAACTAACCAGACCAAATTAAAAATAATTTTACAGAAATGTTCCTCATAATGCCCTCTGCCAAAATTGCCCAAATGTATCCGCTCCGTCATACAAGATGGTAGCCAGAGCTGTAGATAAGAAATATCTTTAAACAATATTGCCTCCTGAACCACTGGTCAAAATTTAAAATAATTTCACAGAAATGATACTCATCATGCCCTCTACCAAAATTGCCTAAATGGTTTTGCTTGGCCAAACAAGATCATGATACCAGATATATCTTTAAACGACATCTCCTGAACCACTGGTCCAAATTAAAAATAATTTCACAGAAATGTTCATATATGCCCTCTACCAAAATTGCCTAAATGATTACGCTCCCCCAAGCAAGATTGCAGCCAGAGCTGTATATAAGAAATATCTTTGAATGACATCTCCTGAATCAATGGTCCAAATTAAAAATAATTTCACAGAAGTGTTCCTCATAATGCCCTCTATCACAATTGCCTAAATGGTTCCGCTCCCCCCAAAAAAGATGGCAGGCAGAGCTGTAGATAAGAAATATCTGTAAATGACATCTCCTGAATCACTGGTCCAAATTCCAAATCATTTCACAGAAATGTTCCTTATAATGCCCTCTACCAAAATTGCCTAATGGCTTCGCTCCCCCAAGCAAGATTGCAGCCAGAGCTGTAGATAAAAAATATCTTTGAATGACATCTGAATCAATGGTCCAAATTAAAAATAATTTCAGTGTTCCTCATAATGCTGTCTACCAAAATTGCCTAAATGGTTTCGCTCCACCGAACAAGATGGCCACAACAGCTGTAGCTAAGAAATATCTTTAAACATCGCCTGAACCACCAGTCCAAATTCAAAATAATTTCACAGAGTGTAGAGTATTAAAGTTTTCTGGGCCAGACCAGCTAGTTCAGCCATTTAGGCCCAATGATGCGCAGATCTAGAGGGGGGGAGGGGACAGGGGGGTCCGGACCCCCCTGAAAAATCACGAAAATTATAGGGTTTCTTAGCAATATTGGTCCGGACCCCTTAGTAATCACAAAGCTACCAAGTTGGGCCAACATCAACTCGCCATTTCAATGGCATTTTGCTGGCAAGCCGATGATGGCCCGCTTATAGTTGTGGTATTTGGATCCTCTCGTCTCCCCTCATCAAAAAAAAAAGAAAAAGAAAAAAAACGTTGTCTAAGTTGGACCCCCTCTGACAAAACTTTCTGGATCCGCGCATGCTAATCTTGGTCAAATTGTTTGCAAAGGTTATCAGCAGATGCCAAAAGTTGTCACTAGCAAACAGAGTTAAAGAATTAAGGTTTAAAACTTTCATTGTTGGGTTGGAGCCTGATGTTTGCTTTTGGCCGGGCCAATCGTGGCTCAACTTGGGGTTTTCTTTAGTTCTGACTGACCTTTCCATCGTTTCACCATAGTGTGTTAATTTGATTTGTTTTTCTCTGATGATGCATTGCATATATATCTCCATGCAAGCTAAACGATTTTTGTGTTTTTAACATGAACAGAATCTAGGGCGAAGATTAAGCCAATGAAATATGTTTAAGCCCCCTCTCCAGTGGCCTAAATGGAACTGAGTGCAGTGTGCCAGGCCAGACCAGCTAGTTTCAGCCATTTAGGCCTAATCATGCGCAGATCCAGAAGGGGGGACAGGGGGTCCAGACTCCCCCTGAAAAATCACAAAAATATAGGGTTTCTTAGCAATATTGGTCTGGACCATACAGGCTGATGGAAAGCAGGGACCGCTGACATGGAAGAAACTGACTGAAAGCTTCTACTCACGGCAGTAAGCTCACTACAGATTACCCTCAAGAAAGGAACACCTGGAGATCAGGTGTGAGATCTGCTATGCGTGCAGCTAGCCAGTTACCTGGAAAGGGGCCCACTGATGGGGATGATGCCCCTGCACCTGCATGTTAATCAAAATCTATTTGTGATATGATGATTGAATATATCAATGCTGACATTTCAAATGGGGGAACCTGGTTATAATTACAATTTTGTTCAAGAAAAGGACATGCCCAGGTCAGTCTAACTAGTAACAAAGTGAAAATTAAATTCTGCAGTCATATAAGATGACATGTTACCTTGCATATTAACTGCATTGTTGCATGTTGCCTGATAAATGTTGTCTATCTCAGGGCATGTGTTTTATCAGGTTATGACAACGTTTCACTTTTGAATGGCGTCGCTAATAATGCTGAATCAACACAAAAATGGTCATTATCGCTAGTTTGAAGAGTGAAACAATGTGTAAACTGATAAATAGAATACCGAGTTCATGTTGTTTGATATCAAGTTTACCAGGCTTGGCTTTGAGAAGGCATGTTGAATCGCTCGACAAGCCTCGCGATGTCAACAAGCGTTATCAAAGCCTTGCCTGGTAAACTTGATATCAAAAGACACTCACCTAGTATTATCTATATATCTAGAGGATCAATGACAAATGGATGTGCAGGCTCATCTTTGCCTTGGCTGCTTGATGGTGTGGTACATAGAATGCTGACCAAAATGGACCGCGAAAACCTGTCTTCAGGGTTTCCGAGAAAGTGAGGTTCAAACCAGCCTGCTCAGCTACAGAGACTAGCTAGATAATTGAAATTTTGCTGATAGCAAGTCTAGATATTATACTTGCCATTAAGCGAATAACAAAGGGGCTGATCAGACTGCGCTGATGCGCAGGCTGGTCTGTGCCTTTGTTGTTCGCAAACCACTGAAGACAGGTTTTCTCACAAAAAAACAGTATATGCAGCTATCTTAAAACCTGCATAGACAGCTATCCATTGAGGCTATAAGTTGTTGTAGGTCCAAGATTCTTCCTTCTGTTTGATACAATAAACTTGGGCTTGTCCATTGTACATTCCTAGGGGTGTCAGGTTATAATTTCTAAAAAAAATGTTTTCTTTTGTCTGTAGATCTTTTTTTACCTACACAAACAGTGTAGACCCTGATGAAATGCAGCATTTCATCTGGGTCTTCACTATTGCAAAGTACTCGTTTAAGGTTTTCCCGAATAAAAACGGTTAACAAAGTGCTTTCAAAAATTGTCTACTTTTGTCGTCTGTTGAAACTTTTAGAGGCCTTTTTGTCAAACAATGTAGGCCCAGATCAGACTGTTTTCATCTACATTTACATCGGCGAACAGTGTTAGCAAAGATATTCAGCAGATGACTTAAGCAGATGACTTTTTCAGATACAGGCAATTCAAGGGTTAATGAGATAATATAAAGTAAGACTAAGCATACACTAAGAATTTATTCCAGTAAAATAGACATTTTTGTTCACAAATAAGTAATATATGCTTAACTGAGATTTCTAGTCATAATAAAGGCAGATGAGTTCTAATTCACATGCTGGGACAAAACATATACCAAATTGTGCAAATTGAAGACAACTATGTACCGAAAGTCTTTGAAAAAATAACTTGAGTCTATGGATGGTGTTAGTACACAAAAACAGTCTTCCGGCTTGGTAGCCCATGAAAATAGTACCTTTGAATTTAGCACTTGCGGTTTCTGTGCCCTTTATATGGTAAATGGGTGCTCCATTTGACTAAAATTTAATGTTCCTATAAGTAGACATTGGTGTATGTTTGTCATGCTGATGCAGAAAAATGCATCTTTGTGCAGACTATTTTGTCACAGACTCCCCAGCCAACTCCCCAGTAGCATATGACAGGTCTTGTCACTCACAGGGAGAAAGAAATCAAACCAACATCTTGAAAAAATATGAGGCGGCTTGAAATCTGCCTTTTAACATGGAGTTAAAATGGGACAGATTAATTATGCACTGAACCCGCATGAAAAAAACCCAACAATTTGACTTTGTGCTCAGCAAAGACTCCAACAAGCCTGGCATCTGTGTCTTAGCTGGGCATTCCATGGGTAGGTATGGACCCCTGGAAATTTCAGGTGGACAGCAAAGAGTGATCACACAAGGTAGATACCAAGGTTGAACTGAGTATGTTGCGCGCACACATGCCACTTTTTGGGTATTGAAGTGAGACAATTCAAAAATTTATCTGTTTCATATTAAAAGTGGCACTTTATGAGTGCAGTCCCTTTATAACACTATATTTGGGGTCCATAGGTATGGACTGTGTTATATAAGCAAATTTACTTATAAAATGATATTTTTACAAAGAAATTAAAGGAAAATGACCATGAATTGGTCATTTTCCTATACAGTAAAAGCTGCCTTAAGTGACCACTCAAAAATAGACAAAACAGAGATCCTTATGACAAATGTTAGCTTAATGAAAGTCAAAAGTATTGCAGACTGCTCCCCTTGGAGCATTCTGCAATACTTTTGACTTGCATTAATTGATTATTGGGTTTGAAAACCTATTTTTGGTCTTCTTTTTGAGTGACCGCTTAAGACAGGTTTACAATAATGCCTTTGTAAAATTCCATGGTAAAAAAATTTGGGAGCCTCAACATGACTATGATATATCCAAATCCCTAACGAGATATGTTATAAAGGAACTGTACTGTATATGTAAGTATGTGTAAGTTCTATGTTTATGATTGAGCCGTGACATGTGATTTCCAACAATGTGGCATTTTGACATGTGTAGACTCAGGCAAGTATGTGCAGCCTCAGGCGAGTATGTACAGCCTTCACTTAAGATTAGAAACTCCAAATGGTTTTCAGTCAGTAGCGTAAATGTCATAGAATATTCAAGCAACTAGCAAAGCTCTGATCAGGATGCGCATATGTGCAGGCTGGTCTGAGCCTTTGCTGGTCGCTTATACCACATTGTTGGAAATCTCCTGTCATGACTCATATGTTTTTCTAAGATCTTTGGTACATAGCTAGTGCAATTCTATCTAATTTGCTCAAATATGTTAAGCTATTAAACAGCAAGTACCAAAATCAGCATTTTTTCATCAGACACAAAAAGTCAAATACAGTAAAAACTCTTTATACTGACACTCTTTATAACAGCACAATTCTTTACAACGTCAGTAGTATTTGCACAAATGTTTAGCTTGAATTTGAGTTCATTACAACAGAAATTCAGCTTAACGACAAAATATTTGGGGACAAACACAGGGGTTGTAAAGAGGGTTGACTGTATTAAATATTTGTTACAATAAATTTGAACATCTATTAGAATACTGGTGGTCCAAAAATAATGGAAATGTAATAAATGCTGAATATATATTTAACATATCTTATTTTGTTTCAAAAATGGGCAGTTTTTAATCTTTCAGCATTCAATTTTACTGTTTAGTATTTAAACAAAATATGACTTTTTGGTCTATAACAGATTTCTAATTTTTCATACCATCATTAATCTAATCGATGATCCTATTAAAGATAAAAAATTGTTTTTGTGTCCAATGAAAAATGTGGATTTTCAATGATTTCAGCCCCTTAAAGCCATGTTTCAATACAGTATAAAATCAGGCCTACCATAAATTTTTAGCTGGAAAGGAGACCACATAGGCATGCTATAAGTTACTTTTGCAGTTGATGGATTCAATTTCAAAAGAAAGAATTAGTTTACTTAGAGGGCACATTACTTGCCCTTTACTATTACTTCTCTGCAATTAAAAAAAGTCTCCAAGAAAGGTCATTTCTTGCATGATGGATAAGAATATTTGATATTTTAGCCTAGGCTAGATATTCTTATCTTAACCAGGCTGTCATGTGTTGCTTGTACATTGGTTGTATTGGAAGTCACATACATGTTAGTTAAAAGACATCATTATTATGTCAAAGTGACGTCATCATGTGATGTTGCATCTCCGCATAATCAGGAACTTCCAGATGTTTATTTTAGAATAATAATGCAGAAATTGAATGGCGAGCAAGAAAAAGAATCCATCATTTGTGTGAGAGCCGATAGAAAAAACCCTACCTTGGAGTTGATAGAGTAATGTACAATATAATGCCATGTAATTTTGTTAAGCTGCTGAAGCTAAATCTACTGGATTTTGTCAAGCAAGTCTTTTTCCAGCCAAATCTTGATTAAGAAATTTAAAGAGCAAAATAGCTCTACTCTACTCTAAGAGGACAAATACAACATGGTAACATGAAGGTCAGTAAACCAAATAACTCTCGTTACACTTTAACTCTTTGCATGCTGGGAAATTTTTTGTCGTCTGCTGTTTTTTTCAAAATAAACTACTTTTTCGAAAAATTGTTCTAGGAATACCATCAGTGTGTCAAACAGCTTGGATACAGATAAGAACCAACACTGTCGGTTCTGACGGTGACCTGGGTTCAAACTGTTTGCAAAGGTTATCAGTAGACAACAAAAGATGCCACTGGCAGATAAAGAGTTAATAGCACAATCATTCAGGGCCCAGTAATTCAAAACATGGTTGGCTAAATATTTGTTAAAAAAACTGAAATGTTTTGACAATGCAGTATTTCTCACATATTTGTAAAGCTCAGTGTAAAGCTTTATTTGTTTAATATATTTTTTTCAGATAGTTTTGTTTCTTAAAATGGGGCTAGATCGAAATTAGTATTACATTTTAAAATCGCATCGGGTGAAATATATAAATAGAGAATAGAGATGTAAGCCTGATTCACTCATGTTGGTCAATAAGGATAACTCTTTTGCAAACAGAGTAGACCCAGATCAGGCAGCTCTTGTAAGAGCTGCCTGATCAGGAGTAGGCAAACAGAGTAGACCCAGATCAGGCAGCTTTTGTAAGAGCTGCCTGATCAGGGTCTACTCTGTTTGCATATGAAAATATGACATATCAGATCCTACACTAGTGGACCTGAAAAGTAATTTCTTTGTATGAAAGTTTTATTATATAACTATTCATAGTGGGTGGAGCCTAGCATGAATATTCATGAAGGAAAGGGTTTAATAAGATCACCAACCAAGCAATGCTTTGAACTGGGTCCAACACTCTAAAAATATAAAATATGTAGAAAAGTGTTACAAAATAGACTCTGTATTCTGAGCACTGTAGTCTAGCTACAAGAAACTTCCTAAACTTTCTAAATCCAAAATAATTTAACATTAAACTGGAATAAATTAAACACACACAACTACTATGACTCATTTGCAACAACGAAATTTGACCTCCATTCTTCGTAAGTATTACCTTAAAAATCTTCAAAACTGGGCCACCTTAAAGTGAATCTTTGTAGGAAAAATGAAGTTTGTTAATAATTTTTCAAAAAGGGTTTGCAAATTTTTTAGTATGTTTCCTTAGTGTGGAAATTCTAAGTAAAATCAAGACCAATGGACATTTCCCATACATTTCTTTTGTTAACACTTTACTCAATAATAACGCCTTTTGACGCCTAATTAAAATAATACAACATAATAAAAGCAATACTGTAAGCATAAAGAACCAGAGGCATAATAAGCAGCTCTAACAAATATATGATCTATGGCAAAATTGGAATATCAAGAGAAAACTGGGGTCATTAATGGCATATATCACAACAACACTTGGTTGTGACTGCAGAGATAAGTGGCCATGTTTATAGCAAACTATCAGACTGCAGAGATAAGTGGCCCTGTATATGGCAAAATATCATAACAACACTTGGTTGTGACTGAGGAGATAAGTGGCTGTGTAAATTGAAAATGATACTGCAAGTGTAATGTCCATGGAGCATTAAGGTAGTCAATACAGCTGAGGTAGGGTGTAACTTACATCAATGGTGTAAGTTAACCTTCTCCTGCTGAATAAGTATGCAAATTCTACTTCTACTTTCAGTTGCACCAGTCCATATGAGCCTCGACATGAGATTTCCAACAATGTGGTAGACCAGCAAAGGCTCAGATCAGCCTGCGCATATGCGCAGTCTGATCAGAGCCTTTTCGAGTCGCATAAATATTCTATGAATGTTAAGCTACTGACTGAACATCATTTGGAGTTTCTAAGCTTAAAAGTAGGGTGCACAGGCTCGTCTGAGTCTATTCATGTCAAAATGTCACATTGTTGGAAATCTCATGTCTTGGCTCATATGGGCCTCGAGGTGAGAAAACCTGTCATCGGGGGTTTGCGAACAACACAGGCGCAGACCAGCCTGCGCATCCGCGCAGTCTGATCAGCGCCTTTGTTATTCGCTTTTTGGAAAGTAACATATGTAAACTTGCTACAAGTAGAATTTCAATTTTTTAGCTAGTCTCTGTAGCTGAGGAGACTGGTTTGTGTCTCACTTTTTCCTAAACCCTGAAGACAGGTTTTCATGCGGCACGGCCCATATAAACCACAGAAGCTTCTATAGCCGCAAAACCGAAAGCTCAGAATGTTGTTAAGTTTAGAGGCTATAGAAGTGATATCAAGCTCCTGTGGATCAACTAGCTTCTTATCTAGCTTCTTTATTTCAGTGTAGATCAGAAGCTAGCTGCTCCTGTGAAAAGGCTATATCAAAGTTCAGCAGGACAAATGTAAAAATTTGGATAATATAGACAGGCATTAATGAATTTACCAATCATCCCCCATTCCCAGGTTTGATTCCTGGCAGGGGAAGGTTGGATTTTTCTCTCTCTATAACATAAGCATAGGAAACAAATAAATAGATGTTAACAAAAGTGCAAGAACTTGCAATCAAAAGCAAACAAAACTATGGTCCTAAAGGGTAATAGATACAATTTCAAGGGAGATAACTCATACACCTAAGGCCTCCGACCTTTTCAGTATTCTACCCTACTCTTAGAAAAGGAATTTGTCCCAAAAAGGGGTCAAATTCATTATTTTAAGAATAGACTCCTTTAAAGGATTACTATCTCCATAAGGAATCACATTCCTTTTCCTGTACCGTGAATATTCCCATTTAAAAGGATTCATATTACTGAATGTCACAAAAATTGTCTCCCTTGTGTAAATGGTATCTATTCACCTTAAAGCATCGGTGATATAAAATAAAATCAGACATGTACACGAGACTGTGATGTTAAACAATGTTAAATATAGCACTCTGGGATGAAGGTCCAGACTACGTGAGTAGGTACTGGTATGCTGGAAAGTTTTTTTGATCCCAACAAAAATCATCTGCTTTTGTCGTCTGTTGAAATGTTTTAGAAGCCTTTTCGTCAAACAGTGCAGACCTAAAGGAGCAGTCTGATCTGGGTCCACAATGTTTGCGCCTATACTTACATAAGACAAATAATGTTAGCAAAAATATGCAGCAGAAGGCATTTTTGGATGATGTTTTGCATCACAGTGAATATAGTTCAAAGTATACAATTCATGATGACAAAAACTCAACATTTTTGTTTTCTCCATACTTATTCAGACCGGACTGTTTAACCAGTGCAGATCCAGATGAGACTGGTAGTTAGAAGCAATCTGATCAGGGTGTACTCCCTGCCACAATATTTGAGACATCTCATCAGCAATCTCTAAAGGTGGCCAAATATTTACAGAAAGCTAAATATGGGTGTAGGAATCACATTAGTCTGGACCTCAATCACATGAAGTCTACAGCTATATACATATGATAAAACTTGCACAATGACAAATAGTCAAACCATCCCTACAAGTTCATACCCTATATTCCTCGAATACTGAAAAAACATACCAGAGCCCGATAGCATTAGATGGAAGTTTGACTGCTGTCAGCTACTGGTAAACGTATGTATGGTAAATGCTCTAAAATTAAAACCACTTATTGCCAGGCAAAACAATTTCCAGACAAACAGTGCAGATCTAGATCATTAATTGCCATAAGTAAAGCCAGATAAATAAAATATTAACCCTTTCCATGCTGAATATTTTGATGAACTACACTCATTCTGAATTTTTACCTAATTATATCACAGGATTCTAAATATTAAATTTGCTTGTATTTATAGACAGAGTTGAAAACAGTGTGGATCCTGATCAGCTGGCTTCTCAGTGAGAAGCCAGCTGATGTGGATCTGCACTGTTTTCAAACAGGACATATCTAGCATGGAAAGTGTTGATTAATTATAAATAGTAAATTTTAGAGCGGTTACCATTTACACTTAGTACTGATTAATGGATGTCTAAGCCTGCCCAAAACCGGTGAGAGAACTAACCTTCCTCGAAATGACTTAAACAATGTTGACTGGTGAGTAAAACATAAATGCAAACTAAGTGAACTAAAAAAACAAGAGCATGTGATTGCTATTGCTTTTTTGTGGACCCAGTAAGCCTATTCTACCGAGCTACCATTGGCCCATCAGCAAAACACCACTCCAAGGGTGTTTTGCTGGAGGGTTGATAGTGACTCGAGACAGTATGAGGGGTGGGGAGTAGTCATAACATGACCTTTCACTTGTTTGTGGTGTATATTTAGGAGGCGTATAGCCAACTATGGTAATGTTATATGGATGTATAAATTTAGGGATGGCATATATTTACAAAACAATACAAAGCACTTATCACTCCTTTTATTCGAGACATTTGACATACAGAAATTAACAGGCATATACAGGAATTAATAGGCATAAAACATTAGCACAAAGTTTAAAAAGCACATTTAAGGTCATACATGTATAGGTAAGCAAGAATTAATGACCGGATATAGCCACTTTAACAGTCTTTACCTATTAATAGCATAAAATCTATGCCACACACCTTAAACAGTCATGCTTCAATTGGCACAAGCCCAGGAAAACTAGTTCTCTGAAGAGAATGTGCAAGGCCTTGCTGGACAAACATTTTATCATTTATTTTATCATGTAATGACCAACAGATACACATTTACGCTGGTTTTCTTTAACATGCATATAAGATTTAATCAAGATATAAGACTTGAACACACATTCACACATCTAAGACTTGAACATCGGTACACATCCTTACCGAATTTAACCAAATGGTTTAGTGTAGAATGGCATCTATTGAGGTGAAGGTCATTGTCATGGTTACTAACATGGCATCAGGATCAAGACTAATGTTTACATGGGCCAACACATGCATGGATGAAAGTTCAAAATTTCCAAAATCCTGATTTTAGAAATTCAAATTTTAAAACTTGCAGGATGCCTAAAATAATGGATAATTTAAAGTTAAAATGATAAATTGTGTTTAGATAATCTGAAAACTAATCGAAGAAGCTATCATAATCTCCTTAATTGAGGATTTTGAGGCTGACTTTCTATGGAAAGTAAGCCTCATAATCCTCAATTCAGGATTGATCCTGAAAACTTTCACCCATGTAAGAGTGTAACTGACTTAATATGACATTGATTTAATTGTGTGTACAAGATTGAAAGGGTTCACATCATAGTGAATCAGAAATCAGCTGATTTGATTAGCGTATTATGCTTAACAAATGGGCCAACATGGCCCCTAACTCTACCACCGGAGTTTTAAACTCTTTCAGATCAGTGTGTCATTTTCATCCTCATCAAAGGAGCATACATTCTGATCAAGTATATTTCTAACATACTATTTATCATAAAATATTTTTGTAAGCATAGACATTTATAAAAGAACATGTAATATATTTACCCTTAACCCTAAAGCGCCAAGAAAAAAATGAATCTGAAAACGTTGTCTGCTGAAGTCGTCTGCTGCAAATAATTGCCTAACAATACTGACAAATTAAGTATAGAAGCAAACAGTGTGGACCCAGAACAGACTGCTCCTATAGAACTGGGTCCACAGTTTGCCATAGAGGCTACTTAAACATTTCAACAGACGAGAAAAGCAGACGACTTTTGTTGCGATTGGCACATTAAGGGTTAAAACACTAGTGACTACCCAACTTCTGCAGGAGACAATATTTTAAAAACAAAATTCTGCTTTAGGCAGTCAAAAAGTCTCTAGCAGAAGATTCAAATTTAATTTCTGGTCTCATTTTTCAGTAAAATCAAGAAGGTATCACCCAAGAATCTATTATCTGTGTAAGGGTGGAATAGAAAATATGTCCCATCGGATCACCATTTGTCATCACTCGGCAAGCCTTGTGATGCCAAACGGGAGATCCTAGGAACAGATTTTTGTATTCCATCCTCACACTTATGATAGATTCTTATACTCTAAATAAAAGAACACAAAAATAGACCAGCCATTTATACAGAGACCAATAGTGAGCCATGTACCACAGATGGTATTTTATCTTTTCATTTAAATGTTTGCGAGTCAAATAAATGCTAAAAATCAAAAATGCCATTCAGTGTTGGGACTTCAAAAAGCATCAGCCATTCAGTTTAAACAACAAAACAAGACATTGCTTAAATAAAGCAACCATAAATAAGCCACATTTGCAAAACACATTTTAACATAATTTCTAAAACCAAACATAAAATTAGCATGCAGATCAAATACCGTAGAACCGCAAGGAGTTTTATACTGGTGTAACTAAAATTATGAATTTAACCTAAGTTAATTACTAGTGTGAATGCAATAAATACAAACTAAAATGGATTAGCTATGCTGGTTTGATAGATGATTGACTATGCTGGTTTGAAAGATAATTTCAATACATATCGACTTGCTCAGCTTTAGGGTTTTGTCATGAGTGAATGTAACGCATAGATAACCGTTGTACAACTCCTGAGAGATGTATAAAAGACATCACCTATCTTTCAAAGTGACATCAACATCCAAATGACGCTGTTTACCCAAATGATACCATTTACCCTGATGAGATCACTACACCTGTTACTAAAACTACAGAAAAACGGTATAAAACTCTAAGCGTGATTGCAGTTCTAAGTAGTTGGATATGTCTCTAACAACTGATATTTAATGAATTTAATCCTTATCCAACCACCATTTATTTTGTCCTGAATTTGTGTCTGTTTCTTACGTATGCTGCATACGCAAGTGCACATCAATCTTTATCATGGAAGCAAACACTATGAACCATTATCAGACTGTTCCTATGGGAACAGTCTGATCTGGGTTAATATTGTTTGCAATATAGGCTATCTTAGAACATATGCAGAAGACAAAAGCAGACAACACATCCGGACTGGTGGAAAAGGGTTAATACACTTGGTGATAATTCTCAAAGCGAGAAAACCTGTCTTCTGAGGTTTGTGAACAACAAAGGCGCAGCCTGCCCATCCTCGCAGTCTGATCAGCGCCTTTGTTATTCCCTTTGTGGATAGTGTCATATGTGAACTTGCTACAGGTGAAATGTCAATTTTCTAGCTAGTCTCTGTAGCTGAGGAGACTGGTTTGAAACTCGCATTGTTGGAAACCCCGAAGACAGGTTTTGTAGAGTCTAGGCCCATATGGCCCATCAGGGCCAGAAAACCTGACTTTGTTGCATGCAAACTATAAAGGCACACGCCAGCCTGCACATCAGCACAGTCTGATCAGCAACTTTGTAATTCGCTCTCTGGAAAGTATAGTAGTCAGCCTTGCTCCATGCAAAATTTCAAAAGTCTAGCTAGTCTCTGTAGCTGAGCAGACTTTTGTCAGAAAGCCAAAAGCAGGTATTGTTGCCTCGAGGCCCGTATTCCCTCTTTATTATATACCTATACATGATACATCTTTTGAACTGTATGTTGTCTGGCCATCTGATACAGAAAGCCTGATCAATGAACTGAGGTTTTCTGAATCCATATCACTATCCTTCAAAATGAGGCTAACGTCAGTTACCTGTTTTTGCGGTAACGCTATGTAAAGTTAATTTGAAGCATGGAACCAGCAACGGAAAACATGATGAAGTGACGTCATGAAACGTAACGTAATGGCAAACGTTCCCGCAATTTTTCTGGATTAAAGACCAAAACAATATATAAATGTCGGAAAAAGGCATGTAATAAACATAATTTTATAATAATAACTTGATCTGGCGTACAGTAACACGTCTCGTGGATTAGCCCATATCATCAGATCATCCTCGACGCTTCTCGTCTTGTGTGATCTGATGATATGAGCTAATCCACTTGACGTGATACAGTACGCCAGATCAAGTTACTTTTATAATAATGTGTATTTACCAATACATCACAGAAATATAATGCAGCACATTTAGATTAAGCTTAAGCACTTTTAAGATCCAATCCCCAATTTAGTGATAACAAATCACAAACAAAAACAAGTGATTAAGAGACTTCAATTAAAAATTTATACATGTACATAGCCCTATTGACTAATTTTTCTCCTCAAAAATGGCAAAACTTTGCTGATTTCTCCTTAATAAAACATTGATTGATTTTTTGTTTGTTTTGTTGCTTTACATCCCAATCAACAGCTATGGTCATGGGGACGGTCAGTTCACCTAACCACACTTTTTCCTGGACAAACTTGAACAAGCTGTTCACCAGTACTTCGTGCACATACTTTCCCTTGTAACTGAAAACAGCCCTTCTTGAATGATTTAGCGGAAGGGAGGAGAATGACCATAGAAATTATTTCATGACCAATCTCCACGAAAGTATGGGACAAACAATGATTGAGGTGTTAAGAATAGAGTGTAAATAACTGAAAGCATATTTATCAACCGCATACTCTAAGACTTGCCTTAGAGCAATTATAACCAGGTATCAATGGAGAATATATTGGAAAAAGAAATACATGTATCTATATTTTTCATTCATAACATAGATTAAATCTTGTCCCTACATTGTACACATCACAAAGATTCTGAAGTCTCAGCTAAGTACTAGAGTATAGTTCATCCTTGATTGAGACAGATACTATAAACACTTATGTGATATGGGCTGTGACGCTAGAAAACATGTCTTCGGGGTTTCTGTTGAAGTGAGATTCAAACCAGTCTCCTCAGCTACACAGACTAGCTAGAAAATTGAAAATTCGCTTGTAGCAGGCCTAGATATGATACTTTCCAATAAGCAAATAACAAAGGTGCTGATCAGACTGCGCAGATGTGCAGGCTGGTCTGCGCCTTTGTTGTTCTCAGTTGTTTGCGGACATGTTTTCTCACGTCAAGGCCCATATGATATTGTCCACAAGATATACCAGATCAATTACTACTGTAATAATATGTACATACCAGAAGTAATACAGAGTACATGTAATTTAGTAATAATATGGTGGATACCATTGATAACACTGAGGTCATCAGAGATAACACAATGTGTACCATTGATAACACTGAAACAATCAGTGATAAAACTGCAGACTGTTGAAAACACTGAGGTCATCAGTGATTGTTCAGTACAGACCATTGATAACACTTAAACTATCAGTGATAACTGCGTACTGACTATTGATAATTCTGAAACTATCAGTGTAGATAACACAATGTATACCATTGATAACTCTGAGGTCATCAGTGATAAAACTGCAGACCACTGACCACACTGAGGTCATCAGTGATAGTTCAGTACAGACCATTGATAACAATGTTGTCATCAGTGATAACACAACAGAAACCAATGATAACACTGGCGCTATCTGTGACAACACAATTAAACCAAGAAAACTAGTGATAGTATAGTGATAACAGTATAAGCACAGCGGTCATCTGTGATACACAGTGGAGATAATTGATAACACTGATGTCATCAGTGATAACACAATAAAAACCAGAGATAATAGTGGAGACCATAGTGATAACACTACAGAAACCAATGATAACAGTGATGACATCATTGACTGAAATGCAGGGGTGACTACCGTTAATACTGAGAATTATTATAAGTGACAACATAATTGAAAACCATGCTTAGCTGAACTTTATCTAAGCATTTGGATTCTGTAATTTCTTAAATAGATACCATTGATAACACTAAATACACCAATAAAGACTGTGTTAGCAAAGAGTAAATCACTGACAACTCATTATGACACATGTGATAACACAGAGGACACAAGTGAAAACAGTGCTTACCAGTGTAATAAAAATATTAATACTGTAAATTAGGAAATTTTCACCAGGGTTTAATTTTCATGAAACTTCGCATATATGAAGTTTCATGAAAATAAAATCCATGGCCAAATCACTATGTCGTTTACTGATAAAGATAAAAATTTTGTCCTAGTCGCGAATTTTTAACATCGCAAATATGTCTTTTAACGCTATTCGCTAAAAATAAAATTTTCGCGAAAATTTCCGAATTTACAGTAACTCTTCATGCTACAGTAAAACCTGTCTTAAGGGGCTACTCAAAAAGAAGACCAAAAATTGGTTTTCAAGACAGATTATCCCTTAATGCAGGTCAAAAGTATTAAAGAGCATTCTGCAATACTTTCGACCTTCAATAAGCTACCATTTGTCTTTAAGAATTTTGTTTTTTGTCTATTTTTGAGTGGCCGCTTAAGACAGGTTTTACAGTATATGTGATACCACAAAACACTTGATGACAATTGTGTTACCAAAGGGCACATCAGAAAAAAAAAACTTGATGACATCTTTGAAAACACAGTTGTTACAATCATTAAAGTGCACCGGTGACTATTAAAAGTTAAAGATTAAGGAATGCACTTGTGAGAATTTGGGTATCATGAAATTATGCAATCTTTAAGTCTACTACCTACCAAATGTCCATAATTATAAAAAGCTGACTGAGGACAATTCTTTTCATAAGTTTGCAATACTCTGTGGCCACATTGACTCGACCATATTACTTTTCCTATGTTTGCAATACTATTAGGCTACTCAGAAATATTACCTCAAACATACGAGCCTCAAAAAGAATATTGTATTTTTTTGTCTGAAGATCTTTTTTACCTTAGCAAAAAGTGTAGACCCTGATGAAATGCCGCGTGATGCGGCATTTCATCTGGGTCTTCATTATTTGCAAAAGTACCTGTTTATGGGTTTCCCCATATACAAATGGTTAATTATTGAAATTTTGCATGTAGCAAGATTTTACTTTACTTTCCAGAGTCATCAGAAAAGGTGCTGATCAGACTGTGGGAATTCACAGGTTGGTTTTCTTGAGTATAACCTGAATGAGGACTGTATAATCCGAGTATAAACCCAGATGAAGGAGCAGTTTGATCAGGATTTACAACATTTGCCATTTTGTCACTACAGTTTCAACACCTCATTAGGTAGTCTAACCCATAAAACGCCACCTATAATTTGCAGCAGACGACAATTTCAAATTTTGCTGCTTTTTCAAAAATCACAAATAATGCATGATGTTTCATGAGAATCGTCTGCTGGCAGACGATTCTCATGAAACATCATACCTTATTTTTTTGAAATAAGGAAAGATGTCCCAAAATGTGCCGTCTGCTGCAGTCTTGATATGCTTTAAAGGGTTAATGGATGGACTGGTTCAAAATATATGGCTCATTATGGCAAGATGATGAGGTGTTTGAAAATTAACTCTTCGTAGACAGACTTTCAAGTTAAAACAGGATGGTCCATTGTATATATTGAGGGGTCCCAGGTTATAATTCCCAAAAGATGTTCTTCTTCCACTGAAGATCTATGTTGTCTAAGCAAACGGTACAGACCCTGATAAAATGCCACATTTCAACAGGGTCTTCACTGATTGCAAAAGCACCCGTTTAAGGGTTTCAAATCTACAAAGGGTTAAGCATAAATAGCTTTTGATGAAGATGAGTGATTGTATTTGAACCAGTTCATAGCAAAACAGACTAAATGGCGAGCACTTAGCAATGACTCAGATCAGCCTAGGCATTATCAAGTCTGATCAGGCTTCAATATCCACAATAAGAGTGAGTCGTTCATTAGTTACTCATTGAATTTCTGATCTGTCTTGATTGATGTCCAGGCCTCGAGGTTATAATACGTTTTTCATGCTCAACTCAACTGAGCATGAAATTTCAACTGCTCATACACATTCAAATGCTGGACTGAAAAATAAAGATTTTTCTTGCTTGTAAGCTCTCAGATATTGTATTTATCCTGCTGATAAATGTTAAATGCCAACAATTGTTGGCATTTTAACATTTATGAGCAGGGTAAATTTTGTGCTCCGCTGAGTTGAGCATGACAAAAGTTTTATAACCTCGAGACCAGGCTGATTTGAGAATTTGCTGTGTGCACAATATAATTTAGTTGTTGATTTTATTGTACAATGTTTCATATTCAAGCTTCAAGCCTAACTGCAGCCAAAAGACCAACGCAATCATTTAAAAAATTCTCCCCATCCGTCCCTAGATCAATGCACTATTGGCAACTAATCGTAAGTTTAGCATTCACCGGCGGGCCAGTCCCAGATTCTAGGCTGGAAACTTTCGTAATCTGTACTGTACATTCCTTCCTTAATAAAAGATTCTTTGTCCTCGGGTTCTGGGTATAATGATGCAAGGTCATGCTGGTATACATAGTTGCCAAGTTCTGTGGCTATCTTCACGGATACTCTCTGGATCTGGTCTAATGGTGGGTATACTCTTCCTGCCTCTAAATGTTCATCTGTCACAAGATTGGCCAGTGTCTACAAAGAAGAACATATATACCAGCATGATTGGGCTATGTCATAAGAAATCAGGGGGATAAAAATTCCACTTGTCTGCTTGTAATTATAAGTGAAATCTAAAAAGGATGAGTAATTCTTCCCAAGCACTTGTCCTGTAGGACAAGTGCTTTGGGAAGAATTACTCGAGGAATTCATATTACATATTACTCCCTTATGTTCTTTATTGCATACACTTTTAAAAGACAAGTGCATGTGTTTGCAGGACGAGTGGAAATAGTAAGTCACTCCTCCTGCAGGACATGTCCAATATTAAAATATTTTTGTCCCCTGAGACCACCCTGTCTTTGTGACCAGTTATAACACAAATTTCAGGGGTGATGACTATACAATTCTCAATCAGGAAAATCTGTCAGCAAAATCCTGATCTGAGCCAAAAAAAGATCTTAAATTATCAATAAAATGGTTAAATGAACAAAAATATCATCATAGCAATCAGTTTAAGCTGAATTTATGGTACCAAAAGGTGCCAATACCAAATTCATGAATTACAGAAATAATATATATGATCGCATATGCAAAATTGCTCAATCAGGAAATCCTGAACTTTATCATCCCGGCACAATCCAACCAGCTCAGCTGCAGAGACTGTCTGAGATCTTAACCCTTGTCCTTCTGAATCTGGGTTGATCCTTTTTGGAAAACACTGTAGATCCAGATCAGATGGCTTCTGAAGAATCTGTCTGATCACGATCCAAAGTGTTTTACACTCTGAATGAAAATACAATGCTTACAGCTGGTATGCTTCAGGTTAACAGGATAAAAACTGGGGAGGTGTGTAGTATATAAACTTATTACATGCATTCTACATTTTACATAGTAAAATTGCCATTAGCACTTGGTAATATTTTCAATTGGACTGAATCCATAATGGCACAGTCACATGACGATGCCAAAAATCCATATTGGGCCTCATTATGGATTTTTGGCACTGCCTCATAGGGATGATGTATAGGAATTGTGCACTTCTTCGATTAGAACTAGGCTAGGCTACTCGTTTTAACATGGCTGAGTAGATTAAGAATCGTTACGAGACCCTGTTTTCCGATGTATTTTACGCTCGATTCGGGCCATGAAATAGCGAAATGCCAGAAGAATAAAGAATGGGACATCAGAACAAGGAACAGTTCTAGGCTTTTCGCCAGTTTCTGTTAAACAAACAAAATGACTAGCCCTGAGGTTGATATTGTGTCAAGCTTCAATCGGATTGATGAGCGATCGGGGATCGTTAAGTTCCTGTTAGCTCTTCAAATAAAACGCTTTTCGGAGAAAAAGTTGACTTTCCATGAAATACAGTGAAAGAAGAAAGATATACCCGTATTACCACGTATCTAGATATGCATGAGTAATCTTAAGGCTGTCTTTGATTGTTTTATTGACAAAAGTCTGTTGAAATGTCTCATCGTCAATGACAATGTAAACAATGTTAAGCTATCTTATGACGTCATTCTCTATGTCATGCTATTTGTTGCTGCAATTTTCATCTCGCCAGTTTTTTGGACTCACTGGCGCTACTGGTTAAAAAGGCAAAAGAGTTTACGCGGATGTAATAAAAAGGTTATGATATGGCTGAGTGTGCCTCTAGGTCATATTGGCACTGGATAGCCATATAGGCCCTCGGGCCGATATGGCTACCCCAGTGCCAATATGACCTAGAGGCACACCTCGGCCAAATAATAACCTGTATATATTCAACATGACAAATGTTAAAATGTTGAATGTAGCCTCCTTCCAGGCAGATAACACTATCGCAAAGGCACTCATCATACTGTGCACATCTCTATAGCTTTGAGAAAACAATTGCAAACCCTTTATTAACTAATGGATTCTTCCTTCTGGTTCAATACAATACACTTGGTACAGTCAACTGTATTTATCCAGGGGTCACAGGCTATAATTTCGATGTAAAATATTATTTCTTTCTCTGAAGATTGTTTTTGTCTAAGCAAACAGTGTAGATCCAGATGAAATGCCACATTATGCGGCATTTCATCTGGGTCTTCACTGTTTGCCAAACAACTCATTTTGATGTTACCAGTATACTAAATACAAAATCTACTTCATGAGTGCAAGTTCAAAATTTCAAAAATCCTGAACTTTTGAAATTTAACTTTAAAAACTTGCAGTAT
This sequence comes from Loripinus fragilis, assembly GCA_964019695.1. Lineage (NCBI taxonomy): Eukaryota > Metazoa > Mollusca > Bivalvia > Lucinida > Lucinidae > Loripinus > Loripinus fragilis. The sequence continues at coordinate 90,792,291 of OZ026517.1, forward strand.
GCCTTCTAAATAATTATATTTCAAGTTTACATGGCTAATTGTCTTTAGATCAACTTTAATTATATCAAAAAAGCTATTATATCCGGCCTAATTCAGTATTTTGAGGCTGACTTTCTATGGAAGGTCAGCCTCAAAATCCTGAATTCAGGAATTGTTTGTTTGTTTTGTTGCTTTACGTCCCAAGTCAACAGCTATGGTCATGGCGGGACAATCAGTTCACCTAACCACACTTTTTCCTGGGCAAGCTTGAACAAGCAGTTAACCAGTACTTCGTGCACATACTTTCACTTGTAACTGACAGCAACCCTTCTTGAATGATTCAGCGGAAGGGAGGAGAATGACCGTAGAAATTATTTCATGATCAATCTCAACAAAATTATGGGACCAGGGCCAGGCTCGAACTTGCGACCCCTGGGTCTGCAGTCAGACTTGCATCTGTTGCCAGACACGTTACTGACTGCGCTACGCGGCCCGGTAATTTTGAAGTCACCAGTATACTAAATCTCCTTCTTAGATAATCTACTTCTTTGATAATCTACTTCTTTGATACAAAAACAGCTTACCTGAGCTGCCTGAAGGAAGATAGTGTCTGGTATATGTCTCACTTTGAATGTGATCACGCCAAGGGCTACCCCAGGGAAAATATAAGCATTATTGCCCTGACCAGGGTATAAGGTTTTTCCATTTATTGTCACTGGATCAAATGGACTACCGCTGGCAAATACACAGCGACCCTGAAATTAGGCAAAGATGACACATATTTCTAGATTGTTTTGTTTGATTTTATTCTTTATGTCCCATCAACAATCTTTCAGTTATGCAAGGATGGGTCTTCCTGTGTTGAACCAGTACTAAGCTAGGATTAATGTGTCTTGCTCAAGGACACAATGCAGTGACGCCGGTGAGGCCCCTTGGTCTCGAGTCAAGCACTCTACCACTGAGCCACTGCGCTCTCTACATATTTCTAGATAACAAGTATCCATACTACATTATTCCATAAAAGAATATGCCGTGGATATTTATTATCTTCCAATAATCATAACAAATGATATAGGTTGCATCATTTTCTTACCCAGCAATCTAAACATATGTTTTGGGTGCTCAAAAGAACGGACTCATTGAGATGGTTCTTCTGAGTACCCACAACTTATGTTTTGGTTGAGAAATAAGAAAATAGTTTTCAGTTATCTGGAGGCATTAAATGAGCCACTTTGTGAATGTTTCCTTCTAATCACATTTGCAGGCAGGGAAGGCTCAGGCGAGCATGCACCTTGGCACAGTCTTACCTTAGACTTCACTGCTCCCACACAGAATGAAGGGATGTACAGTAAAACCTGTCTTAAGCGGCCACTCAAAAAAAGACAAAACAAAGATCTTAATGACAAATGGTAGCTTAATGAATGAGGCATAAAGTATTGCAGAAAAGGGGAGCATTCTACAATACTTTTGACCTGCATTAAGCGATAATCAGTCTTAAAAAACAATTTTGGTCTCTTTTTGAGTGGCCGCTTAAGACAGGTATTATTGTAGATGAAGGCTCAGGCTATAATATAGGCCTAATGTAGATTAAGATGTATTTTCCCAGGTAAGTATAGGCTTGGCTCAATGTACACAGGATGGAATTTAAATTTTACTGCCACCAACAATGAATATGCATATGATTAAACTTGATATCACATGGCCAATGAACCAAGATAAAAATATATGAACTTTGGGGAAGAAATAGGGTGATAAATGACAGAGTTAGAGTGCCAACAAGCGCAAACAGAAAGGTGGTGGTGATCATAGTTATTTTTCATCTCAGAAAGGCCATATTCAAACTGAGCGAGAGATTATTGGAAATAATCCATACATGAAATTTGGAAGAAATTGAGTTATAAATGACTAAGTTTGGGTGTCTAAAAGTGCAAACTTACATGGGGCGGTCATTTTGGATATGGTTCATTGCACAAAAACCATATTTAAACTGAGCGATGTTTTGATGGAAGTAATCCATATGTGAAATTTGGTAGAAATCGGGTGATAAATGACTAAGTCAGAGGGTCCACAACAGAGGTGGGACTGAGGGACAAGCCAAAAACAATACAGCTCCACCAACACCAATGAATGTTGGCAGGGCTCTAATAACATTGTTTACAGGGATTTTTTTTTGTGCTCTCAGGGGCTGAAATTTGGCCTCATTCCAAATGGAATTTAGGAGACTTTTTCCCAATTCTGAAAAAAAATCACCATCTTCAAAAAAATAATCTTTTTTTTTTTGAAGATTGGGATTTTTACTCAGTCAACACACACATACGCATGCTACATGGTGACATTCTACTTCAATTTAATGGCAATAGTATGTGTAATAGCTAATTTCTTTTTTATTGACCAAAATGACATAATTATGTACTAGAACAAATTTCCCAATTCAGGGGTTTACCACACTACTTTTCCCAATCTGAAAGGCCCTAGGGCCCCTTCCCAAAATTGCAAAAAAAAAAAATCCATGGTTTAACAGGTCTATACTCACTTCTGTTAAGTTGTATGCCTGTTCTGCTGTACACTCAGCCATACTAGTAGGGTTGCTGAGAGCAAAAATAATTGGTCTTTCGTTGAACTTGGCCATATCTCGAAGGATAGTTTCAGTGAAGGCTTGGGGAACTGCAGCAGCACCTATAAACAAAACAATATGAGCCGTGACTTCCAACAATGTGGCATTTTGACAATTGTAGACTCAGACGAGCCTGTGCAGCCTCCTTTTTATCTTAGAAACTCCAAATGATGTTCGGCCAGTAGCCTTAGAGTCATAGAATTTTCAAGCAACTAGCAAAGGCTCTGATCAGACTGCGCATATGCACAGGCTGGTCTGAGCATTTGCTGGTGGCACATACCACATTGTTGGAAATCTCATGTTGCAGCTCATATCAAGCTAGAAATATGCCTGCTTCCCGCATTAACAGTAACTAGCGGACCTGACGGTCCTGAAGCGCTCACCTGATCTCCTTAATAATGTTAAAATAGGTCAAGATCAACTAAGGCTTATAATGGTACATATTTCCTTTTATGGGGGGTGCGACCATTTCGGTCAAGTGGCCTAAAACAATCTAAGGAATACTCCATCAAACAGCCCAGTAATTTCTGAGGAAAAGATGTTTAGATAGGTATGAGGCAGTCCAAATCAGTGGCCTTGGATAAAAGGTCACAAGTCAGCTTGACATTTGGTACTTACATAAAACCATTGTCTCATTAGGTTTAACAATTCTTGCAAGTATTATGATTTCGGCCTAAACAGTTCGAGCAAAATGAACATTTCAAGATTTTTCCCATATAAATGCATTAGGAATCAAATTTGACCTTGCCATAATGTAGGTCAAGGTCAACCTAGATTCATCATTTGTACAAATCTGGTAGGGCCCACATCCCCAATGCTACATATGAAGTCCCAAGGCCATTGGCCTTTTGGTTCCAGAGGAGATATTTAAAGGGGTTTTACCATATATGAGCATGGTGGCCATCTTGGTCATGTGACCAGTACAACTGGTATAAATTTTGGCTAAACTATCATAAGGAGTCTTCATATGAACTTTGAGTTCAATTGGCCTAGTGTTTTTGAGAAAACTATGTTTTAATATATTGATGGGACTCCAATATGAGCGACTTTGCTAAAAGGTCAAAGGTCAACCTTGACCTTTGAAACTTATTTATAGCCATTGTCTCATTAGCTTTAAGATATCAAGTGAGAATAATGACTTTGGCTTCAACAGTATTCAAAAAATCAACTTTTTAAAAAAAATCCCATTTAAATGCATTAGGAAGCAAATTTGACCTTGATGTTAAGTAGGTCAAGGTCAACTTAGGATCATCATTTGAACATACTTCGTAGGCCCCACATCCCCAATGGTACATACCACGTCCCAAAGTCACTGGCCTTCTGGTTCTGGAGAAGAAGATTTTTAAAGGGTTTTTACCATATATGGGCATGGCAGCCATCTTGGTCATGTGACCAAAATATTTTGTACAAATTTTGGCTAACTTAGTTAGCATAAGGAGTCTTCACATGAAATTTGAGTTTAATTGGGCCAATGGTTTGTGAGAAAACTATGTTTTAATATACTGATGGGACTCCAATATGAGCGACTTTGCTAAAAGGTCAAAGGTCAACCTTGACCTTTGAAACATATTTATAGCCATTGTCTCATTAGGTTAAACATATCAAGAGAGAATAATGACTAAGGCTTCTACAGTTTTCAAAATATCAACTTTTCAAAAAATTTCCCATGTAAATGCATTAGGAAGCAAATTTGACCTTGACGTTAAGTAGGTCAAGGTCAACCTAGGATCATCTTTTGAACAAACTTGGTAGGCCCCACATCCCAATGCTACATACCAAGTCCCGAGGTCATCGGCCTTCTGGCTCTGGAGAAGAAGATTTTTAAAGGGTTTTTACCATATACGGGCATGGCGGCCATCTTGGTCATGTGACCAGGTCCATTTGAACAAACTTTCGTTCCCGCGTCCTAAGGAGTCTCCATATGAAATTTGAGTTCAATTGGCCCCGTGGTTTCAGAGGAGAAGATGTTTGAAAATGTTGACGGACGGACGATGGATGGACGAACGGACGCTGGAGTCACTGGTATACTATTAGCTCACCAATGAGCCTTCGGCTCAGGTGAGCTAAAAATAACAAGATAAAATCAATCGGAATGATTGGAATCATTGCTCAAAAGGGTCAGTCAGATATTGATGAAGGAAAATAATGAATTTATAAATATTTTTCAAACATGGCCAATCTTGTCTCAAGCCGAATAGCTTAGTTACCCCGAGAATACCTCACACCATCATACATGAACTTTAGACTGACAGCTCTACAAGTGTCCAACTTCAAAGGCAGACAGTTACATATCACAAGTCAGAAGCCAACTTACCTATCAAGACTGTGGGTTTGATCTCCTTTACCACCTCCTCCAAGGTGTCCACGGGCCGAAAATCTTTCGCAAAGTCCATTTTATGGCCTGTCACTCCACCTTTTGGTCTGTTCTGTAAATAAGTCATATTAACCCTTTTAACTCTTTGCATGCTGGGTAATTGTTCATGTTTTTGTTGTTGTCTGCTGACATTTTTTCAAAATTATATTTTTCAAAAATTCTTTCAGGAACACTATCAGAGTGTCAAACGATTTGGATCATGACCAGGACCAACCTTCTGTGGGTCCTGATCTGGGTCCAAACTGTTTGCAAAGGTTATCAGCAGACGACAAAATTAACAACTAGAAGGTAGAAACTTAATTCAAAACAACTTATATTTTGGACCTCATCATGAGATAACCTGATTTTGTAGCATGTGCGCAGGTTTAGATAAACAAAATTTTGAGCGTAAAATTGTAAGTATTTTCTTACTCATCTATAAGATAGAGTTTTAACATATGTTTTGGGTGCTCATAAGAACGGTCTCATTGAGACGGTTCTTTTGAGTACCCACAACATATGTTTTGGTTGAGAAATAAGAAAATTATTTTTTTTGGTCACATCATTTTTTATGGCATGATAATACTGAATTCAATGACATCATACGGTAGAAATATTTTGAAATCAGTTTAAGTACTGAACAGTTTGAGTCCATATTTATTAACTCTTTGTCTCCTGGGAACTTTTTCATGCTTTTCTAATGTCTGCTTTTTTTTTTTTTCAAAATCAACTTTTTTGAAAAATTCTTTCAGGAATACCATCAGTGTCAAATAGTTTGGATCCGGATCAGGCCCGACATTTTGTCAGGTCTGATCTGGGTCAAAACTGTTTGCTAAAGTTATCAGCAGACAACAATAGGAGATAGAGTTCAACTCTACTATAAAGTTCTATGGCTTGTATGTTTAGTTTGAGGTTACATCCCAGTCAACAGCTATGGTCCGAGCTATGGTAATGTCTGGACGGTCAGTTCACCTAACCACACTTTTTCCTGAACAAGCTTGGTTAAGCAGTTAACCAGTACTATGTGCACATACTGTTGCTTGTAACTGACATAAAACCCTTCTTGAATCAGCAGAAGGAGGAGCGAAAGTATGAGACTGGGCCAGGATTGACCCCCAACCCCTAGATAAAATCTAAAAAAGATGATCACAAAAAGAAACTAATGCTGCCAGCTCGCAATGTTACCTTGACTATCAAGCCTCTTGAGTCGACCATCCATATTTTACTTCTAGCCTCTTCAATGGTGGATCCCTCAGCTTCCATGGCTAGTGCAAGCAGGTTCGCTATACCTATGTTTGCCTGAATTATACAAATCAACAAGCTGAAATTCAGAAGATGAATATTATGCACAGGTTTAGATAAACAAAAAATTTCAGCCTAAAAGTGTAAATATTTTCTTAAACATAATTTTTAGCATATGTTTTGGGTGCTCATAAGAACCGTCTCATTGAGAAGGTTCTTTTGAGTACCCACAACATATGTTTTGGTTGAGAAATAAGAAAATTATCTTTTATTACGCACTCAACTAAAGTTCTGCTTATGTTATTTTCATTCAAAATACACTGTAGCAGATCACAATATGTTAAATTGTTTGTCTGTGGGGGGGGGGGGGGGGCTTAACTTTTCTTTCAACAATTTTTCAGCCTTGGCTTTCAACCATTTTTCAGTCTTACATCTTGTCAGATTATTATGCTTCTCATAAGCCATGTATCAACTTTGTGATAACTCTCTTCAACAGCTCTTACAAAATCTAAATAATGTGAAAAAATGGATATTCTGAAATAGAGAGAACCTACAAGAGCTGTTGTTGTGCCACATGGAGTTGGTAGAACTTCTTTCCTCACAGCAATATAGAGTTGCAGGGGACAGAAATTCCACTTGTCCACTCATTATCACAATGTTGTTTGTTTGATTTGATTATTTATGTCCCATCAACAATCTTTCAGGTATAAAGGGACAGGTCTTCCTGGGTTGAACCAGTACTAAGCTAGGATTAATGTTCTTGCTCAAGGACACTACGCGGTGAGGCTCGAAACCCCCGGCCCCTCGGTCTCGAGTCAAGCACTCTACCACTGAGCCTCTGCGCTCTTCGAACTTCTTTCCTCACACCAATGTAGAGTTGCAGGGGACAAAAAATCCACTCATCCCCTCATTATTACGAGTGAAATCTAGAAAGGACGAGTAATTCTTCCCAAAGCACTCGTCCTACAGGACGACCAAAGCGCTCGTCTTGTAAGACAAGTGCTTTGGGAAAAATTACTCGAGGAAGTCATATTACACATTACTCCTTTGAGTTCTTTTTTGCATACACTTTTAAAGGACAAGTGCGTGTGTTTGCAGGACGAGTGAAAATTGTAAGTCACTCGTCCTGCAGGATAAGAGCAATATTGAAATATTTTTGTCCCCTGAGTTGGTATTTTGTCATACTCCGGTCCTTTTAAAGTTCTGGGAAAGCAGAATTACAGCTGACAATGTAACCTTTGGCTTGCTATAAGCTCACCCAAGCCTTTAGCTCTGGTGAGCTAATAAACCAAAAATCTGTTTCTAAATTTTTCCTAACCAGAATATATTAACTTTTAAGAACGTATTTCAACCCTGATCACCAGGCTTCATAAATGTATTTACATAAGCATCACCATTGTTTCTTTGTAAGTATTTGTGGAAAATTTGCTCTTGTTTCCATTTCAGAAGAAAAGGGGATCAGTGATACAGACATTGATACTTGAACTGAGGCTTATGGGTGAAGGTTCAAAATTTCAAAAGGCCTGAATTTAGAAACTCAAATTTTATTACATGCAGTATGCCTACAAAATATCAACAAGCTTCAACTTATAAGGCCAATTGTCTTTAAAGTGAAAACAAATCACATAATTTATAACTATTATCTATCTAATTTAGGATTTCTATGGAAAGTCAGCCTCAAAATCCTGAATTCATGAATGATCTTGAAAACTTTTACCCATGCAGGCCAATTTTCATGGAGCTTGTACAATGGCTATTCTCGGGCCTTCAAATATGCAAACTACAGATTTATGTCTTACCTCTCCTGCCCCCTGCATGACAAAGACATTATCTTTGAGTTTCTTGCCAGTTATTCTAAGAGATGCGAAAACTCCTGCTGCAGCAACAGCGGCTGTACCTGTGGGATATAACAATAAGTTTTTTTGAGCTTCATCAAGATAAACCCTATTTGAACCAAATCACAAGATTTCAGAACTTATCACATATCCACAAAGGTGCTCTTTAAGCATGTATGTGCAGATATCGAACAGAATATTTTGCATCATATTCTTACTATTTCCGCTACCACAGCAGCCATGATTTTCATTCAATCAGAAAAATAAATGAAGGTGCCTAATTTTCATAAGCCCCTCTTTACGCACAAGGAGGTTCCTGATCATAGGTTATCTCCCTTTTTATTATTGCAGAATCTAGGCCCCGAGGTTATAAAACTTTTTGTACTCGACTCAGCTGAGCACAAAATTTAATGATAAATTGCCAACATCTGAGAGACTTAAAGCAAGAAACTTCTTTATTTGTCAGTATTTTCGTTTTCATGAGCGATTGAAATTTCTTGCTTAGTTGAGTTGAGCATGAAAAAAGTTTATAACCTTGGGGCCATGTTTGAAAGGACAGACATTTAACTATTTCCTTTGCCATAGCAACCATGATTTTTGTTGAACCAAACAACAAGAACATGAATAATTTCCAGATGGTCCTCTATCCGCATATCATTATTCGTGAACCTGAATTATAAATGAGCCACAATCTGTGAAAACCTGTCTTAATGACCGAAGTCGTCATAATTTAATTAATTACACACACCTAATCTACGAAGTGTTAAGAAGTTATCATGCAAATCTCCATTATTAATGAAAATATGGTCTTTTGAACCTATACACTGTCTATACTTTAACATGCAATGTCAGAAACTTCATGATGTTACTAATGACGTCAAAGTTAACCTCCTGATTTGCAAGTTTGTCACGTATATATGAAAAAATGCTATTTCTTGCTAACATACTTTTTTTATTGTCTGTAGCATGTATGTATGCAATGGAATTCGCAGAAAAGTTGAAACTGATGAATTTTTGCCTAGAGTTTGCATGATCTGAAAACGACTGACTATAGTTTAAAAATTCTGATAGTTGCTAAGGTAAATTTGTTGCCATGGAAACATATGGCATGATATTGAAGCAGTTTAATCAGAAATAATTTCCAGTTTTATTCTTTTATCAACCTGAAAATGTTTTAAGGCAATATGTAAATACGGTAAATGTTCTAAAATTTCGAACACTCTAAAATTACGAACACCTAAAATTATCGACGAAAATAATTTTTAAAACATCCTAAAAAATCGAACACTGCCCTTTTTTGGAAAAGTGCATTTCTAAAATTACGAACACAGGTTATTTTCGGCGGAAAATCGATGTCCGTTTATCTGTTTGTCCCATCTGTGTTCGGTTTACTTTTACCGATCAGCGCGTGGGCGGTAGCGACATTTGGAAGGTTCCATTCTACTTAGATGGGTAATCTGGCACGTGTCGTTCTTTTTCGCATGCCGAGCGCAAGATTATTCTTTTTGTCTGCTAATTGTGTGGTACATGCTTTCAGGTAAGATCAAAGACAAGAGCGCATTAAAAGCACGGACTTTCCTCAATGTACGTGACAAAGTTCATGTATGTTATTGGTATTGGCTGTCTATGCATCTATCGACGGAAAACAGTGCAGGCTACCTGCAGCATGTTCAAATATTAAAAACCCTTCATTGGCGAATTTTTACCTATAAGAAGCATCCGATTCATCGAAATTAGGTCATTAACATGGATTTCTTATGTCACAGTCATAAAACAGACATGCCTCGGGCAAGGATTAGGAGTTTCAATTACCGCGAGAAAACGCCCATGCTTATGCTTATGCATGTTCACCATGAAGGACTAAGGTCATACGCTGCCTGGTCGTCAAAATTGAACATTGATGATATTACTTTAAAAAGCCATACAAACCACAGCGTTAAACAACTGAGTAAATTTGCTAAGTAAGTTTGCTTATACAAACTTATATACAAAAGGGCCTTTTTCCAAGTTGTGGTTTGAGTCGTGAGACACAAATTTGATCGCGGTCAGATGCTCGACATACCTGAGCCATCAATGCTGTATTGAGAATGCACACTTGCGCAGGCTCGTCTGAGTCTTTGTCGCATGTTTTATTGAAGTACCAAAATATCCTGACATTATGTCCGTCGACAGTTTAATTTCAATCGAGCCGGTTCACACGCACTGCATGCATGCGCGGATCCAGAATATTTTGTCAGAGGGGGTAGTGAGAGTGGACCGAAATGCCACTAAAAATGGACCACCATCGGCCCATCAGCGAAACGCCTTTGAAATGGCGTTTTGCTGGCGTGTCAATGGCCCACCATTGAATGATGGCTTGGTAGCTTTGTGAGTTTTAGGGGATCCGGACCAATATTGCTAGGAAACCCTATATTTTTACGATTTTTCAGGGGGGGGGGGTCCGGACCCCCTGTACCCCCTCTGGATCCGCCCATGGCATGCATCTGAAAGGAGGTACTTGTCTGAAATGTTCCGTGATCATCGGACGCAAAGTCGGACTAGATTATAACTCTTGGTATGCTTGTTTGCCCCTGATCAGGCACGTCGGACGATCTTCTGATAGCAGGTCGTAAAAGGAGAGAGAGAGAGAGAGAGAGAGAGACTGCACGGTGTTTGCACTTGAATCTTTTGTTTTGGCTTGGTTTCTTAGAATATCGAAACACAATGTTTGGGTCAGTCAATCAATCAATCTTGTTACAACTGCTTGCGATTAGGACCCAAAACCCAAACTTATCGTGCGCATCGGCTTTTGTACGGCAAAGTCGGACATTCCACAGTATTAACGTTTTGCGTACTTTCTATCGCATGCACACATTATTAAATTGACGAAACATTCTATCCTGAATACCATTCGGGTCTGATCTGGATCCAAACCGTGTTTGCAAATGTAGAGAGAGAGAGGGAGAGAGAGAGAGACTGGTGCAGGCACGTCAAAGTAAACCTTGCATCGGCGGATCGACAAGTAGAGAGAGAGAGAGAGAGAGAGAGAGATGTGTGTGTGTGATCGTCAGTTTGCTTTTTTTTTACTCTGGGAACTCGTCTACGTATTTCAAAGTTTTGTGTCGATCTTTGCAAAAAAAAATCTGATCGTACGAGATGTCTAGCGGTTTCAATTATTGAGTACAATCTCGGACCCGAAATTAATGGGTCCGAGGTAGGCCTACAATATTTACTGGAATTCGAAGTCGGCAGAGCGAGCGAAAGCGTTTTTGCTTTCTGGAGGAAGAACAAAAGAGTGTAGTGATTCATCGGTAGTCCGAGACGAGTGAACATAGGAGACCCGGCTTATCGAATAGTTAAAAACAGTGGACTTTTATGACTTGTAAGTAAATTGAGTGACATAATATGCACGTGCCTGGCTCTCGACTTGGCGAATACCGCACGCACTGGACATTTTACTGACTCAGTCCGCATGAATTTAGCGGCGGTTTTAAAGAAAAAAAAGAGGAGATAGCACAGAATCATATCGTCATGTTTTCAACACGTTTCTACCACATTTTGACATGCATATATACCGTTTTTTTCTCATGATAAAGCCCACATTCTAAAATTTCGAACACTAGCATTTTTTCACAAACGTAATTTCTAAAATTACGAACAGCGGGAAAAATAATTATTTTTTAGTGTTCGTAATTTTAGAACATTTACCGTATGTCAAATTTCTTAATTTTTGGCGTTTTTCAAAATTTAATGATTTTTTACATAATAAGTCTTAAATGTCATTAAGGCCGGTTTTCACAGATTGCGGCTAACATATTTTTTTCAGTTTTGCTGAATTCAGATTCAGATGCACAGACCCTTGGACAAACGGAGTGTGAAACCTATAGTCCCTTATAGCGAAAGCATGACAAACACAAGACATAAATAACACAAATGATCCACAAAAGAAGTGCCAACTTGGAACGGTCAATTTGTTTGTTTGTTTGTTTTGTTGCTTTACGTCCCAAGTCAACAGCTATGGTCATTGCGGGACAGTCAGTTCACCTAACCACACTTTTTCCTGGGCAGGCTTGAACAAGCGGTTAACCAGTAATTCGTGCACATACTTTCGCTTGTAACTGACAACAACCCTTCTTGAATAAATCAGCGGAAGGAGAAGAATGACCGTAGAAATAATTTCATGATCAATCTCCACGAAAGTATGGGACCGGACCGGGATCGAACTCGGGACCCCTGGATCTGCAGTCAGACACGCATCTGTAGCCAGACACGTTACCGACTGCGCTACGCAGCCCGGCAATAAAAATATTTTACTGGAGGGCTTAAACCAGTTTCACAGCACGCCAACCTCACCCTTAGTTCATAAGTTTGGCTTGTTTACATGGTGTATATCTTTAATAGGTATCGGTGTATAATTGACCCCAAAATTTTATGTGCTACATGTGAAATTTACAAACCATTTTTCATGGTAGAAGGGGACTTATTCTGCCTGAAGGGCCATAATTCTGTGAAAAAACGCAGATACTCGGATTCCTATGGCCCTGGTTAGCAGTATATGTTAAGATAGAGAGATATTAAACAAAGTTTACCTTGAATATCATCATTAAATGTACAGTAGGAATTTCTGTATTTCTCTAGCATTCTAAAGGCATTCTGGTTCCCAAAATCTTCAAACTGGATAAGAATTTGTTGACCATATCTGTTGAATTAGAAAAAACAGAATACCATTACAACATCTGACTTTTGATAAACATGTCTATAGCGAACAACGTCAATGTGTAAAGTAAGAGCATTATAAGCGGAGGCACAAATTTTATTATGATTTAAATGTTTCACAGCAAAAATGCATGCAGCTGGAATGCAGGTTTCATCTTAGGCAAATGCAAATGTAAATATTATTATGTAAAGCAACATGCTCTTTTTGAAGTAAGCTTTAGTCAAACTGGAGTAATGTTTGAAACAATGTTAGATACATACCTCCCTCGAGAAAATTTTCTAATTCAAGATGTCTGTAGAAGTGATCTTGATGCATTTTGAGGCCATTTTTCTTGTGAAACCAAGCTTATAATATTTTACAAGTATTAGCTGTATTTCAAATGCTAAAAACATCTTTTTTGAGCCCCAACCATCAAGGTATTAGCAACTATTTGACCATTCTGTTAGTTTCATAAGACGATAGCATCAAAATTGACAGTTTCTAAAAATTCTGATACAGATATCTGATGTTGTTTTTCATGCAAAAAGTGGTCTGGCTGGCTATACAGTGGCTGACAGGCCTTGATACCATACATCCTTCAAGCTTACCTTGCGACCACAGCCTGTACAAACTCCTCAATGAAATCATCATATTCTTCACCTCTCACCCTTGGCAATGGTTTACCAATGTAGAGAGGATCTTCTTGAAGTCTCTGAAATGATTCACACATAACATCATTAAAATCAGATTTTTGATTAACAAGTAGGTGCAGGGGCATCATCCACATCAGTGGGCCCCTTTCAGGTAGCTGACTAACTGCAAGCAGAAGTTGGCTAGTTGCACATATAGCTTCAGTAACAGGAAGTTTGATACAATATAAGCTTGGGTGAAACTTCAAAATTTCCAAAATCTTGAACTTTAGAAATTCAAATTTTTAAGCTTGCAGGATGCCTACAAAAATTAATAATTTCATGTTTAAATGGTTAAATGTGTGTTTAGCTAATCTCAAAATTAATCAGATAAGCTTTTATTATCTCACTAATTATATGGAAAGTCAGCCTCAAAATCCTGAATTCAGGATTAATCCCAAAACTTTCACTCATGTATAAGTTAAAATGTGTTTACTGGTTAACCCTTTTCACTCAGAAAGATTTACCAAGGCTTGTTGATACACTAAGTATGGGTAGTCGATTTTGTGTTTAAGCAATAAGAGGTCACAGGTCAAAATTTCAAAATTATGATGTATTTATGCCAAGATTGTTTTTATATATGAGACAATGACTTTGTACTGTTGCAGAGTACAACTGACTGCTAATGCACTTGCCTTTGTAATGCGACGTCTGATTGTATAACGTAAAAAATTTGCGACAGTATATCCTGCGAAATACTGACGAAAATAGTTTGACGTCATTAATTATGTCACATTCTGTTGGATGGCATGCAACTTTATGCGGCTTGCAAAGCTCCAATTTGAAAAAAATGCATTAGAATGGGGATAACCTTATTCAAAGCTTTCATTTGGGGAGGTGTATCGTCGGATATACGGTCGGAATTCATGCTTTATGGCTCCGCTCCCGTGTCGCCGTAAAACTAAATTTTCATCCATATATCCGACGATACACCTCCCAAAATGAAAATTTTGAATACAGTTATCCCCTAATTTAATGCTGGAGCAGAAGTAAAATGTTTATATATGAACAGATAAACAGATAATCTTCAATTATTGATATTTATGCAATAGAGTGCAGTACCATTATTACACACCTTTGTTAAAACACAGATTTGGAAATAACTCGGTCATGCTGGGGCTCCTAAATTTTTTCATCATGGAGTTTAACAAAGGAATTAAGAAAATGACCATGAAATTGTAATTTTTTCCCTTTAAAACACAATTCACTTATAACACAGACCATTCTTATGGACCCCAAACTTAACATTATAAAGGGGCTGCACTGTACTATGCAGGGGACAAAAATATTTCAATATTGCACTTGTCCTGCAGGACCAGTGACTTACAATTTTTACTTGTCCTGCAAACACATGCACTTGTCCTTTAAAAGCGTATGCAATAAAGAACATAAGGGAGTAATATGCAATATGACTTCCTCGAGTAATTCATCCCTAAGCACTCGTCCTACAGGACGAGTGATTTGGGAAGAATTACTCATCCTTTCTAGATTTCACTCGTAATTACGAGCAGATGTGGAATTTTTTTCCCCTGCTATGTCACCCACTGTTATGAGCAGGTGTGACAAAAATGCTAGACTGGAAGAGAATAGGTATTATCATCTGAATAAATGGCACAATTACCTTATTATCTGTTCCCACATCAAGAATAACAGGCAATGTGTTCACTGGAGGAATTCCACCAAGAGCTGTGTAGAGAGCTAGTTTTCCCACAGGAATTCCCATACCATTGACACCAAGATCTCCAAGACCCAGGATTCTCTCACCATCTGTGACTACTATAGCCTGAAGAAAACATAAATACAAAAACCTGTCTTACAATGCATAGTTGAGAAACTCTTTTGAGCAAGTAATTTGGAAATTATTTTATTAGCAACTACCTTAAATTGTATTCTCTGATTAGATGATGAGTTTGTTCCGAACCAGGACTGTTCCAAGGTTTTGGAGCAAAACTAATTTCATTGTCTAAACACTTGAACAAAACCAGTATCTGTACAACCTGGACCATCTAAGCACAAGGACCAGGACCAATCCAAGTACTGTTCCGATTCTGTTGCTGTATAAATTCTCTAAGTAAACACTTTGTATTGGTCCAAGGTAGAATGATTATTTAATTTTAGACAGCCTGAAATTTTGCAGCAAACAAATTAAGGTCAACATACACAAGATTCTGCCTCATGTACATTTCCCATGCTACTATTTAGGGCAACTCTTTACTCATCTGTTAAGTAGGAAAATAGGGGGCAAAATTGGAGGGACACTGAGGTCCTGACGTTAAAAAAGAGTCTTTTATCACAATCTAAATTTTACAAGAATTTACATTTATACCAATCTACCTTATACTGACCCTTTTTTATTGGACCTGATTTGATCCCCTCTCATTGGTGGATCCAGAACCCCCTTCCCACCCCCTGTTTTAAAAATCCTATGAAAATGAAATAATTTGGTCTCAGTGAGACCAAATTATTTCATTTTCATGGGATATTTGAGAAAAAATGAGATAAAATCAGAAAAGCAAATCCCCACACCTTTATACAAATGAACCTCCTTTTCAGAAATCCCTCTAAATATGGTATTGGTGAAAGCACAAAATTTAGTTATTTTCTTTGATTTTTGTTTGCCACATGTCTATAATCCAGCAATTTCTTTGTTCAACATTTTTCATTAATAAGTTGACTCTCATTAGCTCTTTGTATGCAGGGTGCTTTTTCATGCTTTTGTTGTCTGCTGATTTTTTTCCAATTTTTTCTTTCGAAAAATCCTTTCAGGAAAAACTTGTCACTATCAGCGAGTCAAACCTGTTGGATACATTCTGTTGGTCCTGATCTGGATCCAAAAATTTGCAAAATTAATCAGCAGACAACAAGAGTCGCTGCCAGCAAGGAAAGAAATAAACTATCAAAACTTAATTGTGCATGGGAATGGTAGATATTTGGTCATCAGAGTTAGTGATCAAACTGCTTAGGCCAAAAAATAAAATTGAATTGTTTCTCAGGCCACTTTTTTAGAAACAGATGAAGCAGGGCGGGTTTTTATTTTTATTCAGCAAAAACAGATGTGGGAACTCTTTTTTTCGAAACTCGAACGATATTTTTTAAAAGCTGTGCTTTGACGGTTATTTCATCGGATATTATTCAAGTCAGGCCATAAAACTTTAAAGTAAAAGCCTCTGCAAATCCAGTATATTTGACTTCATCATCAATGCACAAAACTTACACTGTTGGGCCTCGATATCCAACAAAAACCGTTGAAAATTCGAAAATATCGGATAAAAAATATCCAAAATGGAGGTGAGGAATAAATAAACAACCCAACATTACCTGCAATGGACCACATTGTCCAAGTGAAACCGCATGGTCATTACCGATAACGATGTTATTCATCTGGAAATGCGTTTTTTATTCATTTTTTATTATTAGAAAGCAATAAAAAAAAAAGTAAAGCCGGACTTTTATAAGAGATGTGGCGGTGCCTGAGAAACAATTCATTTTTTTTTTATTTGGCCGTTGGCTCTCTTTCTTCAGATCCAATGGTGGTAAATTTT
Source organism: Loripinus fragilis (assembly GCA_964019695.1). Taxonomy (NCBI): domain Eukaryota; kingdom Metazoa; phylum Mollusca; class Bivalvia; order Lucinida; family Lucinidae; genus Loripinus; species Loripinus fragilis. The sequence goes on from OZ026517.1 coordinate 90,809,220, forward strand.
GGCTAAATGGGTCCAGTGCTTTGGATATGTTGAAAGGCTTTTTTTGTTTTGTTTGTTTTGATACTCAACAATTTTTCAGTCCAATAGGATCATTTTCTGTCTTCCTGGGTCGAACCAGTGGTGAGCAGAATTTAAAGTGTCTTGCTCAAGGACACAAGTGTCTTGCTCAAGGACACAACACATTAGTCTCACTCTCAAACTTGCAACCTTTTGAGCTCAAGTCTAAGGCTCTTAGTCTAAAACCGAGCCACTCCTTTCATGGAGGTATAACACAGCTAGCTTAACCCTTTACCTCATAGAGACACCTTTTAATGCTTCTGCAAACAGAGCGGACCAGATCTCAGAGCTGCCTGATCAGGGTCTACTCTGTTTATGGAAATATGATATATCCGGGCGTGACAAGTAATTTCTTGGTTTTATGTACCAATGTGAAAGTTTTTATATAATTATTCATAGTGGGTGGAGCCTAGCATGAATATTCATGAAGGGTTACAAATATAACTATAAGCTCGCCTTGTCAGTCTTTTCACTAAGGTGAGCTACAATATTATAATCAAGACTGCATGTTTAGCATACTAATGATGAAAATTTTAGCTTGGAGCAATATGCATTTGTTTTAATGTGGAATTATAAAAACATATGCAACTGTTTAGCATGTCACACTGAGACAGTGGTTCCATAAATTTAACCCTTATCCTACAAATATTTTTTGTCCTAAAAATGTTGTCTCCTCTTAACATCTGTTGCATATGTTCAAGTTGAATGTTTGATGTTCCTTTAATTTGTTTATCTTTCACTTCTAAAATCTACCCAGAATCAAGGGAGTGAACTCTATATTTTTTCCAGTTTCCACTACAAAAGAAAAATAACCACTACTGCAAGTGTTGTCTCCCTTACAACATAATTTCCATTGATTTTATTATGTTTTCCCTTTATTAACATAGGAAAACTGGCCATGCCCCCCTGGGGCCATGTTTTTCTATGGATCAATATAATTTGCACTATCTTGGTAGGTAGAGGGTCACCCAAGGACCATTTGTATCAAATTATTTTGAAATCAGTCCAATAGTTTATGTCAAGAAGATTTTTAAAGTTTTTCATTTTGTTGCAATCAGAATTCTGTATGGAATGGAAATCTTTGAACAACTTTGAAAGGGGACCGCCCAAGAATCATTCCTGTAAGTTTTGGTGAAATTCAACCAAGTGGTTAAGAGATGTTATTGATAGAAAATTGTTGGTGAATGACAGACGGACTGACAGATGACAGACATGCTATGATCACAATAGCTCACCTTGAGCCTATGGCTCAGGCGTGCTAAAATATTGGCGGGATAAGGGTTAAGTTGTGTCAATACCTACCTTAACATCATTTTCTGGCCAGTTACACACCATGGAGTAGAGATGACCTCTGTCATTGATAGACAGGAATAAACCTCTGGAAGAATGAGAAAATATATTTAAGCTGTGACATGAGATTTCAAACAATTTGGTATGTGTGACCAACAAAGTCTCAGATCAGCATGCGCATATGCACAGTCTGATCAGACAGAGCCTTTGCTAGTCGCTTAAATATTCTATGAATGTTAAGCTAGTGACCCAACATCATTTGGAATTTCTAAGCTTAAAAGGAGGCTGCACCGGCTCGTCTGAACCTACACTTGTCAAAATGCCACATTGTAGGAAATCACATGTCACAGCTCAAATTTTTAAGCTTAACTCTTTGTATGCTGGGTTAATTTTCATGCTTTTATTGTGGTCTTTTTTCAACTTTTTCAAAAAATTCTTTCCAGCACCATCAGTCTCAAATGTTTTGGATTCAGATCAGGACTGTCCTTTTGTAGATCATGACCTTGATCCAAACTGTTTAGAAAGACTATCAGCAGACGACAAAAATTGCCTTTAACAAGGAAGAGTTATAGGTAGGAGTAAAGTTACAGTAAATGTTCTAAAATTTCAAACACTTTTCACATTCTGTTATAAATAAAATGTTGGTTATCAAGGCTGGAGTTCACAAAATACTTGTCAGAATAGCAAACAGGGAAGACCCTAATCAGACTGCTTCCTAAGAAGCAGTCTGATCTGGGTCTGCCCTGTTTGTCTAGGCCTTTTAAACGGACAACTGGTGGTTGAAATTTAAGAACATTTACTGTAGTTGGCTGGGGAAGGATGACACATGGCACACAAGAGCGGATGGACATCCAATGATCACGAAAGCTCACTTTGGGCATGTAGTGCTTAGGAGACCTAAAATTAGCAGAATTACAGCAATCAGACTGCCAGTTTATCCTAACTAAGACAGACAATGCCATGTAGACATGCCATTGTCATTAATGTCATTTCTTTAGCTGAGGCTTGAATAAATAATTTAAACTTATTCCCCTGACACTGAACTCTTAGCCTGCTATACTGCCACCAGCTCTTTGCCAACAGTTTGGACCCAAATCATGCCTGTTGGATAATCAGGCCTGTTCTGAACCCAAAGTGTACAACACTCTGATGATATTCCCAAAATAACTTTTGGGAAAAGTTAATTTTTGAAATATCTTGAATAGCAAGAATCATAGCCTAAGATAGGCTGCTTATATTTTTTGTCCATCAACTCACGCTTAGGGATGTCTGTTACAACGCAAGGTGGTTCTGGACGACAGTACGTTACGGGTCCTGGACGAAATATTTCTAAATATAGGTTTGTTTTATTGAATGTGTATCGTTTTCGGGAGATTTAAGACACAATAAACCGCAAGTATCTTATTTTGTCTTTGTATAATTGTCCAAGACACTTATCTAAACTTAATTAATCCTGTAGAGCATGGCGACTGTATCCAATTAACGCGTATATGATATATTATTATTCTTAAAACTGTATTTTACTACTACACTTGTCCGCATATCCTTATTTAGTACTTTCACTTTCGTTTTCTTTGAACATTTTATGACTTCACATTGCATTGTCCGTCACATAGACCAAGAAAGAATTTTCTTATCAATCTGCTTACTTTAGATAAACACGTTTTTAAAGCTGAAACGAATGTACTGCAGTCATTGTTCCATGTTACAGATGTGTAACAACTGCAAATATTTTGATACAGGTTATTGTTGACAGCGTTGCAGGTGGAGACGACAGTGATGGATTTATTAGATTTATCTTTAACTGAAGAATCTTCTGTTATGACGGAGGGTGAAATGTCATTTACCCTGTATGCAAATACAAATATGGCTGATGCTCAGATTATGTACTGTTATTTCGAGCCGCGCACGACTTGACATCTTGGCCTAGTGGTTAGTGTGTCAGACTTTGGAACCAGAGGACCAGGGCTAATTCCCGGGTGGGCACTTATTACAATTTCTTTTCTGTTTCTTTTTTCGCCTTGTAATGCAAAATTACTTCATACAAGAAATATGGAATTATATAAATGACAAAAATCACACTCCTTAACGTTTTATATTGAATTATGCGGGAAATTTGTGGGATGGGGATAACTTTGGCCCTCCTGAAAGATAATTAGTCTGGTGACCCCCGATTTTTATCTTTTTTTAAAATGTCAAATGATAGTCAATGAAATAAAAACAATAAAATAAGATTTTTAATGTCAGATTTTTTTATATATAACTTACTCTAAAAATCGAAATCCTTCTATGGGGGAATAGCAAAATTTATCATGAGTAGCTTGACACGGCTTGGGAAAACGAGTACATTTTCACATTTTCTAGAAAGTTTGAGGTCATGAGCAATAATTAAAATTAAAATAAAGAAGCTGGATGGCGATTACAAATATTTTAGCTTAATATTAAGAACTTGGATTTTTCAGAAAATTTGTGAAATGCTGAAAACTTCCATGTGAGATGATGAAAAATTGAGCATGGTGACATATCCTTTTCATTTCATAAATTGACAGTCCATACATAAAACAAACTGTATGCAAGGAATTAAAAAGATTTTAATGTGGGAAGTATAAGCCCCAGGTCCGACAAAGTGTAGGTCACATATCATGGTCGAATAATATAAGGTTTTAGGCTCACCAAAGCTGAAGGCTCCGAGGTGAGCTAATAGTATACAAATGACTCAAGCCTCCATCCGCCTGTCTGTTCGTCAACATTTTCAAACATTTCCTCTGAAACCACCATGTCAATCAAACTTCATATGGAGACTCCTTAGGATTGAGGGACAAAAGTTATTCGAATGATCTTAAAATGCATTCAAGCCCCTATCCCCGTAGCTTAGGCTGCTGTCCTTTTTGAGGCGGTGGTTCTCTTGTTGTTGATCTATTGTTTAATGTACTTCTCAGTATGGGGGTTCTGTGTTTGTCTTTGTTTTGGGATGCATTACTTTGTGCCCTTTCTAGTTTTGCATCCATCTTGAAGAGGAAGTGAGAGCTGGTTGCTTTGCTTTTATTGTCTCACGGATATCTTGTTACTGTAAATGTTCAGTGGCTTTTCCTCATGATGTAGTGGGTTGGTCTGGAGCTTATAATTGTTGTATTTCCTGATCATACTCACTAACTTCATTGTCTTGTGACCAAGAAGCTGCCATGCCCAAATAAGGTAAAAACCCTATTAAATCTTCTCTGGAACCAGAAGACCAAAATGCCGCCAATCCCATATATGATATTGACCTTTAAATTCTTTTGATTACCTGGGGCGCTTGGTATGCACATTCGATGGGAGGTCGCACAATGCTGAACTACTCCTTCAAGTGTTGAATAGGCTTCAAAACAGTATTTACATCTACTCAAGTGTTCATGAAAGAAAAAAAATTTTCGTCTCTCACCTGTTACAGAAAAACTGACATCGTCTATTGCCTGTTACACAGTCGTCTCTAACCAGTAACATTAGAAAAATGAAATTTTGAGGTTTCAGTTTTCTTTTAAGAAGGACATGTTAAAATTGACTGAAAAATCATGTGAGATCTATTGTCTAACCATTTATGCTTATTTCATGATGGGAACGCAAGTAATTAATCATAAATTACATATTTCTGAAGTTTCTATTCCAGACCGGAGTTTTACATTTTAACTACAAATATCTATGGTGTTTGCACTTCTAATGTCGAACTTACAAACACTAATATGTCAGAAATGATTAAAAATAGTCAAACACACTATATTATCATTTTCTGCCACGTCTCTGTGTGTTGCCCCTTTCCACTGTCATCCAAAACCCTAAATTTGTCATCTAACACCCGTTACCTGTCGTCCAGCACAGGTAAGCAGTCGTCATGGGCCCGTAACGAGTTGTCGTCCAGAACCACCTTGCGTTGTAACAGACATCCCTAAGCGTGCAACTGATGTCTGCTTATTATGTCTGCTGCATATACATTCATGAGCGATTCAGACTAATATTTGCTTCCGCACTATGAACTAAATGTTTTCAAAATAGGCCACCAAAGTTCATACACAGAGCAGACACAACTGTAATGAAAGGTGGGAAAATGGTTAAACTCTCCTACTTCTCCAAGAAAAGAAAAGTAGGGGTATATTGAAAGCATGATGAAATAAAATAATATCGTTACTGTCCGGTTAAAAGTAAGGAGGAAGGCAAAGATCAGGAATCAAGGCAATCAATTACCTAACGGGGTCACCTGACCTGGAGGCTGAACCACAATATAGGAAAGTGACAACACAAGAAACTCACAAAACACAAGCGAGCCAAGAGGTCAGCCCTTTCTCAGCAGGTGATCACAAGGCTGGAAGTAACGACAAAGACAAATTTGAAACATAAATCCACAAATCCTAGAAAGCCTTAAGAAGATTTATGAAGGTAAAAAATGTACTGTTTCAACCCTAAAGCTGCTGAAACTGGCATTTCTTTTTTTGTTTTTAAATACTATTGATTCTGATGAAGCCATTTGTCCAGGATCTGCACTATTTTTAACTGATTGACAATACACTGCAGTGTTACAAACAATCAGATGGATTTTACATGACCGCTGATTACAGACCCGAGCTACGTAGCTATATCCAAGTTCCAGTGTTCTCATATCAAAATAATGTGTTTTGAGGCCAAAATTTTGAAACAGATTCCAAAAAGTACCTTTTTATCAGGAAACTACTAGTGATATAAAATTGCCAATTTATATCCTTCATTACCAGGATTACAGGGCCTTCACAATTCCTCTGAATCCAATAATTGCATAATTAATTGTATTGAAGAAATCTAATGCTAAAAGACACTTAAAGCTGCATACTCTGTAACTATGAACATTTTCGAAATTTTTTATTTTCTTTTTAAATCATTTGTAAAAGTAGAATTAAGCTATGTTTTCACAATAAAAATGTTCAGTACAGCTGAAAACTGCATGGAAAAGTGAATTATCTTATCAAATAGGTGTTTTTTTCTCTTGTTGGTAATTATTTGCGTCCCTCCAATAATTCTAGACCGTTGAATTTTAACATAAATGCAGTTGTTTTGATAGTGATAACTTGTTAAGATTTATGAAAATGGTAAAATGTTTACTTGAATTTGAGTATTTTTACTGTGTTCTTGAAAAATAAAAACATTATTTTTAAAATTAGAAGATCAAAAGTTACAGACTATGCAGCTTTAAGCAAAGCTAGAACAAATTACATCCCACTCAGAGTACATTTAAACTATTTATTATAGACAGTTGGTGTCAACGTAGGATCAGAGAATGTAAGTGAGCGATATAATTAGTTTCTTCCACTCATAATATGTTACCCGAACATACAATTAATTGTGAAACGTAATGCTGTAGCCTTTAGTAAAGCCCCAGTTACACAGTCATGATTCCTGCCACGATTCACCATGATTCGTCCCGATTTGAGTCAGATGGTAGAATCATGGTGCATCGGGATGCGTCGGGATGGAAAAAAGAAAATCAAGGATCAACACGGTGTCTCACGAAGCTCCTACGGTGGCTGCACGATTTATCTACGGACCTACTACGACTAAGAACGACAGCGCTACGATTCACCACGGTGGAGCTTCGAATGCTCATGATGCCTCCACGATTCGATATGGTGCTAGTACTATTCAAACCGTTAGCGCTAGGGTAGCGTCACAACCTCCCACGAATGTGCACGATTTAGTGGTTGTCATGCGACAGTCCTAGGGGGGAGGGGGGGGGTACTTTTTTCTCCATACGTAGGCTCAGGCCCAGCATCTACCGTTCACCCCCCAAAAATGTCAGGAATTTCAAGCACCCCCCCCCCCCCCCCCCCCAAAAAAAAAATGAAATTGAACTAAAAAAATATTCCCCATTCTGTACCTTGACATTAAAAAAGATCCTAAAATGCATAGGAATGACCCCTAAATATAGTCCAATATTGTGATGACCCAAAAAATATCCACAAAATCTTAATACACAAAAAATATTCATTTTTCTGAAAGCCCCCAAAAATATTGAAATTCAAAATTTTGAACCCCAAAAAATGACCCGAGCCTACGTATGTATGAAAATATCAGAGTAACACCCCTGGGCGACACTTTGCCAAATTATGACACCAAATATCATTATCTCTTCAACCTTTGACGAAGTCAGTCATGCCATCAAAAAGAAAGGCTGTGGCAAAATCAAAACAGTCACTGGACCCACGGGCTAGGGTCAGTCCTGTCCCAAGTCCAGTGTCATGTCCAGTTGTATCAGATGACGTCCAGTTCAAGCTGCAAATTAGCAATTTGAAGTCCCTGGACATAATCCAAGATGCGCTTCACAAAAATTCACTTTTGAAAATGATTTTGAGCAATGATACCTCTGTTTTTATACTAGTATCTTGTGTCAGTGGTAATTCGATTCGCTACGAATGCCCACGAATACTACCACAGTACCACTAGGGATGATCCCGATACGGTAGAGCTGTGATTTAGGCCACGCCCACAATCCAACACAATTCACCCTGACGAGTATAAACGGTTTAAACTTGTCGTAGCCTTGTCGTGGAGGTTTCCGAATCACCAGGATTCTTCACGAATCACCATGGTACTACTAGGACTTGCGCCGATGTCTCTACCATTCTGTTACGACTCATGCCGATGCATCATGACTTGATAAATCGGGTGAGTGGTAGCTCTACCGTGGCCAAAATCGTGAATGTGTTACTGGGGCTTTAAGAGTGCATAACAGAAAAATAATTTCTCAACCAAAACATATGTTATGGGTACTCAAAAAAAACAAAGTCTCAATGAGATGGTTCTTTTGAGCACCCAAAATATATGCTAAAAAGTATGGGTAAGAAAATATTTACAATTTCACGCAGAACATTTTTGTCTATCTAAACCTGTGTAAAAGCTTGATTTGGCTTCTGACACCACAACATTAATGTATGCTGTTGTTTTATTAAGTTTTTGTGAGTGCGTAAAATGTGAACATAGTCATAGGTTAAGAAAAACAATTTTTTTGAGCGTAAAAATTGTAAGTATTTTCTAATCCATCAGTTTGAACATATGTTTTGGGAGCTCAAAAAAACCGTCTCATTGAGACTGTTCTTTTGTGTACCCACAACATATGCTTTGGTCGAGAAATCAGAAAATTAATTTTTTGGTATGCACTCTTAACTAAAGGCTTGATAATGCTGCATTTCATCAGCGTCTGAACTGTTTGCTAAGATTACAACAACCTTCAGAGACAGAAGTTAAAGAACTACATTATAATTTAGAAAATTCTACCTGTGATCCCTTAAAATGTACACAATGGACGGTCCCATACTTATTGTATCAAGATGTATTAGAAAATCCATCAGAATACAAAGGGTTGTTTGATTTTGATTTGATTCTTTACGTCCCATCAACAATCTTTCAGTTGTATAGGTTCCTGGGTTGAGCCAGTACTAAGCTAGGATAAATGTGTCTTGCTCAAGGACCACAACGATGTGACGCCCGTGAGGCTCGAACCAGCGGCCCTTCGGTCTCGAGTCAAGCACTCTACCACTGAGCCACTGCGCTCCCTTCAAAGTGTTGAATAGGAAACATGCCGCTGTAAATATCAATCTCATCGAAGAATTTAACCAGAGCCTTTGTTTGCTTTAAATCCCAAGTCAACAGCTATGGTCATGGCGGGATGGTCAGTTCACCTAACCACACTTTTTCCTGGCCCAGCTTGAACAAGCAGCTAACCAGTACTTCCTGCACATACTTTGGTATGTAACTGACAACAACCCTTCTTGAATGATTCAGCAGAAGGGAGAAATTATTTAACAATCAATCTCCATGAAAGTACGGGACCGGGGCGGGATCGAACTCGCGACCCCTGGATCTGCAGTCAGCCAAACACCTTACCAACTGTGCTACACAGCCCAGTATGTAATCAGAGCCTTTTTCCCATAGCCAGCATCCAATTTAGAGACACAGTTGCAACCAATAGTTCTATTTCTGAAATGTAATGAGTCTGTATTCTTTATGGTAAAGCCTTCATTAGCTTATGTAAGTTTGAAGGGAGTGTCTAGGGAATAAAAGAAACAGCTTCAATTATTTTCTATAATTGAGGAACTAGAAACCTGCAAACTATTATTCTCAAAGCAACATTAGTGCCCAATCTATAAAGAGGACACCATAAATAGGCAGAAATTAAAAGAAAGCTATGGGACCAGACTGCATGGGCCAATGATTATACGGTCCCTATCTAAATGGCAATTTTACCCATTTGAACCAAAATTAGCATGCCTGAAAATCGAACTTTATCAATCAGTTTTTTATCCATTTAACAATTTTTTATCAATTTTTTTATCCATTTAATGATTTATTGCCTATTACAATGTATTTCAAGTGAAATCAAAATAGCTTTAGAAAAAACAGGACAAAGTACCCAGAGGGTGCACATACATTGTATACAGGGTTTATTCTAGGCAGGGGGATTGGGGGGTCCCCCCCTAATTTTTGAAAAGATCCCCCCTAATATTAAGAAGGAGGGGGGAATATCTTTATACAGACAAAGAAGAGAAAATATCAAAATATAAGTAAAATGCTCACTATTCTATAAAAATCCCCCTGGTTGTCGAATCCTAGAATAACCCCTGCATTGACCTACCCAGCGCCACCCCTTTCCAAAAAGCCCCCAAGTATTTATCTTTGGCACTTGAGATTACACAGTTTATGGTATATCAATACTACACAGAAAATATTCAGTCACACCTTTTAGGAAGCCCCTAAACAGTTACCTTAAAGGTCAGTCACCTGAGCAGGGACAGTACTAAACCAGATTTCAGATCTACAACTATAACATATACCGTAAAACTTTTACATTTACATTAAAATTCTTAAATCTGTGACCTTCACCTCAATGTCATGCCCCTGTGTGGGGATGGCGCTAAGGGAAAATTTAGTCCTATTATCCTATATATATACCATCATGCCAGCTTAAAATGAAATCCAACAAAGGGGTTCATTAATACAGCTATGTTTGACTTTTATATGTGAAAGTCCTAAGTGTGTGACTAAACGGCGAACAAATCAATGAATGTATACATATGTATATACAAACAGAAAGGCGAAAACTACATGTACAATCTCCACATACTTCATATTTCAGGATATAAAAAGAATCCCAGCAGTAAGCATGTATCTTTTGTTTATTTGGTTTGTGATTTACGTCCCAGCCAACAGCTACGGGTATAGTCATGTCGAGACGGTCAGTTTACCTAACCACAATTTTTCCTGGGCAAGCTTGACTAAGGGGTTAACCAGAACTTTGTGCACATACTTTTACTTGCCTTCTTGAATCAGTGAAAGGAGGAGAATGACCGTAGAAAATATTTCATGATCAATCTCCACGAAAGTATGGGACCAGACAGGGATAGAACTCACAACCCCCGAATCTGCAATCAGACTGGCTACCGATTGTGCTAGGGGGCTCGGTCACCAGCACTTATCTGATTAGTACAATGATCTTATGGCTGGTTCACATGTTTTTGTGAAGAAAAAAGAACAATAGAGATTTGGATATCAGATGTATCTTGCCTTTGACTGAATGGTCATTTTGTCCTATACAGTACAAATAGGTAATATACAGTTCAATAGTATTTAACCCTTTTCCCACCAGTCACAACTTTTTCTAATCTGTTCCTCTTGTCTGTTTATGTTCTTAGGAACAATATGCACCCAGATCAGACTGCTCCCTTTGGAGCAGTCTGATCAGGGTTCATATTGTTGTTTCCATGAAAAAACCTAGACTGAAGTGCACTTGAAAATATGCGGCAGATGTAAAAAGCAGACACCATTTTCAAAACAAAATATAGTGGCAGGATAAGGGCTAATACCCACCTATAAATAGAGACCGCGCCTCTGTTAATTAAGAAGGATTTTTGTTGAACCTGCATAATTTTAATACCAAGTCAATGACCGGCTCACAAACCAAGTCAGTCAGACTGTTAGAACGCCTCTAGACAAGAGTGAATAATAAAGAAATAATCTCAATTTTATCAACCAAAACATATATTGTGGGTACTCAAAAGAAATGTCTCAATGAGATGATTACTATAAAGTTTCTGATAATTTGAAATAAAATATAGTGATGCCCTGAAGTAATCTTTTTTTCCCAGGATTGGAATAGTACGTCTCTCCAATAGAGGAGTTCACTCAGTTGAGGGCGCTTATTTAAATGACACAGCCAGAATTTTTTTTTGTTTCCTGGAAATTAAAAATTATTCACTCACCTCAGAAAATGATCAGATATTGATCACCAGACTACAGGAAGATGGATAGATAGACAATTTCTAAAATATTTGATTCAGAGAAAAGGGCTTAATTAAGATTGCAGAATTAGTGAGAGTCTAGTCTAGGGCTTTTTCTAGCGATTTTGGGAAAAGGCCCTTGGCCAAAATTGGGGAAAAATGATCAACTTCACATCAAAATTGGGAGAAATTAACGACATAGAACATAACAAGCGTTGCAAAATATATCCTCAAAATCAAGTTATTTTAGATTTTATTATGCCAAGCATACCACTTTAGCACAAGTGTTTAAGTATTATTCTGATATGGTTCAGTGTTTCTCATAAGTAGTTGTGGTCTCTAAAATAAAGTAAAAAAAAGTAAAAAAATATTTTTTTACTTTTTTTTTTTTTTTAAAAACGGACATGGTATTTGGAAGAAAGGTGGCTATTTTCGTTGGGAATAGGGCAGCCCCTAGAGATGGGCAGAAAATCTCCTGTAGTCAGTCTACTATATATGGGAATTTTCAGTACAAAACTACAGTGGTCTTCAAAGCAAAATTTTACCTTGGTCTTCTGTAGAGCAAGCCGTACTTTTCACAGACCTTTCCGACTGTTGGTGTATACACTATCGGCATCATCAATTCCACGTTCTCAATCAAGGATCTGTAGAAGAGGCGCTCATTTCTATCGTACAGAGCCATGAGATAAATGTAACGATCAACATCGGTGGGACGCTTGTTGAAGTTTTCTAGGACTCTCTTCATCTGCTCGTCCTGGTTTTTGATGACTGGTGGAAGTAATCCATGGATGCCCATCAACTGCCGTTCTTTGAGGGTAAAAGCTTGACCCTGAAATATTGGTTTTAACCCTTAAAGCGCCACCTATATTTTGCAGCAGAACACAATTTAAAATTTTGCCGCTTTTTCAAAAATAACAAATAAGGCATAATATATCATGAGAATCATCTGCTGGCAGACGTTTCTCATGAAATACCATACCTTATTTTTTTCGAAAATTGGGAAAGATGTCTCAAAATATGTCATCTGCTGCAGTTGTGATTGGCGCTTTGAGGGTTAAAGTTATTGATTGAATCATATATACGATGAGGCTTTCAAACGAACAATAGCAATCTTTTTTTATTCCATCGTGCTTACATTTCTTGTATTTCTCACTGTAACCGTCTTAACTTTTTAGCTTTTGGGAAATTTCTATGCTTTTTGTCATCTGCTGATTTTTTTCAAAATCAACTTTTTAGAAAAAAAATTTTCAGGAACACCATCAGCGTGTCATTCAGATTGGATCCAGATCAGGCCCGACGTTTCGTCGGTTCTGATCTGGGTCCAATCTGTTTGCAAAGGCTATCAGCAGACAGCACTCGTAAGCAATGAGTTAATGTATTTTAATTTTAGCCATTTTCCCGCTATTCACGGCTACTGTCATCTGCACTCTCTTCTGCTAATTAACCCATGACTGAAGCAGACGACAAATATCGCGACAACTTTCTTAACTTTCGAAAGAATTAAGGAATGACATTCATGAGAATCGTCTATCATGCCTTATTTGTTATTTTTGAAAAAGCAGCAAAATTTGAAACTGTTGCCAGCTGCAAATTGTAGGTGGCGCTTTATGGGTTAATGTATGATGGTGGCCTATAATGCATGCAAACAATATGACCCCTGATCAGACTGTACCTGAGGGAGCAGTCTGAGCACAGTGATCAGGGTTCATAATGTTTGCTTCTGTGTCTAAATTAGTCTGGAGTGCATTTGAATATATGGCAGCCATCTTGGATATTGGAACAGAATGACTTAGCAATTCTGAAACTCCATGTTGCCCTTTAGGCTTATGCCTCACATAAAGTTTCAATACAGTCCATCTTATTGTTCATGTTGTTCAGGAGTTGTCGAAAATGCGAAAAGTAGATGGACGACAGACACAGGACATACAGGTACCGTAAGTTGACCTAGAGCTTTGCTCCTGGCAAGCAAAAATTGCTATATATTGAGGCAAGAAGCCTACATTTTGGCCAGTCAGTTTTCAATTATGTTGTGTATGCAAGCAGTGAAGCATCTGGTTGAGACTGCACATATGCACAGGCTTGTCGGAGCTGATGCAAGCATATGTGATAAGTCAGGCGCGTTCCTGGGACATTTTACAGAGTACACAATCTTGAGTGGATCTGGGGGTACCCCCTCTGTATTGGGCCAGGGGTGAAGCCCTGTGGCAGAAAATGGTTTTAGGGCATTCCAAAGAGCTAAACTGAGCCCTCAAGGCAGGCAACTAAACACTATTAGCTGCATTTTTCTCCCAAAAATCAAATTACGTAAATACAGTAAAACCTGTCTTAAATGGTCACTCAAAAGAAGACCGATTATCGCTTAATGCAGGTCAAAAGTATTGCAGAATGCTCCAAAGGGAGAATTCTGCAATACTTTCGACCTTCATTAAGCTACAATTTGTCATTAAGATCAGGTTATATTTTTTGTCTATCTTAAGACAGGTTTTACTGTAGCTACTTGTAGCGTCAAGATGTACGCACATGCGTAATTTGCGTAGATGTCAGGGATGGAGTACTCATACTCGTACTTGTACTCGTACTTACTTGAGTACTTTTTTTCAGTACTTAGCTGTACTCTGTACTTAGCGAAATTCATGAGTACATGTACTCATACTTACTTAAGTACTGTTACAAAAAACCCTGTACTCATGAGTATTTTACGAGTACCACTGAGTGCTTTTTTTTAAATTTAATCAGATAGGGAAAAAAGTTAATTGTTTCACAGGCCCTCCCTTATCTGTTTGAAATGCCTTTCATCTGTCTTTTTTCAGACTTGAAAAAAGTGGCCTCATATGTGTTATGAAAAATAAAAATAAACATAAAAAACCTGCCAGTGCCTGCCTCATCTGTTTTTCATAAAAGTGGCTTGTTTATTTTTTTAGCCATATCCTAATATTTAGAAAGAGTGTGTTTTACCTATCAAGCTTTTTTAGGTTAGTGTGGCCACATTGACTTCTTTATTAACAATGGACTTGATGAAATGCCTAATGATGCATATAATTGGTCAGGAGCAACACTATTTTGGCTTAATACAATGTACTTTAATTAGTATATTGTTGTATTTGTCACACTTGCTGCAAAATAAGACTTGTATTTACCCCAAGTATTAATACAGATATATACCTGAGCAAACAGTTCACATCCAGATCAGGAGCAGTCTGATAATGGTCTAAACTGTTTGACATTTGATCTGCATTCTGACATGTACATGTATGCATTGGTGAAACATGCTGATCACTTTTTCAGACAATTATGTCAATAATTTTTGGTGTCCAAATATTTATGAATGAAAATATCAAGAATAAAAAAAATACTTAAAACAGAACAGAACAGTTCTCAAGCTCATCACATAAAGCGCCAAAATCAAATTCTAGAAGAAAAACACTGTAGTAGATTCAGATGAGGCGGCTCGGATCTGCAGAGTTTGCAGAATTAGCTATTTAGTGCTTAAATGCTTAATAACTTGTATCAGGTTTTATCTATTGAATCTTAGATGTCACTACTACAATATTAGAATTAAATGGAAAATCAGTACAACTCAAATGTTTTCTTCTACAAACTTGTAAATATTATAAATATCTGCATCCTGTTTAGTTATTTAATTTGGCTTTTGTATTAAATTTTCATTGCATACTTTATAGTACTCATAGTACTCAGATGTACTCATGAGTACTTTTCTAAAGTACTTAGTACTTACTTGAGTACATTTACAAAATGTGTACTCAGTACTTACTCGAGTACTTTCAAAACAGTCAGTACTCAGTACTTACTGAGTACTTTTTCTTAGTACTCGCTTCATCCCTGGTAGATGTAGGTACGTCCCTGTAAGTACATCATAATCAGGCCCCCAGATAAGAGAGTGTGTAACTTGAAATTATTTATCTTATTTCTCAACCAAAATACATGTTGTCGGTATTCAAAAGAACTGTCTCAATGAGACGTTTTTTTGAGCAACCAAAACACATGTTTAAACCCATGGATAAGAAAATTTTCACATTTTTACGCTGAAATTTTTTGCTTAACTGGCCCTATCATAATGTACCAAAATCCCATGAGCTGGCTCTTGTGGTTTCCAAAAACAATTACCTTGTTAAGTTTAGGGTCTCTGATAATATCAATCCCTCTGACTTTGGAGTGGTTTATCAATTCTTTCTTCGGTGAAGGGGTTGGGGTACGAGCCTTGCCTCTCTGAATCACTGAACATACTGCTGGAGCACATCTAGAATGAAAAAACAAGTCTTTTGACGAGACAACCCCACATCTTTAATTCTAGGCCTACTGGGTAATTTATCACGCTTTCTTGTCATCTGCTGATTTTTTCAAAATCAGCTTTTTTTCGAAAAATTCTTTCAGGAACACCATCAGGGTGTCAAACAATTTGGATCCAGATCAGACCCCACGAATCATCAGGCCTGATCTGGGTCTTAACTGTTTGCAAAGATTATCAGCAGACCACACTGAATGTACATGGGTGAAAGTACAAAATTTTGAAAATCCTGAACTTTTGAAATTCAAATTTTAAAACTTGCAGGATGGCTACAAAAATGGATAATTTAAAGTTAAAATGATTAATTGTATTTAGATATCTGAAAAATATTCAAAAAGCTATTAGAGTGTCAAACAATTTGCGTCCAGAACAGCACCGATGTTTCCGTCCTGTTCTGGGTCCAAACTGTTTGCAATTTTTAGGTTATCAGCAGATAACAAAAGTCACCATTGACCTCTAGCACGGAAAAACAGTTTTTCTTAACCTCACTTAATTGTATGTTCTTGAACTAAGACAAGGGGTGTGGCAATACATGCCAAACTTGTCAAACCCAGCCCCTGAGATTATAAAACAATTTTCATGCTCTACTCATCTGAGCACGAAATTTCAAATGCTCAAAAAAAAACTAGAATACCGACAAATAAAGAAGTTTCTTGCTTTAAGTCTCTCAGATGTTGAATTTATCACACTAATAAATGTTGGCATTTTAACATATATGAGCAGTATAAATTTCGTGCTTAGCTGAGTTGAGCATGAAAAAAGTTTTATAACCTCGGGGCCTGGTGACGCCCTGGTCCAATTTCATTCCAAAGTAAAATTTCAAATTTACTTGTTCTAGGACAAGTATACAGCTCTAGACTGGGTGTTTAAATATGGAGTTTTAATGAAGTAAACAAACGGCTACATCTTCTTAGGGCTACTGAAATCCCACTGGCCATTCTGTGACTATGATGGAGAGAACGAATGTGGCTTACTGAATAGGCTGGTAACCAGGACTAGTACAAAGCATTCTTTCTTTCTTTGTCTACTGGCACGATCACATGCTATCATTATGCCAGGGAGTGCGAATTTTGAATTTTGAAGAACAAAACAAAACAAACTAGAGGACCTGAGGGTCCTGAGGCGCTCACCTGATCTCCTTAATAATGTTAAAATAGGTCAAGGTCAACTACAGCTTATAATGGAACAAATTTTGTATTTACCATATACATTTTGGTCAAGTGACCTAAACAATCTAATGAATAATCCATCAAACAGCCCAGCGATTTCTGAGAAAAAGATGTTTAGATAGGTATGTGGCAGTCCAAATGAGTGACCTTGGATAAAAGGTCACAGGTCAGCTTGACATTTGTTACTTAATAAATCATTGTCTCAAAAGGTTTAACTATTATGAATTCGGCTCAGCTATAGAAAATGAACATTTTAAGATTTTCTCCATATAAATGCATTAGGAATCAAATTTGACCTTGCCATAAAGTAGATCAAGGTCAACGTAGATTCATCATTTGTGCTAACCTGGTAGGGCCCACATACCCGTTCCTACATATCAAGTCCCAAAGCCAATGGCCTTTTGGTTCCAGAGAAGAAGAGATTTAAAGAGTTTTTACCATATATGGGCATGGTGGCCTTGTTGTTCATGTGACCATACCAATTTGTATAAGTTTTGGCTAACCAATCATAAGGAGTTGTGATATGAAATTTGGTTTCAATTGGCCAAGAATTGTCTGAGAAAATTATGTTTTAATATGTTGATGAGACTCCAATATAAGTGACCTTGGCTGAAAGGTCAAAGATAAACCTCGACCTTTGAAACTTATTTATAGACACTAGATTGAACATAACAAGTGAGAATAATGACTTTGGCTTCCACAGTATTCAAAAAATCAACTTTTCAAAAAATTTCCCATTCAAATGCATTAGAAAGCAAACTTGACCTTGATGTTAAGTAGGTCAACGTCACCCTAGGATCATCATTGGAACAAACTTGGTAGGCCATACATCCCTAATGCTACATACCAAGTCTCAAGGTCACTGGCCTTCTGGTTCTGGAGAAGAAGATTTTTAAAAGGTTTTTACCATATATGGGCGTGGCGGCCATCTTTGTCATGTGACCAAAATATTTTGTAAAAATTTGGCTGACTTATCATAAGGAGTCTTCACATGAAATTTAAGTTCAATTGGGCCAATGGTTTGTGAGAAAACTATGTTTTAATATATTGATGTGACCACAGTATGAGCGACCTTGGCTGAAAGGGCAAAGGTCAACCTTGACCTTTGAAACTTATTTATAGCCATTGTCTAATTAGTTACAACATATCAAGTAAGAATAATCACTTTGGCTTTAACAGTATTCAAAAAATCAACTTTTCAAAAGAAATTCCCATTTAAATCTATTAGGAAGCAAATTTGACCTTGACGTTAAGTAGGTCAAGGTCAACCTAGGATCATCATTTGAACAAACTTGGTAGGCCCCACATCCCCGATGCTACATACCAAGTCCCAAGGTCATCAGCCTTCTGGTTCTTGAGAAGAAGATTTTTAAAGGGTTTTTACCATATATGGGCATGGCGGCCATCTTGGTCATGTGACCAGAAACATTTGAACAAACTTTTGTTCCCCCATCCTAAGGAGTCTCTATATGAAATTTGAGTTTAATTGGCCCAGTGGTTTCAGAGGAGAAGATGTTTGAAAATGTTGACGGACGAACGGACGACGGACGGACGGACGACGGACGCCGGAGTCACTGGTATACTAATAGCTCACCTCGGAGCCTTCGGCTCAGGTGAGCTAAAAACAGAAAAAAAAAAAAATCTTTCGGCTGTGACTAAATGAGGAGTGCCCTAAACTCCTCAGTAGTCTGGAAATTGACCACCGAAGGAGAAAGACCATTCCACTGTGGAATAGTTTGGGGGGAAAATGAGTTCTTCAGGGCATCACTGTATGTCTGGTATCTACAATATTGGGCACCGTTGGTCGGGTCTGAAAGACCCTGCCGAGCCGAGCTGCCGACCCACATAGTTTATTTTTCAATATCATCATCTGTGGAGATTTTTCAAGCATAATATTATCAAAAATCATCACATAGACAGAGCTCTCAGAAACGAAGAATTACTCGTATTGCTACGCACGGTTTTTTCCGTGGGACGCATGATTTTCGCTAGGCAGGAGTACCGCATACGCATGATGTTTAGTGGGCACGCGCAAAAAATCCAGTAGCTGAGCACTGGGAGATCAAAAGCCCTTTGATATTATCCATCGCGACACGCCTTTCGAGTCGCAGGAGACGTGATTATTGTCCTGTCTCTATTGACCAATCGTATGACTCGGACTGCAGTGTAGCAATTCTGACAGGTGATTGACAGGATTATGGATGCGGGACATTGTGATTTTTACGAGGTGATTATTAAAGTTATTAAGCAAGGATTATCGATAATTGTTTGAAACAGATGCGCTACCGATTTACCGTTAATTAAAGGTAGAAAAACTAATAGGGTATTGTAAACAACATCGGACTACCGACTTCCAAATTCGACTGATTAGGGATGAAAGAGAAAACATATTTAATTGCACTCGTTTGCAATTTGAGCAACATAAACATAGAGAAAAAAAAATAAGTTTACGGATTTGCATTTCTCCATTCGTTCATGCTACGGCAAACAAAAGAGTCTGAAAATTGTTAAAAAAAAACCGGCACCGTGGTAAGCTGTATACGGTAACGTTCGACTGACAAAAGTTCCAAATGAAGCTACACTACAAGCCGTGTGATGAAATTTATCATCGGTTCAAGCCGAGTGTCTAGATGAATAAACACAAACAAATCACTTTCAGCAAGTTAAATCATTCATTCTATATTATGGAAGCTATGTGAAATGGCTAAGTAATGTCAGTCTATTCATTGCAATCCCCGTAGACACTAGCCAGATGTGTTTTTTAGAAGAAAAAAGACTTCCATCTGCATAAGATTATATAAAACAGAGGACATGCTCTGTCTGTCTGTCTGTCTGTCTTGTTAATGAATAAAACAAGTACCAACAGTTTAATCTTTTAATTTGATAAGGCCAAACAAAAAAAAAATGTGTTCAGGTTACATGAAAAAATATACCAAAATATTTTGTTTTGTTAAGTAGGAACAATCCATTAATGCTTAAAGGGTTAAACTCAGTCGATCTAAAAATTATTCAAATGTATCACTTTCGGCTAAAATGGAAAAGATATCAGTATGCACAAATTGGTGGGCCTCCAACTTTTTTGGAGTGGGACTCCCACTTTTTCCACCAGGACTCCTACTTTTTGCCAGATGGGAGTCCTGAACTCCTGTTTTCAAAATCCTAGTGAGAGCTCTGATAGACTAAAAGCAACAAGTGAAACATTAATAATAATAGTTAACAGTTATAATTTGGATTTAATTGATATTTCATTAAAGGGGACATATTAAAGTTCTAAATCTAATAAAATATGGAAGAAAATGGTACTAAGAGCTAACTATATCATTTTTTGTGGTAAAAAATAAGAATGTCTTCGTTAATTAGACCGTTGATTAATTAGTGCCGATAATTTATTATCCTGCTTATCTACCTGGATTTCTGTAGCGGTGAGTCACTTCCCTTGGATTTGTGACATCACAAGGGCAGTTCGTCCGATGACTGTGTATTGACTGCATCGTCGCAGTGATTAATGCAGCACAGATGTCGCCCTTGATAGCGATTTAATGATGTTTCGGGGTAGACATTGACGAGTCTGGACCAATACACATTTATCAATATTCCAAGGAGTTCCTCGAAAGTTGAAGACCCGTTGAAAACATATCGTAGGCTTACATCGACAGCCGTCTATAGGGCCTAATAAAAATGTATGTCTTTGTTAACCAAACCCCATTTTATAAAGATTCTAGGTCTACTATTTGTCTACATGACAAAATGCTCAAGTTTAACAAAAAAAATGGATTGTCGTATCACACCGGCATGCGACAAAAGCGAACGCATTGATCGGCAAAAACAACGTTTTCTATATTCAAACGATGGTTGTGTTCCGCAAATATATTGTTATCGATTGCAAAAATTGTAATTTGCTATCAAAAACGATATTTTTGACTGTCGGAAATTCACTTTTGAGTCTTTTCTTAAGAATTTGGAATCAGGATCACTGGGCCTACCCGTTGAGTATGTACATTGTACGAGCCTACTCAATAAGTTAACTAACTTGAACACCGATTAGTTTTTGTTTGTTGAATTTATTATCATCAGTTTTTTCGTTTTACACTTTAGACACGATGCTACCTATGAGCCCACTGACAAATTGTAGCCAGCTCATGCGATTTTCATTCTTGCACCCACACGGGTGGGCAACAGCGGAACTACCGCGAAATCGCGTCAACGTAAATTTGTACCTTCGTCACATCCGGGACCTTTTGCGGTAGTGGCAATGTCACGGAAAAGCCAAACAAAGGTAGGTTCTCTCGCTGTTATGTACATGCCATGTGTAAAATGTGCTTGTTCTGAGCTAAAACTGGCAAAACAATTGCATACTTTCTTCGTTTTAACATAAAACTGAAGAAATCCCATTCTGGGTTCGATTTGGTTACGATTCTCATCTACAAACAAAGCTTTTTTCAACATAACGTTTGGCCTGTTTAGCAAGGTAAATCATATCTACATGGAGTAGCATTGCCAGATTTTTACATGTTACATCTTTTAAAAAAATCAAAACAACCAACATTTTTTAAGGTCGGCCCTACATACAGTTTGTACAATTATGTCAGGATGGTCCATTGTATATATTTAGGGCATCAGTATTTATGCTAAAATCCCCCGTTCCCCAAAAAATGCATTTCTTTCTCTGAAGATTAATTTTGTTTTTAGAAGCAAACAGAGCAGACCAAGATGAAATGCTGCATAATACAGCATTCTATCTGCGTCTTCAATGTTTACCAAACAAGCAGTAGGGAGCGCAGTTGTCAGTGGTAGACTGCTTGACTCGAGACAGAGGGGTCGCGGGTTCGAGCCTCACCAGCGTCACTGTGCTGTAGTCCTTGAGCATAACAGCCCTTATTCTTCCTTCAGACGTAAAAAAAATCGAACCAATCATGCTCTATGAAGGAATTATGCCAAAGATTTCAGGCGCAATAGCGCCTTCGCCATCACGGTAGCTGTAACGTCACGCTCTAGTTCCTTGGAGTATACAATGTTAGTGCATGCAGGCGCGGAGAGAAATGTGTGTAATACTGTAGTATCTACTGATACACACCAAACCACCACCAATTTTGCTGAAACAATGTGTAAAAACAGATATAAACTCTTTTGTAAACAGTGAGGATCCAAATCTGCTGGCTTTTTCGATTTTTTTACGTCTGAAGGAAGAATAAGGGCTGTTATGTACATGCCATGTGTAAAATGCGCTTGTTCTGAGCTAAAACTGGCAAAACGTCTGCATACTTTCTTCGTTTTGACATAAAACTGAAGAAATCCCGTTCTGTGTTCGATTTGGTTACGGTCCTCATCTCAAAGCAAAGCTTTTTTCAACATCCCGTTTGGCCTGTCAACCAAGGTAAATCATATCTACATGGAATAGCATTGCCAGATTTTTACATAGTTAGCCCATTCTTTTACAAAAGATCAAAACAAGCGAGAGTACCTAACTTTGTTTGGCTTTTCCGTGATGTTGCCACTACCGCGAAAGGTCCCGGATGTGACGAAGGAACAAATTTACGTTGACGCGATTTCGCGGTAGTTCCGCTGATGCCCACCCGTGACCCAAGGATCAGACGAGCTTGCGCACATGCAGTATCGAAAGGGCCTCCACCAAAAATGTAGACTTAAAGTAGAGACCCATCCAGCATCCAATATCGGGTCACTATCGGCCCAATTCTATATGCTTACTGGCGGCGTCGATGACGACTCAGGCCTCTAGCCCCACTAGATGGCTGTGCAACTCCTCAGGAAGTTACAAGTAGGCATAAATACCAAAACTGTGTGGCTTTGGGAACTATATTTGATGCGCATGACGATTATGATGTCGACCCGAGGATTGTACATGTAGATTGACAACCTATTAGTCTTAGTTGCTGTTTCTGCATGTGGCCCAGGAATTCTACATGGCAAAATGCATGTCAGATAGACTCGCCATTTAGTTTGCGAAATCAAGGAGCATATTGCGTGAGCATCTACGAAGTTCAAATCCTGATGCAACATAGATCCCGGTTTAAATATATTTTCTACAAGAATATAAACTATTTATGCGTTCTTTGGAAGCGTCTCGCGAGACGCTTTTAATGAACACATAAAAAGCCAGCTCATGAAAGTTTAATACTACAGTAGCAGCAAAGTCTAACACCTATCTGCGCACAGTCTCGACAGTCTCTGCACTCTCACACACAGATAACTTAGGAACAAAGTCAGTGATGAAGAAGCAGAGCAAAATTTAGCCGCTCTGCTAGGCTCTAGCCCCACTAAAGATGGCTGCACATGCATGTATAAATAATGACTAAGAATATGCGGTAAGTGCAAAATTTCATGAGCTGGCTTCGAACTATCTATCTCTCTCTCTCTCTCTCTCTCTCTCTCTCTCTTCCAATTAACTGATGCCGTAATGATCATCACCTCAACAAGATGGCCTACATAATCCTGGTGCTTCATGCACGAATGTTTTAATTTTCGTTGATTAATATGGGCGGACTCAGAGGGGGGACAGGGGGTCCGGACCCCCCCCTGAATAAAACACAAAAATATAGGGTTTCTTATCAATACTTGTCTGGATTCCCTAAAAATCACATAGCTACAAAGCCAGCATTCACGGTAGGGCCATCATCGGCACGCCAGCGAAACACCGTTTCGCAGGCGGGCCAATGATGGCCCGCTTACCGCGGTATTTGGATCATCTGTCCTCTCATCAACTAAAATGTTTTTAAAACAAAAAAGTTAAATTTGGACCCCCTCTGACAAAACGTTCTGGGTCCGCGCATGTTAAAGACTGAGCAATTTTAGAGCCCTATGTATGAACAATGCAAAATTCGTTAGGGAGCGCAGTGACTAAATGGTAGTGTGCTTGACTCGAGATCGAAGGGTTACGGGCTCGAGCCTCATCGGCGGCACTGCTGCGGTTTGTGTCCTTGAGCAAGACACTTAATCTCTTCTGAGTACTGAGACCAACCTGGCATGACTCAAAGAATTTTAACTGCAACGCAAAGAATCAATTCAAATAAACAAAATTCGTTTAACACATACTGTCACAACGGAGGACTGAAATAATATTTTTTTTATATGACTCATTTCATTGGAAAATTAAAATGCTGATTTTATTGCTTGAATTGGCGATAACTCGGGTGTTCAGGTTTACAAATGCTTTCACGACTGTTCCGTGCGCATCGAAGCGTATTCGTTTGCATTGTCTCGGAGATTTCGATTTTCTCTGAGCCGACTAAAATAGATTATCGTAGGGCATTCAATTTGCTAAAACACAAAACTTATATCCACAATTTCATTGAGAGCGCATCCACTGATCAGATTGCGTATTGCAGTGATATTTACAACACATAAACCCCTTCTTAATCGGATAATATTAAAAAAAAAATATTGGAATCCAACATGATTCTATATTAACAGACCTTCATAAACTGCCTCTGTGACGTCATCAGGACACTTCGATAGCAAAGGGAAGTAACTAATTCAAAGGAAGTAAGCGAGTCGATATTTTATTGCCAAAGCGCACACGCTTAAAGAAAATGATGATTATACCCTTTTTATCACTGAACATTGTGGAAAATGAACTGAGATCTTAATAAATACATAAAATCCGACACATAAAAGGAAATTGCAAAGAAAAATGAAAAACCTTGATATGTCCCCTTTAAGTTAATCAAAATGACTATAAATAGACCCATGTGTGGCCTTTAGGAAAATGACGATTTTCGTGAAATTAACGCATTTTTAAGTAAGATTCCTTTAAACTTTTTCTTCAATTATCTTTTAGGCCAAATAAAAAAATATGTGGGGTTCAGGTTACATCTTGAAAAAAATTAGGGTAGGTAGGCAACTTTTTTTTTTTTTGAAACTTTTTTTTTCTTGGAGTGTATAGATCTGTTTTGAAATGTATTTAATAAGTCAAAGCTGCTATAAAAGAGTCCCTCTATTTCCAATACTAAAGAATGAATGCATAGAAACTTAGTTTTTCATTCAGATGATCATTTTGAGACATTTTTTCTGATATTTTTTTTCAACTTCAAAATTTGGAGAAAAAAAGTTTAGGGTAGGGGGTAAAAAATTAGGGACGGTCTTGTAACCTGAACCACACCTATTATTTTATTTGGCCTTATTTTTAGAATGTTTGCCAAACTCGCTTGTAGACCTCTCAAATTTCCAATAAAAATCAACTGAAACCTTGATTCACTCGGCTGCGACTTTCAGAACCCCTGCGAGCAATAAAATCAAAATTATTGTTAATTACTATTATTATTATTGTACCACTTATCGATTTTAGTCTATGTGATGATATTAAATAAAAATTATTTTCGAAAAATCTTCACTGAGGATGAATTTGAAAAAGAATTAAGTATGTAGGTTGGCACTCGGCAGCTCGGCTCGGCAGGGGCTTTCAGACCCGACCGGCACTGTGTGATGCCCTGGTAGTTTTCAAACAGTGAGCAGGGGTCAGGTACTTGTCTTTTTCTATGGACACAGCACCAGAATGTATCTAATGAAAGAGAAACAACAAATAAAACAATTTTATGCATCGAAAACGCTTTACAAAAAGAAAAAAATAGTAGAGTAAAACCGGGGTTCATCGGACACTTTTTCAAGATCGCTACTTTAAATTCGGATATTACCGATTGTCGTCGCATTGGATGACCGCAATGGACATCGCATTGAAGTGTATTCAATACGCGGTCAAAGGGAGGCAAATCTAGCGTGTTTAAGCTCATGTAGATAGAGTAATAAGCCTTCAAAGACCGCAGGGGTATTAAAGGGGTGGATCGGACAGCCATCGGGGTTCATCGGACATGCCTTGGGGTTCATTGGACAGGTCATATTAAGGGGGAAACGTCACATACAGATGATACAAAACTTCATACTGTTGTAGTAAATACTCAATACAACAATTTTAACTGTCAGGTGATCTGTCGATCAAATATTCCAAACAATGGATCCAGTTTTGACCCAACGCAACCACTCCTAATCGGCTGAAATGACAGTTTCACACAACGCTGGATCAACACAAATACATTGATTTAAAGCTCATTTTATGCTGTGGCATGAGAACTAAGGCCAAAAAAAAAAATAGGTGTGTTTACGGTTTGCCGACCGACCCTGTTTTATAGCTGCCGACCCTACCATTTTTTCTCCAAAAATAAAAAAAACGAGACTGTTGTCCGACCCTGCTCAAGCGGTCCCGGATTTTAGTACTGGTATTCAAATTTTTCGCTGATTCTATTCTATTCGGTATGTAGTCAAACCTTTTACGGATACCTTCGGATTTTGTCAATCCAAGATGGCGACGTTCTCGTCGCTTTTAGTTTCAAAAAATGTGATCACCAAGATCAGAAAAGCTTGTTTGAAGCAACAAGTCATCACCAGATGACTTGAGATATTAAATGACAACTATCCATGCGATGGCGTCTTTCTGCTTTGGGTTTATTTTCCTCTTCTGTTGCAAATAGAGGTTTAGAATTATCGGAAGAAAGAAAGTTAAACACATTTATCACTGACTACATTGACTCATGCTTTATTATTTACAATAGTGCCAGGTATGTTTCTTTTGTTCAGTGTCGAAGGTAATGTAGGGGAAAATATGCGCTTTGCCTTTGGACTTTGTCATAAATGAACCAGCCAATCAGTTTGATTTTCAGTTTGAGAATGTTTTCTAGTTTTATAAATTCCAGTCTTTTCTCATCTCAATATTCTTTGGTCCAAGTTTGGATCATATAAAACAGAACAAACCAAGTAATTTGCAGTCACTTTTTATTTTTTCTTTACAAACCTTGGTACATAAATAGTAAAAAAAAAATCGAGTAAAAAAAAAAAAGTTGACCTGACCTACCTACCCTATTTCAAATTGAAAAAAAAAAAAAAAAAAAAAAAAAAAGAAAATCGACCTACCTACCCTGTTTCAAATTTTCATCAAATAGTAAACACACATATTTTTTTTTTTGGCCTAATCAACCCTGGTAAAAGTAGCTCATTAACACTCATTAATTTAGAGTGATAAGTGTCCTTTGAAGACCGCATAACTTAATTGAACCGTAATTAGAAGTCTGCAGCATGTCTGAATTCAAAAATGATTTGAATCGTTGATTGAAAGTTTCCCCTATAAATCAAGTGAGTATGACCAGGAAATACCACAATGACACTGCAGACTGACGCACGACACCGCGAGGAAGAGCCACAGAACACTAACAGTCACAATTTAAAGGCAACAGGAAGATAATTAAAGTAAAGCAACTAGCTTTCTCTTCCTCATCAAGCCGATTGCAAAACTAGGAGGACACAAAGTAAAACAAGCATCAAACACAGAACCCCACAGACAATGGGGCAACAATAAACAATCCATCAACAACAACAGAACCACTTCCTTAGAACGGACAGCAGCCAAAGCTATCAGAGGGGGGGGGGGGGGGGGGGGGGGGGGGGGGGGTAAATACAGTTTAATGGTAAAACCATATTCTTGCTTAAACAAATGCTGGTGTATGCAGACATTAGGCCTAAAGAACTGAATGTTAACCAGTTCAGCAGGGTACAGGCCTACCTCGCTAGGTACATTGTGAGGATACTTATTTGGCTATGGCGAAAATAATTATTTTCTGTTTTAATTAAGATTCATAAATGTGTATCTTTTTGTCTTTCTACGCACATATAAATATAGTAATCATGCATGATGATGTGGCTTTATTCTTGAAAGGCAAACATGTAGATTTATTCTTGGATGGCCGTTTTTTGAGCTGATGCTTCAGTACATGTGCGGATCCAGAGGGGGGTATGGGGTCCGTACCCCCCTGGAAAACCACAAGTTCTATGGGTTTCTATACAAATTAGCATTTAGTTTAAACATTTTATTGCCAAATATATACAGCAACGGGGTTGGGTCACAAGTTATCACAACATTAGTTAGGACCCTTCCCCTACATAGCATTTCCCCCCCTGGAAAAATGTTGGACCCCCTCTGGAACCTTGGAAAATTATAGTTTTGTTTGAAATAAACCATTGTAAAACTGTAAAATAAGTTGAGGACTAAAAAAATGTTATTTTCTGGCAGTCGGGCCTGGACCCCCCCTGGCAAAAATTCCTGGATCCGCGCATGCAGTACGTCCCAGTCAATAATTTTTCACTCATATCGGGACGTTTTCCCGCCTTCATGAGTTGAACCAGTATCACAATGAGCCACTGTTGTGCTCCTAGAGAGAGAGAGAGAATCTACTGACGGATAGATAGATAAGATAGATAGATAGATAGATAGATAGATAGATAGATAGATAGATAGATAGATAGATAACATTTTTTATCAAGACAAGTCGGCTAGTGACGTGACATTATTGTCGCAAGATGCCTTTGTAATTATTCAAAGACAACAAATATCAATACTTGTATATTAAAGGGCAGCATTAAAACATATATATATCCTTTAGTTTGGATAAAAAAGAGACAGATAGGGGGGCTTGTAATCTCGAGCTTGAGTTGCACTTTACTGTCCGATGAACCCCTCCGTAGAAAATCAACGGTGAAAACTTGAGGGGTTCATCGGACAGCTTTTTCGCCCTATTAATCTGAACAATTGACGGATATAAATGAATAAAACAAACACTTTTATTTTCATCTAATATTTCTTTCATGTAAAAATCAATTTCAGTCACAAATTTAGCGTAAAAACCCTTGGACAGGATGTTAAAGTAGACCGGTGACGAATCTCGATGTTTTTTTTTCGGCGCCATTTTGTAAAAATCCCTTTAAAACAAGGCATGTTTTTTTGGAGCTGGCTTTTATCCAATGAGAACACAGCGTTATGACAAGCGCTATGCAAATTTTTACTGCAGTATCAGACAGAAGATTGGTAGCCAAAACAAATGGATAACTTCTTTCTAAACAAGTGTCTGTCGGAAGAGCTGTAAAGCTGACGTAAAACGACCTGTCCGATGAACCCTGCCGTCCGATGAACCCCGGTTTTACTCTAGAGTTTGTTCTTTTATTTAATCTCATGATTAGTTATGTATATAGTTAAATGTAAGACAGTAGAGGACCCTCCCCTGTGTGATTACTGAGACAGTGTTTTTTTAACACTGATCAATGTCCAGATAAGCAGAATGTTTTCAGAGTGTAAAATTGTTATAATTTTCTTATCCATCAGTGTTGTGTACTATCAAAACAATTGTCTCATTGAGACGGCTTTTTCAGTTCCAAAAACATATATTTTGGTTGAGAAATAAGAAAAACAATTGCCAAATACGCATTCTCATCTGGAGGCCTGACTGATTCAGTGAACTTGACATTGCTCCATTCTGTCAGTGGAAGGTCACAAAGCCGGATTCAATAGCATATAAAATCTATATTTGTGATGATATTGACTCACTTATTGGAAAGCAGAACTGAAGTTAATCCTCTTGAACACGACAAATGGATATTGAGGGCCATTTTTTAGTGAAAATCTTGAAAAATAATTCACGAAAGTTTCCACAAGAGACGGTGTAATGGTTCCTAATCCCTGTACAATTTATCCGGAATCACTGTCAGTTCGGGGCTCGTGTCAAAATTAGTAAGCATGACAGTCGTGTTTCAAACACAAGTATCGGCTTTCACAAAAAGCCACAGGCCTCTTCTTCTTCTTCCTGTATAGTGCATGGCCTTCTCTGAAGCATCATCGCACTGACCTGACATAGATTGGCTCAAAAGGAGGTTGGAGATATTACTCGCCCCTTCTAATCGGTGTATACATTTCGCATCTTAATTTTAGCATGTTCTAATGTTAAGGACTTCAAATGTACAGAAACCAATTTTGACTGCTAAGTTACAAGGTTATCAATAGTATAAACTTCGTAAAGCATTTTCTAAATTCTACCATAGACACTCAGAGTTAATTATTAAATACAACATTGCTTTAAAAACTCTTCTGCAACAGAGCATATCAGAGTCAGTATTTTATGGCGATTTAGTTTATAAATTCAAAAGAAATGTCGGAAAGCCTAATTTTAGTGAACAATTAAAAAAAAATAACCAAACGCCATAAAAAGTGGAATATAGCATGCAGAGATGAGGTAATTAAAATTGTAATTAATTGTAATTCAATTACATTTTCTAAAGTAATTGCATGTAATTCTAATTCTGACATTTCTTTAATTACAGTAATTGAAAGTAATTAATTACAGGGTAAAAATGGGAGTAATTAACAATTACTTTCAATTACATGTACTTTTTAATTACTTTTCAGATCAGTAATGAACTTCAGTTACCTAAGATTATCATAGATAGTTACAATACTGCTAAGTGGATTGTTCTTGGCTGTTGTCAATGCGTATCATATGCTGTGCTCATATCATTTTATGAAAGTTGAATGCAACATGAAACATGTGAATGGGAACTAGTCATACTATTATAGACATTAAATTTACCTCTACTATTTTGAAAACAACATTTTTAAGCATATTATATATTCTTTGTTCATCTACTTATAAAAGATATGGTTTTGTGACAATCAACCTTTTATTGTTAAGATACTAAAATATGCAAAAACATTGAAACTCATAAATGATTCAAATTATGCTAAGGTACATGGCCAAATCTATCCACTGCATTGTTTTAAATAATAATAATAATAATAATAATAATAATAATAATAATAATAATAATAATAATAATAATAAAATGGGATTCAGAAAATTGGATTGACTTTAGTGAACCGGGGGCCTATCATTGTTGATATAATATCAAAAAAGAAAAGGAAAATAAAATAAATTAGATGCTTCAGTTGGGATCTAACTAATGACCTCTTGCTTGCAAAGCTAGTATTTTAACACATGAGTAATATGTCAGTTTATCACCATCGGGTATTTCTTGTTGTATTTTAGGGCAAATTTTGAAAGCCAGCCTTAATAGGGTCACACAGATTTTTTCAAACACTTTTTGAAAACATGAATTCTCTGACATGTAACCTAGTTTTACAAAAGAATTTCCCTGGTTAATCTCACACAGTTTTAGGGCTTTTCTCAGGTCAACGTGCATTCCTAAACTTTGTTCTATGGTGAGCTACTAGTTTGAGAACTTAAGCAATTTACAGATGTCCAGAAAAAAATCTGTATTTTCTCTTCTGTGATCAAGTCATCAATTACAAAAAAAAAACACAACAACAACCAATTTTGTATATTTCATTTCTTTCAAGAGTGGCACCAGAGTATCAAACAGCTTAGAACCAGATAAATTCTGACAAAATGTCGAATTTTATACTTTACTAAATATTTTTCAGATTATTAAAGCAGAAATTCATTTTATTGAAACAATTTAGATCTTCTACCACCTAAACCTAAATTCACTTTTAGACATGTGAAGAAAGGGATCCAGGAATTCCATAAGAGGTTTATTTTGGCACCTGCAGATAAGGCTGCTAACAATGTAAGTAAGGTGCAAAGATCAGGAATCGATACAATCAAGTACCACACCTGACCCGGGATACCAATGGGAAAGTGACAAACTCACAGTTAGACACCACAAACGAGAGCCAAGAGGTCAGCCCTTTCCCAGCAGGTGTTGGAAAGCCTAATTTTAGTGAACAATTAAAAAAATAACCAAACGCCATAAAAAGTGGAATATAGCATGCAGAGATGAGGTAATTAAAATTGTAATTAATTGTAATTCAATTACATTTTCTAAATTGTGGTCGTTTGAAAAAGGTACTATATTAACACCCTTAAGCAAGAACTTAGCACTGCAAAAACATATGAGCATAACAGGCTTGATGAGACGTCTATCGTTGATAGACATCGATGCCATTTGGCAGCTAAGTTTTGGGTGTTTGTTGATGAGGACCATAGCAAGCTTCCAACGATATACTGGTTACCTAAACTTCATAAACGGCCCTATAAGTCGCGTTTTATTGCTAAATCTAGTTCATGTACAACTACCGACTTCTTGCCTCACTGCGATTAAAAACCATGTCATTAAATATTGCACAACTGTTTATGAAAGGAATGGTAAAAAAATATTTTGGTCTATTAAAATTCAGGCGAAATTCTTAATAAATTAAAGTCTAGAGGTTTTCTATCATCTAGTTTGTCTACATATGATTTATCTACTCTCTATACTACATTGCATGATAATCTAATCTAAGAAAAAACTAACAGAATTAATTGAACAAACATTTAACAGAGAGGGCGCACTTTATTTGGCTTGTGATGATAAAATGCCTTTTTTTTTACTTCTGAACAACCTAAACGATATAAATTATGGTCATGTCAGCAAATGTGTGATGCTCTCCATTATCTTTTGGACAATAAATTTTTATTAGATTTGGCTCGAAATGATATAGACAATTGTAGGTATTCCAATGGGTACTTATTCTGCTCCTCTTGTTGCAGATTTGCTTTTGCTTTGTTATGAGAGAGAGAGAGAGAGAGAGAGAGAGAGACTTCATGTTGTCTCTGTCAGACAATAATCAAACTGACACTATTGAAGCTTTTAACTCCACCTCCAGATATTTAGATGACTTACTTAATATTGATAATCCTTATTTGAACAAATGGTAGGTCAGATGTATCCTACTGAACTTCAGTTAAATAAGGCGAATTCTTCTGATAGTGAAACTCCGTTTTTGTTGCTTTGCTTAATATGTCTTCCTGGTGTCTCGTGATGGTTGAGCGGCTCTTCCTCGCAGTGCCACGGGGTTGTCTGCAGTTTGTGATTGTGGTATTTCCTGATCATACTCACTTACTATTTTTGGACTTGAACTTGTCCATAACAAATGGCATAGTTTCTTCTAAAATTTATTATAAATGGGATGATTTTAATTTTGAAATAGTAAATTTCCCATTTCTTAATGGATACGTTCCTCGCTCCCCTTCCTATGGCGTATATATTTCTCAGCTTATTTGTTTGGCAAGAGTGATTTCTAATGTTGATGACTTCAACAACATAAACTTATTTTTAACTGCTAAGTTATTGAAACAAAAAAAATCGAAAAGCATTTTCTAAATTCTACAACAGACACTCAGAGCTTATTGTTAGATACAACATTGGGTTATAAACTCCTCTGCAACAAGGCGTATCAGAACCTATATTTTATGGTGATTTAGTTTATAAATTCAAACGAATCATCGGAAAACCTAATTTTAGTGATCAATTCAAAAAGATTATCAAACGTTATATAAAGGTTGGATATAATATGGATGTCATGCGACAGTCTGCATGCCTGGATTTAAACCCAATCACGTATATAGCTATGGTTTCCTCTTTAATTGCACGACGGTGGGTCAGGCCTCAGACTCTATAACGGCTCTGACATGAAGCTTTAATCGATGGGTTGTTGCCTGATGCTTATCTGTAGCTGGACCCACCGTGGCTCAATTTGAGGTTTTCTTTAGCTCTGTCTATCTGTGGGTTGTAAGCCCTTTTCTATGTTTCATCATAGTGTGTTAATTTGATTAGAGTGTTTCTCTATGATGGTACTTTGCAATAGCTAGAAGGCTTCCATGCGAGCTGAACATTTTTTGTACTTCAACAACAGCAGAATCTAGGGCGAAGATTTGGTACCGGTAAAATGCATTTAAGCCCCCCACGTGGCTTAGGCTGCTGTCCGTTCTAAGGCGGTGGTTCTGTTGTTGTTGACTTGTTGTTTATTGTTACTCCCATTGTGGGATTCTGTAATTGTTCTATGTTTTGTTGTACGTTATTTTATGTCTCTTTAGTTTAGCAGTCATCTTGATGGGGAAGAGAGAGCTGGTTGCTTTGCTTAGTTTGTCTTCCTGGTGTCTCGTGATTGTTGTATGGTTCTTCCTCGTGGTGCCATGGGTTTGTCTGCAGTTTGTGATTGTAGTATTTCCTCATCATACTCACTTACTATTTTTGGGCACAAATATCAGAACTAGCACAAAATAATGTCAGAAATGGGAATATTTTGGTTCCTGATCATTCATTGCAACACAATCAGGTTTTATAAAAGGCTAACAGCTCTTGAAAATATAATATAAACAATCCCTACATGTAAGCACTACATGTAAATAACAGCTGCCAACATCAATGTTATTTTTCAGGATGTTCTGGCAGTAACTGATGGGGAATATTTTTCAAAGAGCCAGGCATTAAAATTGAGACAAAAGAGTAGACTACCCATATGGTGTACATCTTAGATTTTTATTTCCTAGATCTGTGTATGGTCCTTGTTTTGTTATGCAGTACTTAAAGTCATTTCTAGTTTTGCAATCATCTTGATGAGGAAGAGAGAGCTTATCTTGAAGAGAGAGAGAGAGAGAGAGAGAGAGAGAGAGAGAGAGAGAGAGATAGTTGGTTGCTTTAACTTAATTGTCTTCCCAGTGTCTTGTAACTGTTAGATGTTTTATGGACCATTTATGCATTGCCATACAATCATAGATTCACAAGCTGACTTAGTGTATAAATTAAAAAAAATTGTTCAGGGTGGGTAGTCAGGTGGTTGCATTACACTGTTACGGATATTCTGATCGAATGTAAGTAGATTTCTCTATGTTTTCTCATCAACACCCAGAAAGTTATACAATATTTTCCAGCCCACATTTTCCCCGATCAAACGCTACCAGGATGTCCTCTTTAAGCTTTTTACTTTGAGTACAAACTCTGTCACAAAGAAAATAATTGTCATTCGTATAGTTTATCTCGATCTTCGCCACTAAAAATTTTGCGACATAGTCTGTACTCAAAGGAAGAAGCTTTATTGGGATATCCTGGCATTGTTAGATCGGGAAAAAGTGGGCTGGAAAATGGTGTATAACTTTCTGGATAAAGATAAAAACACGCAGAGAAATCTCTACTTACTTTCAGTTAAAACATCATTGTGGAAAAGAAGTCGGACATTTTTCCATAAAGTATATCCAAGCAAAAAAAAGTGACAAGTTGAATTATAGTATAGGTTTGTATTGATAGGGTCTATAGCAGCCAAAGAATGTTAATAAGAAAAAAAACGTAATCAGAAATGATACAGCAGTTCTAAGAGCACACAGGTAAACTTACGCTCATTGTCATATGGTACGTACATATAAAGCTATGGATGTGTGCAATTTGGATGGCCATGATTGCCGTATATGTGTGATTGTATGGTTATATTTTAACAATTAAATGGTCATTTCAGACCAGCACTCCTCTAGTTTTTCTTGTTGTTGTTAAATTGTTATATCTTGCTTTTTGACACTTTCTTGCAGTTTTTTTTTTGTTTGTTTGATTGGTTGTTGGTCTCTGGCTAAGATAGGGTGAAGAATCAATAGAAAACGAAAAAAGGACACATATTGATCAACTTCTTAACTTTACTTATTTCATATAAATAGTGCAACAGAATACTATTTAGGTTTACAGTACAATATGAATATATTAAGCAAACAGTGATATATTATTCAAAGTAAAGAAAATATTTTAAATTAACTATCCGCTATCATACTACAATAATTTCCCTTATTAATGTCATTATTTCGTTTTACAACCACAGCATTTTTACTTGCAATAAGTTTTTGAGATAGTTATTCATTCGGCGAGAACCCAGCACAGGCCCATAAATGATTGGTACTTTCCAATGTGCTCCCTATGTTATGATACTGTACTTTACCCACTACATTACAGTACAGTACACTCGAAACAGGGTCTTTCTATACACGACGTGTCACGGATTTACTATGCCGAGCAATAAACCAATCACAACCAACTTGTCTTTTGTCTTATTAAGATGATAACAGGGCGTAATGATCAGCAATGAATTGATGAAAAAAAAGACCGGACCTGTGGAAACAGTAGCTATCCCTGCCGATCAGCACATCACATACAACAACAGAAGATCAAGACACAGACATAACAAACAACTGAAAATAGAAAGTGCTTATTCTGAAGTATACAGGAATTCTTTTTTCCTAAGAACTATTAAAGACTGGAACATATTGCCACAAAGTGCTATAGACTGTGAAACGGTAGATAGCTTCAAGCAAATTATTTCTCGCGACTAAGTAACATCAGCGCTCACCCACCCTGGATAATTTATGCTAAGCGAATGAGTCCATTTCCAGTAACCTACAGATACAGATACAGAAACACCCCCAAAAAGTAAGTGAGTATGATCAGGACTGAAATACCACAATCACAAACTTCAGATCAAACCTAGGCACCGTGAGGAAGAGCCACAGAACACTAAAAGTCAGAATACAACATGAAGACAATTAAAGTAAAGCAAACAGCTCTCTCTTCCCCATCAAGAGGATTGCAAAACTAGAAGGGCATACAGTACTGAATAACAAAACAAGGACCAATAATAGACCAAACCACCTTAAACTAACACACAACACACCAAACCACCACCAAACCACCCCAAACCACCACAAAAACCAACTTCCCTGTGTTCAAATCACCCCCTGTCTCATCATAAAGTCCAACACCTCAACCCAATCCCAAACAGAAGATATGGGTCAGCACATACTATTTTGCTACTATCACATATGCGCAAAAAAGCCTCCTTTAAACGCCCATGCAGATGTATCCACCAGAGCTAGAGGTTTAATATTTGGTCTGAATCTTCATCTACGTTCATACTTTGTATATACGAACAGCGAAGGCTCTGGTGAATACTCTAAAGATGGCAGGCTCACCTGAGCCTTGGATGCATTGGTATATGCGATCAGTACCAAAATCTCATATATTGGCACATATATAAATGTAGAATGATATAAAGAACACAAACACATACTTCAATAAGTGGATAGTATCCACTGGGGCCAAAATACTCTGAAAAGTATTGAAATAAATTACAATTACTTTCACTGATCAAAAATCACAATTACACTACAATTACAGGACCAGTAGAAATGCACTGATTATAATTACAATTACTTTAGAAATGAAATGTATTAAAGAAAAGTTTAGAATTTGTCTTGACAAAATCACTGATAGATAACCGTTTCATTTGGCTAAATGATGATTTTGTATGTCTAAGTAAAATATACACATCACTGTGTAGTCTCTGAAAAAAAAAAACTATTTGTGTCAGAATGACACTTTAAAATTTGTATGCTGTTTTTCCATGCTTTTGTTGTGATTGAAATTAACACATGGAAATCACTTTTGGATGAAAAACATTTATTTAGCCATTCCACAAGAAAATGCATTTTGTGGCATACTAAGGGGATATACATGTACGAGTAGCTATTTCGATGGTCATAAGTACTTTTTCACATGATTCAGATATATTCAATGTTCTAACAAAAGATCTTCCACACCTTTGAGAAGTTGAGATATGTGGCACAACAAAATAAACTATGTGGTTAATATCAATCTTTACCAATAAAAAGCAGGCAATTTTTATGAAGCATACATTATGTTTGGTCCTAACGTTCATACATACTGAAAGTTTTCTGCAGAACACTTCAATGCTACAACTAGATGAATAAGCTAGGATGATATAAAAAAAAAGTAAGTTAGGGTGCAAAGATCAGCAATCGATACAATCAAGTACCACACCTGACCCAGGATACCAATGGGAAAGTGACAAACTCACAGCTATATACCACAAACAAGAGCCAAGAGGTCAGCCCTTTCCCAGCAGGTGACCACACGGCACAAATAAACAGACGCACACAAAGGCAAAACAAACACAAGACAGAAAAAAAAAAAAAAATCCACAAAAAACTACCGCCTTGGATTGGTCAGTAAAATCTTTTACTGGAGGGCTTAAACCGGTTTCATGGCGCCAACCTCACCCTTAATTCAGATGTGGATCAAGACACATAGATATTTGGTTTGCATGAAATACCCCTAACTTATCAATGCATGATCTCCCAGAACATATAAATCAAGATATAAAAAGGAGATAAAGCAAAGATAAGGACTCAATAGTAAATAAAACTGAATACCGGAGCAAAAGAAATC
The DNA here is from genome assembly GCA_964019695.1 of Loripinus fragilis. Lineage (NCBI taxonomy): Eukaryota > Metazoa > Mollusca > Bivalvia > Lucinida > Lucinidae > Loripinus > Loripinus fragilis. The sequence goes on from OZ026517.1 coordinate 90,847,202, forward strand.
CAACAGATGAACCCTGGTGGGCCCAACAAACAGCCAAAGCATCAGGCCCCTACCATCTCATCAATAGATAAGTCTTTAAGAATAAAACATAAGAACATATTTCTTATGTGAAATCAGCTAATCATGTCAACATGGACAGAACTAATTGTGTCATTTTTAAAGGCACCCAGCAAATGAAGTGAAAATAAAAATTAGAGCTGTAACGATAAACCGGTTTATTGGTATATTGCAATATTTGTCTGAAAAGGTACAATATATTGGTATGAAAAGCGTATTGCAATATATTGTGGTTACTATAAATAGAACAATAAGAAAAATAAGTATTTGATTTTGATATAATTTTCCATTCAAAAGTCAGAGGAATGTCATCAAAACTTATGGAAATAAAGTTATTTGGAAAAGAAATGTAGTTATGGTACAAAAAAGGTGCAAATAAAGGTTTAAAATCTGCTGGCTGTTAGCTGTTTACTACCATTATTCATCTACCCATTCAATGCTTTCACTATTTTTCAAAGTATAAATGATTGTTGATAAGATGCTGGTATCTATGTCATATCTTTAAACCTTAGCTTTTTGCATAAATGGAGCATAAATTTAAGTATTTTTAAGACAAGTATCGCTTAGAATCATGACTTAATGTAAAAAGCATGATATTTTGGTAAAATTGCAATATGTTTTTCACATATTGCAATATATCGCAATACGCTTTTGGCATATCGCTACAGCTCTAATAGAAATGGTATCAGTGTGAATATTGCTGAGTAAAATGTACCTCAATACACCATGTTTCAGCCTCTATTGCAGTATTTTTAAATTATTATTCTAATTTTGTAAATAAATCCAATCTGATTTTTATTATAAACAATACTCCTTTATCTCAAACATCTGAATAAAATTGATTTTAATCGTGAAAGTAACTAAATCTTTAAAGTTTGCTTTTATTGATGTCAACAAATGTCAGCCTTATCTTTTAATTTATCCACAGTGTACCTTTTCTCAATAATCTGAATCAAAATAATGCCATCAGTTAATTTCTAGTGATAATCAACTTTTCTAAAGTAAATAACCAATTGTATTTTAGTATTTTAAAGTAATTATAATTACAGCTAAATTATTTTCAGTCATTATTAAAATTACATTACATGTATTTGAGCCAAACCATAATTACAATAACATGCAATTACTTGGAATATTGTATTTAATTACATATAATTACAATTACTGATTACAATTACCCCAGGTCTGGAATAGATATATCAATAAGACACTCAGATAGGTCAGTATGCGATAGTCATGCCACCTATGGACAATAATGCTAGACTGCTACACTGACCACGTAAATGCAAGATTATTGGTCGACATGTGTTGGAGTCTATGATAATGTAGATGGAGCCTGAAGATGCCTCACACAAATTTCAAATTGGGGATTTTGGATAATTAAAATATGGATGAAACAATGTTTACTGCTTCCAATTTTATGCCAAAAGACCTTATAAAATCATCTGCATTCTTGAGAGAAGTAAAAAGTGTCATTCGTATAAAATTATACTAAATAGGAATTATTTTACTCTTGTCAATAAATTTCTGGATCTAAAATTGTAAGTGAGTATGATCAGGAATACCACAATCACAAACCACAGACAAACCCATGGCACCGCGAGGAAGAGCCACACAACCATCATGAGACACCGGGAAGACAAACTAAGCAAAGCAACAAGCTCTCTCTTCCCCATCAAGATGATTGCAAAACTAGAATGGACATAAAGAATCATAGAACAATTACAGACTCCCACAAAAGGAGCATCAATAAACAACAGAACCATTGCCTTAGAACAGACAGCAGCCTAAGCCACCAGGGTGCTTAAATGCATTTAACTGGTACCAAATTTTCACCCTAGATTCTGCTGTTGTCAAAGTACAGAAATGAACAGCTCGCATGGAAGCCTTCTAACTAATGCAATGTATCATCATGGAGAAACACTAAAATCAAATTAACACACTATGTACTGCTAAACAACATATGGACAAGAAAACTCAAGATTCTTCCAATGCTAAAGCAGGACAGCCAAAGTTAAAGAAGAAACTCCCAGCTTAAGTGGCAAGGGATCCTGCCAGGCGGAAGGAATACTTGAAACGCATTTTGGTTGCCAGACAACTTAGGGCTGAGAACCTCGCCAAGCAATACCTGCTGCAAGAAACAGAGACTGTAGCCAGTCCACAGGTTCTCTGTGGTGAGTCAGCAAGAGAACTCTGGCTTCTTGGATCGTACATCTGATGTTTCCGAGTCATCCCAGCTGCAAGAAACACAGACGGTAGCCAGTCCACAGGTCTCTGAGGTCAGCCTTGACTGGCCTTCCTTTAATAGCTTGTCAGCATATTAAGACAGGTAAAGACTAGTCACCATTGCTCCTATGTATAGCATACATATTGACGTCATGAGTGACGTGGTATTGGAAAATACTCGAGATATAAAGTGCATTTTTTAAACAACCCATTTTAATATGCTTATTTTGTTCTGGGCGTTTATATATATTTTTTTCATTTACTGAATTATCAAATTATAGCAACTAAAATTTTCCTGCAGTTTGTAACAAAAGTCATTCTTGAGCATGCACAGTCGCATGAGTAGGATTCTCTACCTGAAATTAAATACACGATACCTATCGTAATATGCGTAACGGAAGTAGAGCTTTATGTACGAGGGGAACCAATCTATGGTCAGCCAGCCAGCCAGAAATTTCTGGTTGCGTGGCTCGTACATCTGCTGTTTCAGTAGTTTGTTGAAAGACTGTGAAGATTCCGACATAGATGCGAGAGATCTGGATGAGGTAATGTCAGGTATCGCGAGAATGATTTCATATGTGGGGGCAGTAAAGGAGGCTTTCCACTAAATATTTCTCCATTGCCGACAGTGCAAAATCGCAGTAAAATAATCCATTCTGAAAATCAATTCACACATACAATTTTCACAAAAGTCTTTTATTTGAAATACCTGCCATTACTTATTTGATTTATGTTGACAAACATGGATGTTTCCCATCTCAAAAATGGTTCCGGGTCATTTCGGCCCATAGCAAAATCGGCCCATGTCAATTTCGGCCCATGTCAATTTCGGCCCATAGCAATTTCGGCCCATAAATTATGTCAAGCCGTATTTCAGAGAATGCATAACAACGGCGCTGATCAGGCTGCTCCAATGCACATGCTGGTCTGTACTTGTTAACTGGCACCAAATCGCAACTTTCTCACGGCAAATCTTACAGTCTACATGTGTGGCAATCGGATACTTTGCACACAGATCTGAATTATATTTGGTTCCTATATGATTTTTATTGATGTTCTTGTGAATAAATAAACTGATACATGCTGTATTCTTCTTTCATTATTCCATACGAATGTGCATAAACAGATGCGTTTACCGCTGGATTTTCATAAAAAGTAGAAGAAATAATCATAAATTGCCTATAATACAACTACAAATACAACTAGATGGTAATTTTACTGAAAAATTATATTAAGGGTTCGTATGCAAGTAGCAAAAGCTGTTTCGAGAGTGGGCAAATGTGCAGGTTCGTCTGAGCATTGGCTGTTCGCCTGTGCGATGAACGCTTCTCTTATACCTATCAAAGTATTCTAATCAATTAAAACCATTCAGCTTAATTGATATGTTTGTGTGTATAATTGCAGCTCTGAAAAATGCAGGTAAGCCGACTGGCTAATTATACCAATTGTAGACAAACATACTAATTATACCATACTTATCTGTGGGCCGAAATTGTATAGGCCGAAATTGCTATGGGCCGAAATTGCCATGGGCCGAAATTGTTATGGGCCGAAATGTCCAGTGACCTCAAAAATTAGTCATGTGTAAATAAGTTGGGAAACAACCTAGTCACGCAGCAAATAAATAGATGATTTTTATCAGAGAGGGTACTCTAAAAATCTAAACATTATTTTCCTGCTTAGGGTATAAAATGTTCAAACTTTCTGGATTTTGATTTAATTTTATCTGGCCTCTTATCACCTTCTAATGAGGTAGAAGGAATATGACCAAATGGAATGATCCACAGGAGTTTTATTCTGATGACTACCTCCTCCCCAAAAAGGGCGTGGCCACACCTCATGAATATTTAGTGGAATGCTACCTATAGCAGTCTACGATAATGGGTGGTTTGGGTAAACCATCTGGTTTGGGTAGACACCGAAATCGTCTACGCTCGGGGAAGTAGCAGTTGCGGTCCTTACCGGAAGTTTACAAAAAAAAATCCAAGTTGAAACAAGTTACCTTGGTCGTCTTTGAAATTGAAAAATAACTTATATGGCAAATGCGGTATGCATATTTTCTGATTGTAATGTTTAACTAAATAAAGTTAGAATTTATTCACATCAAGTAAAAAGCCTAAAAACTACGCCAAGGCAGTGAGACATTGTAAAACGGTTCGCATGGCGGGACATCCTAATTTCGAGACGATCCTAATTTCGGTGCAAAATCTCCACACTGTCACTCTTTATGGGTCATTGAATTTTTTATTCAATGTAAATATTTAGTCACTTGGTCATGTGTGAAAATTATATGGTAACAGCACCTTTAGTCTTGCTTATTTAATTGCCTGTGGAGTTTTTCCGTTACTAAATTGAGCAGTCCATAAATCTTCAAAAACAGAGGCTGGGCCCAGTCATGGATAGCAGGTCAACTCAGCCTGAAGTGAAGTCGGCCCCTGAGTCAAGCTGGCCTTTGGTCAACTCGGCTTGGGTCAGCTCGGCCTGGTGTAATTTCCATTCCAATTATGATTTTGGCGGTACAATAAGAATACTTAACGCAAGAGCTGCTCCTCGTAACGACTTTGAAAAATAAATGTTTTGTCACTAATTAATGAAAGCATATTTTCTAATTGACAAACATTGCAATTAAGCTCTTGATGGATTTAATTAAAGGTAAATGCGCAGTAGTGACAGTCATGCAAATTTCCGCACTTTTTGTCAAATTTGTCATGCGCGAGTTCCCATATCTTGCAAACATGGCAATAAATGTTTTCTGAATAGTAAAATCAGTGTAACAGTAAGTCTGATCTAAGTAATTAACAATAAAGGTGCTGTTTGTTTAAAAAAGTATGATTAGTGCGGTGCAGTATAGAAAAAAAGGATTGTTTAAAAAAGTATGATTAGTGTGGTAGTGGTACGGTATAGAAAAAAAAAGAATTATATATAGCCACACATTAAAAAAAAGGAAGTGCCTTTTGCCAGCCGGCTGTCAACAGCATTTTAGGTCTAGTACCAGTCGCCTGGCAATAGACCTAAAAGTCTAGTGCCAGCCAGGGGTCATTACTAAAACATGGAATGGAACACAGAATGGAATAGAACAAGGAATGGAATGGAACATTTTTTGTGATATTGAATGGAACGAGAAAAGGAATGTGGAATAGAATGGAACAGAAGTGGGTTGGTATGCAGAGTGTGATTGTCTCATTTCCTGTACATACTCACTTACTTATGATTTCCATATTGGAAGAGTTGAATGGAATTATGAACTAGACATAGAATAAAACATTACTCTTCAAAGTTTTATTAAAATATCTACAAATAAGCACTGCTTTGCATAATCTGAAAATTTATTCTCTACAATTTGGATGTGTCGGATATTGATCTGTTTAAGCCAACGCATTGTCGATGGTATTCATTGCCACAGGTATCACAATATATGTAAAGTGTGTGCGTGTCTGGCATATGGCAAAGGCAAAATAGATATCAAAAACATTTCTTTGTTGTTTTCTTTTGGGTTTGCTGTTTGTAATTGGAAATGGTTGAAGATGTTTATTTTCTAAACATTTGTAAAGATGGGACCTCATCATTCTTGGAATATATGTTTGTGTTGTTAGATCCCTACCAAACCCCAATGCTGTAGCATTGGCAATAGCATATAAACCAAAGTCATACCCATTTGTTTGGAGTGCAACATTCGGGAATATGACTTGCAGTTTATTTGCTTTTGTTGCCACTAAATTTGCAATTGTAAGTTCCTCTTCATGTAGCAAATCACTGTAATCACTGGGGGACCAGTTAATGATTTGGACAAACAGCTGATCATGGCAATGCAATGTACAAAGCCTTCTTCATATGCAATTTCATGGGTATTGTAGATGGCATCCTTCGTAAGCCATACTTCTTCCTTTTGGGCCGCTCTAACATTGTACACTTGTTTTACATTTCGTGGTTTTGAACAGCTTCATGACCGTCCTTGTTTTCACACACCATACCTTTGCAGATCTTGTGAGCCTTTGTGCAGAAAAACAGTTTTCCATGCTTTGCATTGCCATGTAGATCTTTACCTGACAAGCTTTCATTGCCAATGTAGTGCACTACAGCCATATGCTCCGTGTTCTCAATTGGAAAGTTAACTTCTCGTCTAAATCCCTTGTCACATTTTCCTGATTCGGTCTTAATACAAAAATAGCGTGGGGTCTTTTCTTGGAATAGGTTTTCTAGATCCTTGGTTTATCCATCTGTAAAGATAAACACATAGTTTCAGTTCTCTGTTACCCATATAAGCCTAGTAAACAATGCAGACCCAAATCAGATGCCACAGGATGTAGCGTCTGATCATGGTCTCCGCTGTTTGCTTACAGTCAGTTCTATCAAAATTGAATAAAAACGATAAATATTGCTCAGCATCCCTTAAAACAAAAGTGGACTGGTCAATTAGTAAGGTGGGAAATATATTAAATTAAACTGACAACATTTGTGCACTTTAAATAACAGAAAGAAGAAGAAGAATCTATACTACTAAAGGAGCCCTTTGCGCTCAAAAACTCGGAAACGGTATATTTTACCAGCATTTTTTCTACACTAAGTTATTCAGATATTGTCCCCATTGATAACTTCGATCTAACCTTCTTTTACTTTTATTTCGTTTTTGAGGTTTTTGATACAATTCAGTTTTAGATTCCATAATCTCCCATCAATTTTGACAGGGTAACGCCTTCTTTATCAACTAATGATAATGGACGATATCGATTGATGTTTTCATATTCTCCCAACTTCTACCAAGAAAGGCTGCAACGATTGGTCGTAAGGTGTATTTCCATATGTCGCGCGGTCATACGTCACTTGCAAGGGTCAAAGTTGACACGTGATGGTTATGAAAGCCGTGACCGCATGGTGCTGCCGTGTCCGATCTGCCGCGCCAGAAATCCAATTTCCCACAGAACAAAGAGGTTCAATTCTCTATTCACTTTTGCTCTATCCTCTGCATAAAATATTTTCTCATTTGCAAAATAAAAAGGTACGTAATAATGTTTTTTGTATATAAAAATAGATTTCTGGCACGGCAGATTGGACCGGTCATGGCTTTCATACCCGATAACATTTCTGTGCATGTCGATATTGACCTGATAAAAAAAACAAAGATGGATATTGACCTGATAAAAAAAACAAAGATGGCTGCTGTCAGCTGGGTTATTCTGTCTCGCTGATTTTCCACAAAAACAACAAGAGTGTTTCAGCGAAGATCATTACTGGTTTATCTCTGTCGATTCTGTTGGCAGAGAAAGGTCAAAACTTTTTCAAGTTGTGGTGCTCAAAATGAAGCGGCGATAACATTTTTTCTGTTCAAATTGCAACGACAACAGTGTGCATCACTCGAAAGATGCATTTGTATAGACATTTAAGCAGATTTCTTGGCCGATCACTTGACTTTTCAAGTGTTTGAGAGAGGTCTTGAATCTGAGCCTGTGGGTGGGGAAATATTGTTTGGGGTGAGGGGGGGGGTTAACGAATTCCAAGTGATTATTGGCGTGCATAGGCTCTCATCCTGCACCACAGGAAGCATCCTCGGTAACCCAGGCGTAACCCATTCCGTTACACTGCATTCATCTGTGATGAAAGGAGTGAAACGGAATGCTTCACCCCTTGGTTAACGAGGATGCACAGGAAGGGACATAGAAAGGAATGACAAAGTCTGTCAAAAGTTCATTGGTTTTATTTCAAAATAAACATTATCATTAAGCCTATGTTATGAAAAAAAAAGTTTTGAAATTGATTTAGATTTGGAGGGTCCGTAACTTACCGAATCTGGCCCAATTACTGAATCGGACCCAATCAAGGAACAACAAAGTCTGTCGAAAGCTCATTACTTTTATTTCAAAATAAACATTATCTCTAAGTCTACTACAGCATTTGTATTGACAAGGATTTAGATATGGTGGGGGGGGGTCTGTAAACTTACCGAATCGGACTCAAAATGGCCCGAAAATGTCATATTCTTTGTTGGCCTGAGTGGTTTCTTTTACTAGAGAGGTGAATATAAATTAATAATGGTACTTAGTTATTTTGTATGCAATAGAATATATTACCCGGCTGTTGTTGTCTGCTGTGTTGAGTTCCATACTTCCAGATAAACAGTGTGGACTAAAAGGCAGTCTTATCTGTGCCTACACTACTTGCCACAGCAGCATTTCAAGTCATCAACAGATGACACAGCAGACGTCTTAAAATTTGCAATTAGATGATGTGGGTAGCATCAGTTACACTAGGCGCTTATATTCATGTTCCAATGAGCGCATTGACCTAACATGCCCAACCCTCACCCCCACTCCCCCCCCCCCCCCCCCCCCAAAAAAAAAAAAAAAAAAAAAAAAAAGATAAACAAGCTAATTGACCATTTTCAGGCTTGATTCGGTAATTGGATCCAATTTGGTAAATTTACAGCAACATGTCTATTCAAATAGACCATTTCTCAACAGTCTGCCAAATAAGGTTCCAATCAGATTCTTTAAGTATTTTTGCTGCAGTTCAGTTCTTGCGACAAAAATAGTATGGCATTTAATTACCCCATGTTTCTCAAAAAAAGTTTACCTCACCATTAACAACTTATTTTAATATTAACTACATATATACATGTATGTATACCCTGCCTTTCGCTCATTTTCTGGATTGTCAAATTTCTGAAAATGAATAATGCACGAAGGTTTTGCTTGGAACAGGAAATGCATACTTTTAGGGGTGAAACCAGGGTGTGTGGTTTCAATACTTAGTTGGCACCTAAAGAGTTATTGTTAGTCTATTTCCGGCTCTTGCAGACTTTTTCTTACCGGTGTTCCATATATTTTTGATCATCATACGGGTACCTGTCGAATCAAAACATAAATAATCCTCACAGCCTATAGGCAAATAAGATAAAACTTGCCTGCCCTGAAAGCAGAGTTTTGAAAAAAAAATGCTGACCTACAGGCTACAGACCCCTATATTTTGGGTGCTCAAAAGAAAAGTCTCTTGAGACGGTTTGGGAGCCAAACACATATTTGGCCATTGTTTGGTTGGAATCAGTGTATCATACCGATTTGTTATATGGATGTAAGTAAGTAGTAAGTAAGTAAGTAAGAAGAAGTAAAGTTTATTTAAAGAGGGTGACTAATTTAGTAGTACAACTAATCTTCCATGAGGCCCTCAAAATAAATAATATGTACACACGCACGCACGCACGCACACACACACACACACACATAAAAAAAAAAACAATTCTACACAAACTATCAAATTTAAATTGTTTAACCCTGTACTGCTGAGCAAATATAGCTAAATTTTGGCAAGACTGTAAACTGAATGCAAAACTGGATCCTTATCAGCTGATAAAAGCTTTACAGTGGTATCGATAGCTACAGCGAACCCGCGATTCGACGTGTAGAAATGCCGTGTAGCCCTGAACACACCAAACCACTGGAAACTCGACTGTTTTACCGAACCACACCTATTTTTTGCTTTTATGCACAAATCATTTGCAACCATACCCCGCTTTTATGCACAGGTCATTTGCAAAATTGCTACCATGGTTTTATATTTTGGGTGCTCAAAAGAACCGTCTCATTTAGATGGTACTACATATGTTTTAGTTGAAAACATTTAAAGCGTATATACCGATTTCTTTTTTGCGTTTTCAAAGATGTAAGCTTTACAGTGGCACCACTCAATTTCTGGAATTTGTGTAAACGTTTACAAAACCGTAAATGCCCTATTTACATCCATGGTTTTATATCTTGGGTGCTCAAAAGAACCGTCTCATTGAGACGGCACTTTTGAGTACTCACAAGATATATATTGGTTGAAAACATTTAAAGTGTACATTGTATATACTGATTTCTTTTTTGCGTTTCAAAGATATAAGCTTTACATTGGTAACATTCGATTTCTGGAATTCGTGTAAAAATTTGTAAACATGGAAGTCCTTTTGCAACCATGGGTTTATATTTATGGTGCACAAAAGAAGTGTCTTATTGAGACGGTACATTTTAGTACCTACAACATATGTTATAGTTGAAAACATTTAAAGTGTACATACCGTTTTTTTTTGTGTTTCAAAGATATAAGCTTTACCTTGGTATTATTCGATTTCTGGAATCCGTGTAAAAATTGTAAACATGGTAGCCATATTTGCAACCATGGTTTTATATTTTGGGTGCCCAAAAGAACCGTCTCATTGATACGGCACTTTTGAGTCTGATACTTTTTTGTATTTCAAAGATATAAGCTTAATTTACAGTGGAATCATTTATTATGACGAAAGAAGTCTGTTGTTGTCTGGTAGTTACAGCGGATGTATATACCGATTTCATTTTTGCTTTTCAAATATAAAAGCTTTACATAGGTATCATCTCTTATGAAGAAAGAAGTCTGTTGTTGCATGGTAGTTACAACGAACCCGTGATTCAACGTGTAGAAATACTGTGTAGGTGCGTGTAAACGGAATCATTTCGATTTTTGGAATTCGTCTAAACCTTAACAAAATTTTGTTAATTGTGTAAGCTCTATTTGCAACCATGGTTTTATATTTTGGGTGTTTAAAAGAACCGTCTCATTGCGACAGTACTTTTGATTACCAACACCATGTGTTTGGTTGAAAACATAAATTAAAGTGTATGTACCCATTTCTTTTTATTGTAATAATCACTGTCCTCATCAATAGTCGTGAAAGATAACACAATTACCAAAAGAAATTGCCATGAAATTAATGCCCAACTTTTTGGACAATTAGGTATGGTCAAACAGTGCAGACCCACTTCAGATTGTCCCTAGAGAAGCAGTCTAATCAGGGTCTTCACTGTTTGCAGTTCTGTCAATATCTTTATTTGGTATTATTCTATAAAAACCCCTTTGGTTCAATTTTTGGCATATTTACAGCAAAGTTTAGGGAGTCATAAAATTTTGGAATATTACAGTAGACATTTTTCAAAACTTTGGATGTAATGCCACATTCATTAATGCTTTAACCATATACACCACTCTTAACTGATGGGCTGCTTAACTCAATCAGTAGAGTGTTACTATCAACCAAGTGGCCATTGGTTCGATTCCTGGTCTTTCTTTCATACAGAATGAATTTGCTGTATTCATGTTATCAATTATACTAATCTATACAGACAGAATAGAAAACTTTGGCCTATTTTTCCTGCAGTCACAAAATTTCGTATACATTTTAGTTCATCTGAGCCGAAGGCTCATAGATGAGCTTAGGGTGTGTACAGGCATCTATGGGTCTCTCTTAAGCTGTGAAGCTCATTCCATATTTCACTTATAGTATCTAGCCAGCACAAGCATGAGTAAGACATTAAAATATGGCCCAAGGTCTGCATCCCCTCAATATCTGGTCATCTCAGGGGAATGAAAAAGCATTGGAAAAGGACTAAAGTTGATATGACAACTTACAGTTTTCATTGGCATACATATACGTTGGCTGTCGTACGGTACAGTCACTTCGATTAACAGTATAGTAGTGCGTTATGCTATATGCGTTGTTTCGATCAAGATTCACCCGTGGGTCGTTACCGCCTTATTTTTGAGTTAGGTTGATAGAAATAGATAATATACTTTATAACAGAGTTATGGCCCTTGATTCATAGCAGAATTTCCTTAGTATTTATCCTACTCTTAGATATTGAAATGCTAACAATTGTTCTCAATTTTAATATTTATGAGGACATCTGCCATGCTCAGCCGAGCTCAGAACACTTTTCATCATAACCCGCGCTTGCGCGGGCCCGTTTCTAGTGCAATTAAAAAATAGCGACTTCCGTGTGTCCATCTGCCTTCCAATTGTCTTTCTTGCCTCTGGAACTTTTAAACAAAAATATCTCCTCCTTTTGGTCGGAAAGGTATTTCTGAAATAGCATCTGGATACTCGAATAAAGTGAGCAGGTCCGCTCCTAGTGCATCTTTTGTTAGCAACTTTATGTTGTTTTCCACTTCCAGCATTTCACACTATTACAGAGATGTCACATACTGCATAGCAACGTCTCAATAAAGCCTCCATTCTGCTCTAGGCGGTATATCAAGTTCAACTTCCGTTCCATGTTCTGTGCATCTGTGCTTGCATATTTCCGTTCCAGCTCTGTTCCATGCATCAGTTCCAAAGTATTTCCGTTCCATGCAACTGTTCCAGACTACGGTTCCATGCAGCTGTTCCAGAGAAAGTATTTCCGTTCCAGCTCTGTTCCATGCATCTGTTCCAGACTTCTGTTCCATGCAGCTGTTCCAGACAAAGTATTTCCTTTCCATCTCTGTTCCATGCATCTGTTCCAGACTTCCGTTCCATGCAGCTGTTCCAGACAAAGTATTTCCGTTCAGCTTGTTCCATGCATCTATTCTAGACTTCCGTTCCATGCAGTTGTTCCAGACAAAGTATATCTGTTCCAACTCTGTTCCATGCATCTGTTCTAGACTTCCGTTCCATGCAGCTGTTCCAGACAAAGTATTCCATTACATAATTTGAACACATTTTGGTTCCAGAGTAGTTCCATGCATTTGTTCTAGACTACCGTTCCATGCAACTGTTCCATTCGCTATTCCATTCCATTTTGTGTTCCATTCCATTCCCTGGTCTGTTCCGGGTTTTTGTTGATAGGCCCAGCCATTAATATAAGTATATTAAACAATACCAATACACATATATAAGGTAATATATATAGAAATTGGTTAATGTATAGCATTTGAGCATGAGATGCTGCATACTGTTTGCATGCTTGAACCTTAGCCGTGTTTCACAACATGTCAGTTTATGACAATATCATGTCACATTCTCAATGACGTCATTTTCACACACCATGTAGTTGGAAAGTTTTAGCATTTTTATTGCATATCACTTTCAATGAAACACATGAAAAATTATGGGCCTGTCCTTCCTTGCTACAAATTTGTAATTTGCAGGTGGTACTTCTCTTTTTACAGAAACGGACAGAGCCTCGTAAGATTTCCTTATCAGAGCCAACTGTTGTGTCTATGTACATGTAGTTTGCTACCCATGTACTTGTAAATAATTCCATGTGTGTATTGTAATGGGTTGACAGTTGTGAGTCATAACTGCCGAATATCGCGTAGGCCAGCATGGTAAAAATAAAGCCAATGCACACAACCAATAAACAGATTTATGCAACATGCTTTCACATTTTGAAAACGATGTTGGTAAAGAAGTAATACGTCATTATGTCGTAATGTTACCACTTATGCACAACTGTTCTACCACCAGACAGTTACTGGGGACATTGTAAACAAAAACAGATGTTTTGTGCGTAAATATGAAAATTTCAAATGCCACAGCCCCTAATAAATGTTCACCCCTCTCCGTGAATGGTGATCTTTTAATAAATGCCTGGGTGATTATTGAAATAAAGCAAACACTGTAAAGAAATTTATTTTGCTTTTATCTTCAAAGAGTACCAAAATAGTCTTTTAATGCATTACATTGGGTTTAAACAATATTTTATTGAAATATTCTACATTCATACAATATATACATTGTCATCGTGAGGGCAGGTGATATGTTACAGGATCTGACAGTCAGCTACATGTATATAATAAGTTTTTCTGCACTTTACATTTAATGTTTCTATTTTTGCTCAGTATAGCCTTCTCTAATATAACTTCTTGTTTTGCTCAGTATAGCCTTCTCTAATATCAGGGACCAAGCTGGCCCAGAATTTTAGGGAGAAGTGACTTCTCCCTGCAGGAAAATTAGGGAGAAGTGACAGTCAGATAGGGAGAAGTTATAGCGCAAAATTACTGCATTTTCTGTCAATTTAGAAGCAAATTAGCCATTACACATACTATTGCCATTTAATGGAAGGAGAAACACTATGCAGTGGTAGTAGATTGTCTGAAAATGTCACCACAACTTGCATTTGTGTGGTGACAGAATGAAAATGAGTCTCCCTAAAAAAAGAAAAAATTTTTTTTTTTTTTTTTTTTTTTGGGGGGAGACTCCCACTTCTCCCTGGGTCCCATTTAGGGCGAAATTTCGGCCCCTAGGGCGACTATTTCGCCCTAGTCGCCCCCTAGCTTGATCCCTGTAATATAACTTTTAACCCTTTGTATTCTGATGGATTTTACCTTACAAATTGATACAATAAGTATGGGACCGCTCATTGTGTAGTTTAAGGGGTCACAGGTAGAATTTTCTAAATTATAATGTATTCTGACTCTGAAGGCTGTTTTAATCTTAGCAAACACTGCAGACCCTGATGAAATGCAGCATTATGCTGCATTTCATCTGTGTCTTCACTGTTTGCCAAAGCACCTGTTTAGGGGTTTCCAGTATACAAAGGGTTAAAGCAGCATAAAACGGAAGTTGGGGACATCTGTGTCATGTGGACACACATATATGTTAACATTGTTACCTAATCCCCGTGTTATAGAGACATAAAGGGCATATTGTTATTGTTTGGTTCAAGTAATTCGTTATATAGGAATTAAGTATTTATGCCAATACTAACCTTTGTTTGAATTTACCTTTTATTGTTGTTTTATGTTTATAAATATTAACCCTTATTCTGCTGACCAAGTTGCACATTCTCTTGATTGGGGATAAATTGAATAATTTGCATTTGCATTTATTGCTTTTCTTACACTATTTGATTGGCAAACAGTTTTGATCCAGATAAGCTCAATTTTCGTCTGATCTGAGTGAAAAATGTTAGCTATTTCTGCTACAACAGAGTTAATTGCTAGTAGCATAAGAAACAACAAACAATCTGGTTAAATGTACCAAAAGGTTTTATAACTGGTTTGCACAAAAAGTAATGTTTTTTAATGCTTTCTCACCCCCACTATGTTTTGTCTCGACAATGTTTGGTATTTATCCGCTACATACATTCAAGTGCACTTTCCACTAGATTTTATCATGGAAGTAAACAGCATGAACGTGGGAGCATTCTGAATTGGTTCCATATTGTTTGCAATACTGCTTGCCTAAGAACATAAGCCGATGAGAAGCAGACAACAAAAGTTGTGACTAGGGGGAGGGTTAAAGCTATTTTACTTATTTTTTGGTGCTGCATCCATATGTCAAAAGTAACGGCATTCTAAGTACTTCTATAGACTATAATAGTGTCTGACATACTAAGTAATGTGAAGAACTGGCTTTAAAAGACATTAAAACTGACTTATATTTAACTTATACTGAACAAAAAAAGAAACTTTACACTTACTTTAATCAGTAACATCTCTGTCAATACCTATCCAATGTAAACATTAATGAATGTTTAATTCTCAGTAGATTAGTGTAATTGAAACACAGCTGCAACATGGTTGTTTGACTGGTAGTGTTAGGAATGAGTAAGGGCTCAAAATAAAAAATCACACATCAAAAATCAATTGTTCTGATTCTTGTTTTTATCGTCTGGTATGAACTGTTGAGGTGTGTAGCATCTACAATTGCCGTCTAGAACCGCTTAAGCCAATGCATGAGTGTAAATTAACGGTCTAGTCTTGGCGTTATTTTCTTACATGGCGTGGATCCTATGCATCGATAGATATTCCAGTCTGCTCAAACCGTCTCACGAAGCTATGTGCAATAACACGAGAGCAACCAAACATCTTTGCCACACGTTTTACTCTTGGTATGGCGGCAACCTACCAAAAGCCTTCTTACGCTCATTTCAGGGGTGATAAAGTTCAGGATTAATCTGGATTTCCTCATTGAGCACTCATGCATTTTGCATATAAGATAAAATTAATTACTGTTGTCATTTGTTATCAGAACCTATCATGATCCTTAAATTAGATATTTAAGATAAGATAAGCATAAACTGATTGGTTTCTATGGATGTTTTGTTCTTTTAAATATTTTATTGGTGATTTCTGAATATTTTTGGCCAAGTTCAGGATTGAGCTGAAAGATTTTCCTGATTGAGAATCTTGGACTGTTACCACCCCTGTCATTTTGATGTACTCGTAGCATTAGTACAGTATACTTCACTTACGTTATTTGTTGATTTTCTCGAAAGACTCCCGAAAAGTGTGTTTACATATTCAAAATATCGTAATGATAATTTTCTAGACTTAAAAATGCAGTTTGACATTTTTTTCAACGTTATTAATGAACACCTGATCAAGTTTGAAATTTTTTTGCATGGTTGTCTTGTCAGACGTGTAGCCTTTATATGCGCATACTTTTTTAAGTAATGAGTTTGAGTTAAATTGGTTCAATTTCTATTTGTTCAGTATATAAAAACAACCCAAACTTCATAAGATTTTCCTTGAGCAGAACCACTGATGTCAATAAAGGTGTTTTCATGTGTGTGACGTTAGCTTAAACTTAAACGTAAACAAAACTTTAACATAAAATTTTACCTATCTTTTTTTACATTTTTTTAACTCAAACTATCAGGAATAGTGAATGAAATCATTTAAGAACTCCATTGGAAACTTAAGAAATATTGCGTTTTAAAATAGTTGTGTTCCTTTTTCTGTTAGGTATATAAATTCAACAGGTAAAGATTAAGAGTTGGAGTTGACTGTCTTAAAGTATTGTTTCCATTGATTATTATCTACCTATTATGAGACTTACTGGTGACATAGTTTAATTGGAAACATTGTGTCGAGGATTTAAAATAGTAGGGCTAGTTTTCTTCAAGTGGTAAATCTGTTATTTTATGCTTATTTAATCCCCTACAAGTGCAAGTTAAGAGGAATGTTTTGCTCTCCTATGTGAAAGTTTTAAAAAGCCCCTGCAATGGCTTATAAAGATCGAATCTATACAACCCTTTCTCCTCGCTAAGGTCACCAATTTTGAAATGAACTATTGAAGATTTGTTAAGCCAGTGTCCTACTGAAGCAGGATTTATTCTCTTTTGAAAACAGTGAAGATCCAGATTTTCAGAATACATGCAGGGTTTACAATATATGGGCCAGCACAACAGATTTTGGTCCTTATAGCATATGCTCAAAACCCAGGAAAAAATGGATCTGAAAATGTCTTCTGCTGAAGTCGTCTGCTGCAAATAATTGCCTAACATTACTGACGAATTAAGTATAGAAGCAAACAGTGTGGACCCAGAACGGACTGCTCCTGGGTCCACACTATTTTCCATAGAGGCTTCTTGAACATTTCAGCAGACGACTTTTGTTGCCATTGGCACATTAAGGGTTAAAACACCCATGTTGATGTATTCAGCGGAGGCGAGTTCAATAATGCTAGCGCTCTCAGGCGCTCGTTGTACTGATGTCCGGCTTTACACATTATGAATAAAGATAGGTACCAATCAACGAGCGCTCGGCGAGCACTCGCATTATTGAACTCGCCTCTGGTCTAGCTATATAGAGGCATATGATTGGTCTGAGTCTTTACCTACAACCACAGCTTGCATATGGGAGAAACGAAGGCTCTGGTGAGACTTTATGCATGGTTGTTGCATTTAGTGTATACCCATATGGTCACTTCTACATGTACCATAGAAGATTCCTCATAATTTTCAGTTCATATAGACTTTTGTTCAGTGGTTAGAGCAATGAACTTGTACCAACACAATCAGAGTTTGATTTCTAGCCAGGGTGTGTGAACTTTTACAGTTATGCTTAAACTTGTTTCAGCTTTCATGTGGTATTAAAGGCATTTTGATATGCTTCGTCTCGGTGTATGTCATTGGACTTATTATCTTTGTATTTACTGTATTGAAGTGTGGTTTTTGAATTTTTGAATTCTTTACCATCTGGATGATACCCTTTGCAAACAGTTTTGGACCCAGATCAGGCCCAACAAAATGTTTGACATTGGGCCTGATCTAGGTCCAAACTGTATGGCATCCTTATCATATTTCTGTAAAAAAAAATAAAAAGTTAATTTTAAAAAATATCATCTGTTCAGAAGATAAAAAAAAGTATGAGGATTTTACAGCAAACAAAGAGTAAAATACTTTGCTATACTGACGGGCAAAAGAAACGCTACAATAGAATTTTGTCAGGTTAGACATGTGGTTCACAAACACAAGCTGCACAAGCTTACCATTGACCAGAGCATCAGGGTTATTTGAATATATTGATTTTTGTTTATCAGGCTTGTTGATTAATATACATGAATATTTTAACTGCTGTCACTAATGTTATTTCCTTCTGAGTAATTTATCGAAACTTTTGCATGTAGGGTTTCTTTTGCCTGCCAGTATATTTTATTTGTGGTCAAGCATATAGGGTTATGAATGTATAATGGTATGTAACTCTTTCCCCACTAGTGGTGACTTTTGTCGTCTGCTGATCACGTTTGCAAACAGTTTGTACCCAGATCAGGCACGTCAAAATGTCGGGCCTGATCTGGATCCAAATCGTTTGACACTCTGATGGTATTTCCATAAAAATTTTTTGTAAACATTAATCGAAAAATAAATCAGTAGATGACAGAAAGAGCAAGCAAAATTACCCAGCATGCAAAGAGTTAAACTATTCTTGCAATAGTGGCTATTGATCGCTTAAAAGGTTGAGCTTAACAAAATGAAGTTTTCATCATATTTTTTTGTAAACATTAATTTTGAAAAAAAAATCGGCATACATGTATGACGGAAAGAGCATGCAAAATTACCCAGCATGCAAAGAGTTAAACTATTCTTGTGATAGTGGTATTTGCGGGGGTATTTGTCTATTGATCGGCTCAAAAGGGTGAGCTTAACAAAATGAAGTTTTGCAACATTTTTATCACAGAAGATTTATGCAAACAAATCCCACCATAAGTGTAAATAAATCAAAGGATTTTGTCAATGTTGTAAATAATGTCACAACCAAGGTGGTAGAAATTGATACAAAGCGAACCTTGTTGATAACCTTACTGGACTGTGTGAATCAATGAGATGAGAATTTGGGATTACGCATTTCATTTGTTTGTTTGATTTGATTCTTTATGTCCCATCAACAATCTTTCAGTTATGTTGGGAAGGGTCTTCCTGGGTTGAACCAGTAGTAAGCTAGGATTAATGTGTCATGCTCAAGGACACAACACAGTGATGCCGGTGAGGCTCGACCCCATGGCCCCTTGGTCTCGAGTCAAGCACTCTACCACTGAGCCACTGCGCTCCCTATTACGCATTACATGTTCTTTTTTATCTTGTTATAGACAATTTGAATCAAACCCACTAGCCTAGCTCTTTGCCTCCTAGTGTTGTCTGCTGATAACCTTTGCAAACAGTTTGGACCCAGATCAGGCCCGACATAATGTCGGGCCTGATCTGGATCCAAACTCTTTGATACTCTGATGGTATTCCTGAAAGAATTTTTCGAAAAAGTTGATTTTGAAAAAAATCAGCAGACGACACAAAAAGCATGAAAAATTACCCAGGGGGCAAAGAGTTAATGCACAAGTAAATGAGGCGGGTTTTTGATAATATTTGCTCAGGCCCTCCATCACTTTAAATAGTGAATTAGGCGGGTACAATGCCACTTTATGATTGTCATTTTTGACTTAGTTTATTTTCATCTTGCTACAGTTGTTCAGAGTGCATCTATGCACTGAGTAAACTGTCCTATCTTGGATGTTGGATCCATTTGGACAAGTTGGCGCTAAGTTTCTGTCGACATCCAGGCAAAGTAAAAACTGTTTTACAAACTCAATACCATAGTAGGTCCATATACGCAAAAAAAATGATTGTAAGATTGTGATTAGTTGCGTGCATATAGATTGCTCAAAGAATAGGATTTGGGTACTCAAAAGAATCACTTTGGGGTGGTTCTTTTGGATGTCCACAATCTTTGTTTTAATAAAAAAAAATGAGTTTTATCACATGACATCGCGTCTGGAAGTGATATAACGCCGAGCAATAGAATTGATAAAGCTTTTATTTATTAGAGGTTTACAGATTTCTTAACGTTACATAATGACGTATATTAAAACGTTGCGTAAAAGATGATAAAATTATGACGTTTTCATGCCAAAAATGTGAAAATGTGATTTTTCATTAATTTTAATGGCATGTGATTATTAGAATCTAACATTCGTGCTCCTGTATATTTGAATTTATTAAACTCGTTTTATAAATTCAATAAAACATGAACGCTCATGTAAGATCCTCTATGTAATTAAAAACACAAATATAGATGAATTTAAATGTGTATTTCAGGATGATGGTGTGAAAAGATCTATGGTGGTATAATAGTGTCAGCGCGGAGAGTCATTATGTCATGGCGGGGATCTACAGGACATATTGATGGAAATGTACCAGGTATGTAGAGTAGACATAGGAGCTAGCTCTTGTCCATAAACTTTACAAATTGAATTTTCATAAACTGTCAATTCTTATAGTATTCTTACCTTTCATATTTACCCTTAATAAAATATTTGGATAGATAGGCATAAGCAAATAGTGTAAACCCTTATCAGACTGCTCCTACAGGAGCAGTCTGATCAGGGTTTACCCTATTAGACATTCCATCACTACCTTTAACACACACCTTATGTGCGGATCCAGAAAATTTCATCAGGGGTGCCTGATAACTTTTTTATTTAATCATCAAGATATTTCACAGTGGGCCTTACGGACCTCCCTCGTGGGTCCATTTGCTTCTCAATGGGTGGTCCATACCAGAATTTCTAAGGAACCATATAGCCACTTGTGATTTCCCAGGAGGGGGGGTCCAGACCTCTGGATCAGCAGGTTGTAAAATAGACAGTGAAATAGATGGCAAAGAGTTAGGGTATTTTGGGTAAATACAGAAATGCTCATTTAGACTTACATAAATAATTTCTATGGCGCCTAAACCAAAATTTGTGCCATAAACATCCTAGGCTATTTAGCAGCATCAGTAAAAGATATTCAACACTGTACTCAGTACTAGTGAAGGCCCAGATCATCCAGAATATTATGATACATTAAGAAAGTTACAAAATTTACCCAAAGAAAGAAGACTCATTAACACTTTGTCTGTGATTGTTGTCTGCTAACAGTCTGGCCCCAGAGCAGGGCCAACAAAACATTGGGCCTAATCTGGATCCAAACTGATACTCTGATGGAATTTCTATAAAAGAATTTGTTGAAAAGTTCATTTTGACAATCAGACAACTTAAAAGAAAGCAAAATTACCCAGCATGCAAATAGTAAACAGCTCTTAAATTTAGCAGAATGATTCCACCTCCCCCCCCCATCCCACCAGTCACAATTTTGTGTTCTTAGGCTACCTATATTGCAAACAACATGGACCCAGATCAGACTGCTCCCTAGCTGATCAGGGTTCATAGTATTTGCTTCCATGATAAAGAGCTATGTGCATTAAGGGGCCTTTTTGGCCCCCCTGTGAGGCTAAAATATACTATTGCCATAAAGTTAAGCATATTCCATTTGATAACAGCACGTAGGTTTTAGAAACAGTAAGAAAGGAAACTTTTGAGAGATACAAAAAAAAATATTGTGGTAGACAATAAAAGCAGAATACCAGTGATTTGATAAAAAAAATGGCATGGAATCTCTGACTTGTTTATAGGCTGCAAACACCTTACAAAAATTACCCATAAATTTTACAAAATTCAATGAAAACGGCATGGAGGCGAAGAATCAGCAAAACTTTTACAATAAGGCTGCGATAGTTGTAATTTCTTCAAATCTTTCTCTTTGGAGCATACACTTTCAGAATCTGGTGCAAAAAGTCACGAAATGGCTCATAATGATCCACTACTACCGGTTTATGTTGTGTATAGCCTTCACACCGTCGAATAACAACTTGGCACACTTTCATCATTAAGTTCACTGGGTGCATGCGTTCAAGACATGAAATCCTGTCCCACTCATGCAGTAAAGTCTAGCAAAATTCACAATGATTTTGCTACGGCTTGTTCCGGGTTTAAAATACGTCAGCAGTCGAGCTTAACCCACATGTGTTCGATAGGGTTGAAGTCCGGCAACAAGCTCTGCCATGGAAGACAAGTGATGTTCTGTTGATTTTTGTATTCCTCGATGATGCGAGTACAGCGAGGTCTTGCAATGTCATCTCGGAGCACCATGTTCTGGCCATCTAGCAAGTCCAAGGGTGACCTAACACCAGTTTGCAGGATTTCCTCCTGGTACTTTTGAGCATTCAAAGTCCCAGTTACCACCTTTAACCGTGTCAGGTGGTTGGCAGATAATGCACCACGTACCATAATGCTTCAGTAACAATTCCTTGCACTCAAGAATCAATGTAGACCGTTTCATTTTTGTAATACTGCCACTCTCTGTATGTTCTTTTAAAGGTCTGCTTACAACACTCTGAGACACGTTTAATACCCTTGCAATGTCACCTTGTTTCATACCAGCGTTCCTAATGGCAATTTTACACATTCTGTCATCTTTCTTCTTTGTAGATTTATCTAACAAACGCGTTTAAAGTCTATTTCATGACTCAACAGCAATAGAAATTCAGTTTTGCATATCAACTCTTGGACAGTACTGTGTCGTAAGCTCCCCTTCATGGACAGTAGTGAATGAAACTAATCAAACTTATCCAGATTTGGTAGCCAAAATACAAGTGTACATGTCAAATAAAACCCAAAACTCAAATTATTTTTCATTTCTTCAAAAATCGGGATTGTATAAAAATATGCTTAAATTTATGGCAATAATATATCAAAATTGTTTTTCACCAATTTGTTCTTATTAGTTTATTAGATCAATGACCAAAGTGTAAAAGTCTCAAATTACTTTGACTTTTACCGTTGCTATGGTACCAAAAATTGCCGCCAAAATGGGCTAAAAATAGGAAAGAGACCATTTTGGAGCTAAATTGAGAGGTTTGACAGAAAAATTAACATAGAGCACAAGCAAATACCAAAAAGATATTTTAACAGAAGATGAGAATTACCACGGCACACAACATATTAAAAGGATTTTTTGGTATTTAGCTGTGCTGATATCTTATTCTTAAAAAATTGGTCTCAAAAAGCCTTAAATTTGGTCCAAAATGGCAATTTCTCTGTTTTAAGCCTATTTTTTTGGCCATTTTTGTTACCATAGCAAAGGTAAAATTTATATAAAAGCCGAAATTTTACACTTCAGTTATTCTTCTAATAAATCATTCAAAAGAAATTGGTGAAAAGTAATTTTCAGTTTTTGCCTCTAGAGGGGGCCAAAATAGCCCCTTAATGCACATAACCCTTTAGGCTGAAGTGCGCTTGAATATATGTAGCAGATGGGCAATTTTTTAAGGACAAAAATACATTGTATTGGCGGGATAAGGGTTAAAAGCCCTAAATAGAAGAAAAAACAGTATAACGTTAAAATTTTGATATTTTTGCCTCAAAACATTTATGTTGGTGCTCATTGGAAGTGTCAAGAAGTGTCAATACCCACAGTGTGTTTTCTTTGAGAAATAAGAAAAGTTGCCATTGGGATACCCCATACTGCTTACCCAGGGATCTAGCTCTTAATGGAAACCCCTTAATGGGTAGTTTAGCAAACAGTGAAGACCCAGATAAAATCATCATGATCTAGACTGTTTGCTAAGACAAAATCGATCTTCAGAGAAAGAAATGCAATAATTTTTTGAAATTTTTACCTGTTACCCATCAATATACACAATGGACCATCCTGACGTTACTATATCAAACTTAATGGAAAAGTCCATTGGTCGAAAAAAGGGTTAATTACCATTATTTTGTATTTCCAGATTATCAGAAGATGCTTCATTCTCGCTACCCATCTTCTGGATGGAGTAGCACACACACCGGTTTTCCCGGGCTGTCCGGGAGATCACAGTCCAGCAATTACCTGAACGCCAGAAATCGCCACTCCTATGTCGATCCATCCCGACTGTCTGGTCGGCCGGTATCCCCACCGTACCAGCCGTCCAAGTATGGATTACCGTCGGATATTTCTTACAACAACCCGGTTGGAGATAGTGGCATGTACAGAAGTAGTAACTATGATGAAGATGTGTTCCACAGAGAAAACGGATATGAACCGAGCTCGAATTATGGATACACAGCCAATGAATTTGATTTTGGGCCTTACAGAAGTAATAATACCCGCTCAGCAGATTATTCTAGTGATACAGGAGGTCCCTACAGGAGCAATATTCCACATACCGTTGATTATTCTAGTGATAGCGGAAGAGGTCATGTGACGCGGAGTAATGTGCCCCATGGTGTTGATTATTCTAGTGATACTGGGAGGGGTCATATGTCCCGGGGTCATGCTCCACATACTGTGGATTATTCCAGTGATAGTGGTAGAGGTCACATGTCACATCACATGACTGATTATACGAGTGATTCAGGGTTGAGTTACAGAAGACGTAAATCATCCGAGTTTGATTTAGAAATTCCCAGTCCTATTGTAAACAGGAAAGGAAAGGCAGTTAATGTTAATGACAATCTCTTCTCATCACCAAGGAAAATACCCCCCTCTGAATACTCAAGAATGAATGACAATAGGTCTCCTGTCACAATAATTCAACGTGACTATGATAGAAGTTATTATCACGGAGGCCAACGTGGGAGAACTTCACCTGACGTCATCAGAGGTGGATCTCCCGATCAACAAAGAATCTCACCGCATGACAAACAAGACTCTCCTCGTATAACCAATCATAATCATTCTCTGGACAGTGATAATCAGTCACATGACAGCAATCATCAAGCACCTAATGACATTGATCATCTGCACTCTCATGACACAGATCCCACACATGACACTGTTCACATTTCTCATGAAGGAGAGCATTCACATTCAGACGGTACTAACCACATTGATTCTCATGATGTCGATCACATCCCATCACATGACATTGACAGTATACACGCCAATGATGCCAAATCTACGAATGAAAGATCTCATACAGATGAAGAAGAATCTCGTCCTGATTTCATGTCACCGCCATTATACCGTGGCAAGTCAATGGTGAATGAGCCAAGAGTCACCAAGAAACCTCCCCATAAAGCCAATGATTTGACCCAGTGGCAGCAGAAACACAGACATCAAGAAACTCACAGTGAATCTGATTCTCAGGTAAGTATTGTTCTCTGTTTTGCATGGGTGAAAGTTTTCAGAAATATTCCTAAATTCAGGATTTTCTGTAGAAAGTCAGCCTCAAAATACTGAATTATGCTTATTATAATAGCTCCTCTATTTTGTGTTTTGATTCCCTATTAAGGACATTTAACCTTTTAAACTTGAAATGATTTGTATTTTTAAGCATACTGCAATTATTATAATCAGAATTTCTAAAGTTCTGGATTTTGGAAATTTTCAATTTTCTCCCATGCATGGCTGAAATTCCTGAATTCAGTATTTTGAGTTTGACTTTCCATGGAAAGCAAATCAGCTTCTCTGATTTATTTTCAGTTTATCTATAGACTACTGACCATTTCAACTATTTTTTGGTATTTCATTATTTGGCCTTCATTCCTGACAGTTGACTTTAAGGAAACTCAAATCTAATAGTCAAAAAGTCGGTTGTGAGACCTCACCTCCTCAGAACTAGCAAAAGCTCTTTTGAAAATGCAATCTCATTTTGCATATACAATATTGTTGATATAAAAGTGTAGGTTTTCTCGCACACCAGATCGGGATTTCCGCTGTTTTTACCCATACGAGATAATTCTTTCTCACATACCAACGCGTACGAGATTGAGTGATCCCTATGTAAGCTCGCTGTCGGAAAAATCTGTCCCACATCGCTACCCATGTGAGATAAGCGTAACTAATACGAGATAAGCTACACGCGGCCGGTTGCTAATGTGAGATAACATTTTAGGCGCATGACTGTATTCCTTCGAAAACAAAAGGTCAGGAAAAACATTCTATGTTGAATTTTCAGCGATTTAAGTCGGCCTTCAACTTGGTTTAAAGTAAAGCTGCGCAGTTTTACTTACAACCTTTATTCAATGCTTTGAACATGCTTAGTGCATTGCGATTGACATATTTAACCTGTTGTGTTGGGCATTGAGTGACTGAATCCACCGGGACGGGGAGCCTTGACGATGTAAAAACACACCACACAAACACATTTTCCTCAACAAAATGACTTACTTGAGTTACTGTGGCTGATAAGCTAGTTCTTGTAAATCCATTTTGTTGAACCATTTGTTCATTGTTTAATGCGTTGTTTATTCGCTGTTTCAAGTTGATTTGCACAGCGCGCGTCATTGACTGTAAACATCGATCTCAGTGACGTCATCAACAAATAAAACACAGTACTGTACCGTAGGGTCGTGGTATATGAGAAAAAGAATCGATCATTGGTGTTCAGTGGTTCCAGAAAAATCCCAACCCTCGGGTCCACCGTTCAGTGGGAAACTCGGCAAGCCTCGTTTCCCACTGGAACGGTGGGCCCTCGGGTTGGGATTTTTCTGTCCCCACTGAACACCAATGATGGATTCTATTTATCTCACATACCCCATACCAACCCGTAGGAAAGATAAAAAATGAACAGCGGGCCACACGTCGATCTGTGACATTGTAATGTTAAAATGACGTCACCATGTCGCATATATGTCGCATCTCAGCGTACCTGTATTTAGGATTTTCTGGAAGCCTTTTTCATGTTTTTTCCAATTTAAAATGGGGTGTTTAGTGGTGAGCAAGAAAAAGAATCCATAATTTGTGTGAGGGTTGGGTAGAAAAATCTGTCACTCGTGATCACCGTTTGTCATCACTCGGCAAGCCTCATGATGCCAATAGGTGATTCTCAGGATAGATTTTTCTATCCCACCCTCATACTCATGATGGATTCTTATTTTGCTGCTCATTTAGACCTGGGGCTCACAAATGCTTGAAAAATGCTTGAATATAGAGGGATTTCTTATTGAAAATTAAATATGTGGCTAACCCTTAAATAGTACTGGCGATTTACTTAACCCTTAATGTGCCAATCGCAACAAAAGTTGTCTGCTTTTCTCGTAAAACAGGTTTTACTGTTACAGTTGTAGGGCTATGCCCATTACCTGTAAGATGGGCATGACAATATTATTTTTAAATAGTATATTTTACATGTAAACATGTAGTTGGACAGGTTCCAGTGAGTGCAGCATATGCAGATGGCAACAAAAGCATTGAAAGAATATAGGGATCACACATGTTTTTTCATGCATTAACATTTGCCGGGTCCCGAGGATGCTGTTTGAACACGAGGCCTATCGGCCTCGTGTTCAACATCATCTGAGGGACCCGGCAAGTGTTAATGCAATGAAACAAACATGTGTGATCGTTATTCTTGCATATTTTACCTTATTCCAGCTCAATTCGCACTGAAAACGCCGCTAAAACATTAAATTGTCCATTTTCTTACACTGGATTTCTCTAAACAAAATGGCGTAGGCTGTGTACTTTCGAACGTCATAACGTCAAAACCGTACGCAATGTTTTTACGAACAAAAACATCGGCGAAATGATCAGTCTGGTCCGCAATGCGTTCCATATAAAACGTCATGCAAATAATGCAGGGCTCATTTTAAGTATTTTCAAATTCAGACCCATGTTCAAACAGCATGTGAATCTCCTGATTTGAACATGGATTTTCACTCATTTGACAATGGCTGTAAACAGCTATACGAATAGATATCTATGCAAGAATTAAGCACTATGCCTGTTGGTTACTTAGACTAAGATGCAAAACTTGTATAAAAGTGTTAGCTCCTCTGTTTTCCAGGTATCCTACAGAGGTAGCCACCTAAGCTATGAATCTCGTGATCATTACCGCCATCGTGATCATTTGATGTCACCACGAGAAAACCGAAGTCAACAGCTTGAAAGTATTCGAAGTGCCGCTGATGCCATAATTCGGGACAAAGATGCAATAATTGACGAGTAAGTAGCAATTCATTTACAATTACGGCTGCAGCAGACTACAAATTTTGTGACATCTTTTCTATTTTTCGAAAGAAATAAGGTATGATTTTTCATGAGAATCGTCTGCCAGCAGTTAGTAGCACTTAATTTACAATTAACCCTTAAAGTGCCAATTACGACTGCAGCAGACGACAAATTTTGTGACATCTTTTTTTTTTCGAAAAAAATAAGGTATGATATTTCATGAGAATCATCTGCCAGCAGTAAGTAGCAATTAATTTACAAATAACCCTTAAAGCGAAAATCAGGACTGCAGCAGATGACAAATTTTGTGACATCTTTCCTATTGTTTGAAAAAAAATAAGGTATGATATTTCATGAGAAAACAGCAAAATTTGAAATTGTCGTTTGCTGCAAATTATAGGCGGGCTTTATGGATTAATTATTAAGAGATTTAGATCATTTTTTAAGATTTCATTATTAACCCTTTTCTTGTCAGTCATGACTTTGTTGTCTGCTCTCTTATCTGCTTATGTTTTTACGTAGCCTATATTAATGAAAGCAATATGGACTCGCAGGGAGCAGTCATATCAGGGTTCATAGGGTTTGCTTTCATGATAAAGTCAAGCCTGAAGTGAACTTGAATATATGTAGCAGATGTATAAAGCAGACAACATTTCTAAACAAAAAATATTGGCGGGAAAAGGATAAACAAGGCACTGCCTATGAATTAGCCTATTTGGTGAGCTATACCTTACTTATTTCTCTGTGAAAACATTTGTTGTTTCACAAACACTATTTGTGTCTGACTGCAGATATGTGTCTGACTGCAGGTCTAGGGGTTGCGAGTTCTATCTCCGCCCAGTCCCATACATTCCCGGAGATTGATCATGAAATAATTTCTACAGCCATAGTCTTCCCTTCCGCTGATTCAAGAAGGGTTGTTGTCAATTACAAGTGAAAGTATGTACATGAAGTAGTGGTCAACTCAACCGCTTAGTCAAGCTTGCCCAGGAAAAAGTGTGGTTAGGTGAACTGACTGTTAGACATGACCATAGCTGTTGACTGGGACATAAAGAACCAAAGCAAACAAAACAAACAAAAACAAACACTATTTTGTAGTTCCAGATATACTTCTAGCTTCACTTGATAGCTCCAAAAGTATGTTTTACTCTACCTGTCTTCTACTGATAACTTTTTAAATCAGTTTTGAACCCAGATCAGGCCTGACAAAGTGTTGGGCCTGATATGGATCCAAACTGCTTGATACTCTGATGGTATTCCTGAAAGAACTTTTTGAAAACATAAATTTTGAAAAAAATCAGCAGACGACAAAGAAAATGAAAAATTACCCAGCATGCAAATAGGTAAAGAATGATGTTTCTTTTTCCAGCCTCAGACAACAGGTACTGGGTCTTGAAGAAACGATGAAAGAATATGAAAACAAACTGAGAAGAAGTTTAATGTCAAGATCATCTGATCAAGGAGAACCTAACAATTTCTCAAAAATGAAGGTAACTATGAAGTGTCAACATGTTTTTCAAGATTTAACACTTTTTATCTGATGGATTTTTCCATAACATATTGATGCAATAATTGTGTGTATTAATGGGTTGCAGGTGAAAATTTCTAAATTATGATGGATTTATGTTCCTAAAGATTGTTTTTATCTTAGCAAATGGTGCAGACTCTGATGTGACTCCTTAAAACTCAAAATTGACAGAGATGCATTTTAGTCACATGGTTTGTCTGCTTGTAAGCAATTGGATTAAGATGCTGTGATATGCATGCGAAGACCAATGAACAGTAAAATGCTCCCCTCTCAAAGCCGCTGAATAATTTAATCTGTTTCTCTCTTGTTAGTAAATCAGCATTGTCCGTTGCGTTTGTAATTTTTCACCATTAATTATCTCATTTTATAATAATGAATTCCGGTTGTTCTCCAGATACATTTATTACCGATTCCTATTTATAGTAACAAAAGTAGGTCTTACAATAATAATATTCAGCTTCAAACTTTAGAAAGTTTTAACACAAGATATTCTGCCAAACTTGCATATAATTTTAGTGCCATTTTTCGCTGTCTGTAAAAAAATATTTCACACAGCAATAGTGGAATTCATCTTTGAAGAAATTAGCTATCACATGTTAAAGGTCACATTGGCAGTCATTCAAATTTACCTGTTGCTTGAATTCACACGGATTTTCAGGGGACAAAAATTACACTTGTCTGCTAGTAATTACGAGTGAAATCTAGAAAGGACGAGTAATTCTTCCCAAACACTCATCTTATAGGACGAGTGCTTTGGGAAGAATTACTCGAGGAAGTAATATTGCATATTACTCCCTTATGTTCCTTATTGCGTATGCTTTTTAAGGACAAGTGTATGTGTTTGCAGGAGGAGTGAAAATTGTAAGTCACTTGTCCTGCGGGACAAGTGCAATATTGAAATATATTTGTCCCCTGATTTCCCTAACTAGCTCTAAGCTGTTTCTTGTTTTATTTTTCACTAGGATTTAGAATATAGAAATGCCCAGCTGAGAACACAGGTGGCTAATCTGAAACTTCAGAAGGAAGCTGAGGTAGAAGATTTAGAGATAAAACTAGGGTAAGGGTCATTTAAATGTCCAGTCTTTCCTATTATCTCTTTCCTAGTTAGCAGTGACTATTGTTATCCGCTGCTAACCTTTACAAACAGTTTGGACCGAGATCGGGACCGACGTTGTGTCAGCCCTGATCTGCATCCAAATCATATGACACTCGGAAAGTTATCCTGAAAGAGTTTTTTTAAAAAAAAATAATTTTGAAAATAAATCAGCCAACAACAGTATGAAAAAATACCTAGCATGCAAAGAGTAAGGCTAGCCTATATGAGAAGGTGCTTTACAGCATATCTGCCTTAACCCATTTAAGCCGAATGGAATTTCCCATTACACATATTATCAATTGGACCAGCCCATTTCCGTTTATAGGATTGTTTGGTAGTATTTTTCATGTATTTTCAAATTTTAATACAACATTCTGTAAGCAAATAAGGGAGAACCTGATCAGACGCCGCGTTCTGTGGCGTCTGATCAGGTTCTCCAATGTTTGCCGATGTCCAACAAAAAGGATGCTAGGCTTATATGGGTAAAGATGTACATGCTCTTTAAATATGTATGATTAGCTCTTCAGTGGGGCTTGATGTCAAGATTTTTATTTAAACCTTGGTCTTCTTCCATAAATTATGGGTACAGACAGGGAAGGCTAAAGCAAGAGCCTTCAGTGGTTGTCTATGCAATAATAAAAAAGTAAGTGAGTATGATCAGGAAATACCACAATTACACACTGCAGACCAACCCACGGCACCGAGAGGAAGAGCCACATAACATTTATAGTGACAATATTCCTGAAAACCCACGATCAATATTCCTGAGCCAGCTCATTTTATCTTGCAGGGGTGTTGAGCATGAAGTAGTACAGTTAAGATCAGCATTAAGAAAGAGTCAGCCTAACCATGCAGAGTTTAAAGAAAAGGTCAGTATTAGTTCATTGTTAGTTTAACCCTTTTATATGGAATAGAAACTTCCATCCTTATACATGTAGTTTGCATCATTTTGGAGTGATACATCATTCATTTTAACCCGTTTCCTGCCAGTCACAACTTTTGTCGTCTGCTTTTCTTGTCTGCTTATTTTCTTAGGTAGCATATATTGCAAAACAATATGCACCCAGATCAGACTGCTCCCTTAGAGCAGTCTGATCAGGGTTCATTTTGTTTTTTGTTTCAATGAAATATCTAGTCTGAAATGCACTTGGATATATTTAACAGACATAAATAGCAGACAACATATTCAGGACAAAACAAATAGGGGTGGGTTAAGTTTAAGGGGTTACAAGTTGAAATAATGCTGAATATTGCATTTATGATAAAAACAATGCACTGCAGACTCTTTTAAGATGCCATATTTAGTGGCATTTCATCTAGGTCTTTCTGGTTCCCCATAGGGCAGTCTGTAGCGAGTCCTACTGTAGATCCAGCGGTCGCGAATTTGATCCCATCCCGGTCCCATACTTTCGTGGAGATTGACCATGAAATAATTTCTACGGTCATTCTCCTCCATCCGCTGATTCAAGAAGGGTTGTTGTCAGTTACAAGAGAAAGTACAAAGTACTGGTTAACCGCTTAGTCAAGCTTGCCGTGGAAAATGTGTTGCTAGGTGAACTGACCGTTTCAACATGACCAAGGCTGTTGACTGGAACATAAAACTTAAAACCAAACAAAACCATCTGGGTCTTGACAGTTTGCTAATATCCCATTGATGGGATGCTAGCCTTAAATTGGTTAAAAAGGAATGTATTTGTTAAATTAGTATTCATTTTCAAATACCAAAAGCTGACCAATGGAATAATAGGTTTAAATTGGCCTACTTCTCAGTCTGTAGAGTTCATAATTGTTACACAGGTCCCAAGGTTATAAAACTTTCGTGCTCAACTCAACTGAGCACGAAATTTCAACTGCTCATGAATACTAGAATACCGACAAACGAAGAAGTTTCTTGCTTTAAGTCTCTCAGATATTGTAGTTATCATGCTAATAAATGTTAATATGCCAACAATTGTTGGCATTTTAACATTTATGAGCAGGATAGATTGCGTACTCATTGAGTTAGCATGGAAAAAACTTTACAACCTCGACGCCAGGTCTTCTATCATATCTCACATTGTTTTACAAGATAAGTTTTGTTGAAACAGGTTAAAAATCCAGAAAACCTTATCTGGTGTGCAAGAAAATTCTGGCTGGTCTGCAGGAATGGAGACAATACGTTTAAGCGAACAATACATTTGAGCGAGTACGTTTGGGTGAACTTTGTATGCATACGTTTGAGCGAGCCTTTTTTATTCATTATACCTTACCTTAAGCCTCCCAATACAAGCTCAATGTCACATATACAGATGCTGGGCCTCGACACTACGTACATTTATCATAGAATATTTGAGTTCTTGGATAAACTTAAATCAGTTCAAACTAAAACCAACTTGAAAATTCCTGCACCATGATTTGCAGCTCTGCTTGTAAAAAGAGAAAGGGAAAGGCTTCAAAAATTGAGATATTTGACTGGAATATGAAATAGTAATATTTTATCTGGCTAACTGAGGGTACCTATGTGTACTTGAATACCTATGAAAAAAGTTGCTCAAATGTATTCGCTCATTCGTATTTTAAAAATTCGCTCAAACGTAAATTTGGAAAAAGTCACTCAAAAATGCTGTGCCCGCAGGAATAAATACTCTGTCATCTATCTGTATTGGTCTTTCTATATATTTTCAGATCATGCAGAAGGATAGAGAGATAGAAGAATGGAAAGACAAGTTTACTGGAATGAAAGAAAGCCACAACAGTCTAAAAGGGAAACTAGATGGCCTTGAAAGATATATCTCAGACCTACCAGCACCCGAAGAACTCAACAAGAATGCTGAAGATATATCCTTTTACCAATGACCGACATGGATTATCACAGGTTAAGATAAACAAATTTTTTGAGCGTAAAATTGTAATTATTTTCTTACCCATCATTTTAACATATGTTTTGGATGCTCAAAAGAACCATCTCATTGAGATGGTTCTTTTGAGTACCCACAACCTATGTTTTGGTTGAGAAATAAGAAAATTGTTTTTTGTTATGTACTCTTAACTAAAGGCCTGGATTATACAGGGTGAAGAAATACTATGCCCGACTTGTTTGACCTGGTCCCATTTCCTTCAAGACAAGTTGAAAATTTTAGTAAGGGCTTAGCTTAGTTCTTTGTGCATTATCTGTGTTTCTTGAAACAAGTAAAAGTTTCTTTTAACATTAATATTATGGTCTAATATTTACCTATCCCTGAGCAAGTATCAAGTTTTGCTTTTCCACATCCTTGGATTTTATGAGCCATGTATTGAAAACCAACCTGGCTTCGAGGTTATAAAACTTTTTTCATGCACAACTCAATTGTTGGCATTTTAACATTTATTAGCATGATAAATACCACATCTGAGAGCTTGAAAGCAAGAAAAGTTTTTATTTTTCAGCATTTTCGTTTTTATGAGCAGTTGAAAACAAGTAATAACTGCTATTGAAACACTCACCCAAGCCGATTTTTACAGAACATCTGTCTGTCTTTTCTGTCTTTGTCTGTCTGTCTATCTGTCTGTCTGTCTGCCTGTACACAAAGGAACAGGTAAACTTTAGTATTAGTACATGCCTAACAGGAAAAAAGTTAATGTCTTAAAGATTTTGAAAATGTCCCCTAATTTTCAGTTGAGACATTTGTCCCCATGTCTTGGGAACCTTGACAGAACACTGGGGCATAGTGTTTCACTGTCCATCTGAAATGATTCAAACTATTGTGTTATTTTTACTACGGAAGAAGTTATATCCTTAACACAACTCACCTGGTAGTTTACAAGGAAGAGAACAGATTAAAGAAAGAACAGATTGAGCAGCTAGAAGAGAGGTTGACAGAGACGACGGAACTTCTGTCAGAGCGGGAACTGATGGTCCAAGAGTTGGAGAACAAACAGCAGCATCTGGCAGGGAAAATGAAGGCACTGACACTGGAGATACACCACATCAAGTCAGAAGGGGAAGGGAGAGCACTCCAGCAGACTCAGGAGGAGTTACAGGACACTAAAGAAGAGAAAGAGAGGGCCACCCTAGATCTGGAGAAGGCTAAGAAAGTGAGTTGTTTTCTTAACGGTTATTAACTCTGCATGCTGGGTAATTTTTCATGCTTTTGTTGTCTTCTGCTGACTTTTTAGAAAAATAACCTTTTCAAAAAATTATTTCAGGAACACTATCAGAGTGTCAAACAGTTTGTATGCAGATCAGGACCGACATTCTGTCGGTCCTGATCTGGGTCCAAACTGTTTGTAGAGGTTATCAGCAGAGGACAAAAGTTGTCCCTAGCAAAATAAAATAAAAAATAACCTGATTGTAGTGATTGATTTGAAATTTTGGTACTTATCGCATATGCGTATAGTTATCCTATAAACATGCATCACCAGCTATCTAGTGGGGCTAGAGGCTCTAAATTTGGACTGGGCCTTCATCTACATACCTAGTTAGAGGGTGCTAGCCGTGAGGGCTCAGACACATCTGTGCAGGCTTGTCAACGCCTTGGTTGGTCACATATGCATTAAGTACCTAAATCTCATTAACTGGCTCATTTACTTTTCTGCACATTCATGAAAATTTTTCTTAAATAATATGCCAATATATTTTTGAGCCAGCTCTAGAGATTTTAGTCATTATCATATAGTCAACCAGCAAAGGCTTATAAATACAAGTCTGTGCATCCACTCAGTCTGGTCAGAGTGGTCACTGCTCAAACAGACACTCAGAATATGGAAGTAGATCAAGCTTCAGAGCAAAAACTTGTCAGAGTTCGCATTAAATCTAAATTTGGATTATTTTACTCCATTTTTTCTTTTATTCTGACTCCCAACTTTTTCAAGTCACAGTAGAGAAGTATACTCAAGCAAAAAAAGATACGTCCGATTTTCGTGGTACTGTATCTTTTGATCCAATTAAGCTGTCTCAGCAAAAATTAAACCAAAATGTTTATCAAACGTCCGCTGCACAAAAGTTGGTCATTATTTGATTTTATCTTCTTATCTGGAAGAGTTATTGAACCTTAAGTGAAAACAGCTCATTCCACTATCATCAGCAAGTTGATCATCAAAACGAGACGCATTTAACGTTTAATGGCAATCAGGAACACCCAACGATGAAAAAAACATAAAAAAATCCCAAATGTGCTTATTAAACGAGTGACATTGCAATTCAAAACCATTAATTTACGAAGTTAACTGAAATAACCTCCCTTTGAATTAAACAAATAACAATTTAAGAACCTCCGATTCTCCTTAAACTAACATCATTTTGACAGCGTTTTTGTTTTAATTTGTTGTGCTTGTGTATGACAACGATTACACAAAAGATAAAAGTAAAAACCATGGCTGATAATGGCCATCACATGTTCACTAAATCTGTGTTTTATACCCCACCCCTTACTGAAAAAACACACATGAATTTCCAGTATCAATTATTTTAATGCTGATCAGTCTTAATTAATGTTAAAATGCTTGTGTTGGCGAAAAAGAAATTCAAATTTGACCTACTCTGTTGATTATCAAAATGCTGGACCAACAATGAATTTTCTAAGTGTCTTCACACACGATTTTGACCAATGTTTTGTGATGTCAGAGTATGTTACAGATTAATGGTTGAGGTCATTAAAGCAATGCATACAGCTAACATGCATAACATCTTACAAGAGAGTTTGCTCAGTGATGTTTCAAATGTGCTTGAACGATTCGGAATGATGGACACACAAGCTATTGATGTTGTGACTTTTGATTTTAAAGGTACTTGTGTTCTCTGAGTTGTCAGTGGCTCTATTGGTTATCAAATGAATTTCGTTTAGGTGCATAACGTTTCTAAATGATAACAGTTTGTAATGTAAAAAATTGAATGAAATGCGTTCATACATTAAGAGCTGGCAGACATAAATGTCAAGCGGACATAACTTTATTGTTTCAGTATATATGGTTAAATGTTTCCGGTAGACAGCATTTTTACTCCTATTTTTTCAAAATTTTAGTGAGAACTCTGCTTGTAATCTACATGTAGCTTCATTGGATATCTAGGCATACATTAACCTTTTACCTCATAGAGACGCCTTTTAACGCTTTTGCAAACAGAGCAGACCCAGATCAGGCAGCTTGCAAGAGCTGCCTGATCAGGGTCTACTCTGCTTGCTTATGAAAATGATATATCTGATCCTACACAAGTGGACCTGACAAGTAATTTCTTTGTTCTATGTACCAGCATGAAAGTTTATTTATATAATTATTCATAGTGGGTGGAGCCTAGCATGAATATTCATGAAGGGAAGGGTTAATATGCTGTGGAAAAATGATAACTCACAACATTTTTCAGAAGATGAAACATGTTTCTTTGAGAAATCAATTGAGGCTGTCTAACTTTTTATTCATTTGTGAAGTATCTGAATTTATTTAAACAGGATAGGAAAAGAGATTAAATGCGAGGCTTGCGAGTATTTTACCGCTTTTTTGCAATGAGTTTAGTAAATTCTATAATACAGGAGCATGAATGTTAGATTCTGTTTATCATATGACTATAAAACTACTTTGAAAAAAAGTTGGGTTTTTGTCATGAAAAGGCTAAGATTTTGCTGTACAAATGTGACATTGTTGTGGCTATCAGTACATAACATTACTTTTAATATGGAAATCACTAGAGAGGAGCGCAGTGGCTCAGTGGTAGAGTGCTTGACTCAAGATCAAGGGGCTGCGGGTTTTAGCCTCATCGGAGGCACTGTGTTGTGTCCTTGAATATGACACTTTATCCTCTGCTTAGTACTGGTTAAATCGAGGAAGACTCGTCCTGACATGACTGGAAAATTGTTGACTGGCGCTTAGAAAATTAAAACAAACAAATGTAAACCACTAGTGGTTTATCAATTTTAATGCAAGGGGTTATATCGCTCCCAGACACAACATCATGTGTGCCAGATCAAAGACAGAAATAGAATTTGGGATTGTTTCTGTAGAATGATTCTAGTTCCATCTCTCATTTAAATAGGAAAATGATTGCAGTAATAAAGTAAGCCATTATATATACCTATTTATATCTCCCATATGTAAACTGTAGTAACCAATATATATGTATAATTTATGTAATAGTAAGAATCAAACATTGTTTTTTAATGCATTAACGTTTACTAGGTCACTCTAGTGATGTTAAAAATGTTTGTTCGCCAGGTGTCTCAGATGCCAGAGGTTTTAAAAATATCCTGAGGGACCTGGCAAATGTTAAAGCATTAAAAAACATGTTTGATTCCTATATTGATAACTCACTGGTCACAGTGATTTGGTACTTTCACTGGTTTAATGGCAGTTTAGTCAAATATGCCAAAGTTAAATGCTTAGATTGTTCCACATATGGGCCTCGTCGTGACAAAACCTGTCTTCTATGTTTCCGACAAGGTGAGACTCAAGCCGGTCTCCTCAGCTACAGAGACTAGCTAGAAAATGGAAATTTCGCTTGAAGCAAGTTTAGATATGATACCCTACAATAAACAAATAAAAAACAAAGGCGCTGATCAGACTGCATGGATGCGCTGGCTGGTCTGCACCCTTTTTGTTCGCAAACTTGGAAGACCGGTTTTCTCACGTCCAAGCCTTGTTGTATATTTTCATGTCTGTTTTATATATATTTCTCTATGTATTGTACCTTTGCAAGTTTGGACAATTTTTCTTCCAAAAACTTGAGACTTTTTAGAGTTAGCTCTTTTATATGATTGCTTTCAGGAAAAAATGAGGCAAGTGCACTGATACTTACAAAGGAGCCACCACAAGCTCTAGGGATTAGATCAGGCTGTTTTTACTGATGATTAGCAGGAGAGCCTGCCCTGAAATTTTAGCTATTCCAGAAAAGTGTTTGCCCTTTTGAGATTTGTATTTTTTTTTTTTTACTTTCTCACCCCTCTATATAAGAGGGTCTGAATGAATGTGGTACATTAAATAGCTATTTATTTCCTTTTATAGTGATTAGCAATCAATTCCCTTATGTTTTAACGATAAGTGATTATTTTACCTAAAATTTAATGATTAAGTAAATAAAGTAGAAAATATGGTGATTCTTGTGAAAATGTCTCTATCAAGTAGTGATTAAGGGGGAATTTTTTTTTTATTATTAGCAAATTTTACCCTAAAAGTTCAATCTCCGCAGATATATTTTAACCCATTGACATTGACATCAAATAAACAGCAAAATCCATTTTTACGGCGATACTATTCTGCTTTTACTCCTACTTTTTCTGTTTCTACAGCTCTTTTTCTCTTATTTGTCATTTCAAGTAACAGTAAAACCTGTGTAAAACGGCCACTCAAAAATAGACAAAACAATGATCTTAATAACAATTAGTAGCTTAATGAAGGTCGAAAGTATTGCAGAATGGAGCATTCGTCAATACTTTTGACCTGCATCAAGCGATATTTGGTCTTGAAAAACAATTTTTGCTCTTTTTGAGAGTGGCCGTTTTACACAGGTTTTACTGTACATGAAAAGATGAACATTCATTAGTCTAATAGTCTAATTAAAAACAAAATGCGAGAATTTCATTTTCGGGAATAGCATTAAAAAACAAATTTGCAACATGAAAAAATTGCAACTGGAGCAGGATTTACCTACATCAGTAAATGACAGATTGATTTTGCCATTTTGCCTCAATGAGACGTTTTATTTGTGCAAAACCTTTCAATCATGAAGTTTCACGAAAATTTCTGATTTTACAGTATGAGCAAGCCCATGTGATTATAATGATACATTTAGTATTTATAAAAAAGATGGAATTATTCTTCAAACATGCCATAACGGTTTTTGAGGGAAGAATTAGTTCTGGGGCTGAACCATGATTTTGCATATTTTGTATGTGTGAGCATAGAAGGCACTGGCAAGACTGCACAGTTGATACAAGTCTCATCAGTGGACTTATTTGTTGTACTGCATGGGGTATTCTTCAAAACTCAAACCACATCTGTGAGAGATAAGTAAATTGCAACAATGTTTTAATTTATTATTGTAATGCAGGAACTGTAAGATTAGTCTCTATTTTTGAAGATTCAAGAAAATCAATTTAATTTGTTGTTGCGTTTGTGTTTAACGTCCCACCAACAGCTAAGGTCATATGGAGACGGGGCCACGGCTTAAAGTCTCATCCGACAGACTGGTGAAGCCGGGAATCTAACCTGCGACCCCTGGTTTACAAGGCAAGCGTTTTATCCACTACACCACAGCGGCTCCTAATCAATTAATTTGAAGAAATTTCAAACACATTCAGGCCTCCAGATAAAAGTGTGTAGTTGAAAACTATTTTTTTATTTCTCAACCAAAACTTATAATGTGGGTGCTCAACAGAACCGTCTCAATGAGACGGTTCTGTTGAGCACCCAAAACCCAAAACGTATGTTTAAACTGGTTGGTAAGAAAATAATTACAATTTTTGGCTAGAATATTTTGCTAATCTGGGCCTATGCACTCTTGCAGCTATTGGAGATTAACCACAGAAAGGTTCGTCAGTTAGAAGTGAAACATCAGAATGAGGTGCGGCAGTTACAAGAACGTCTTGGTCAGGAGGAGGAGTCTGTAATTGCCCTGAGAGAGGAGGGGAGGATGAAGGAACAGCAGATAGCTAAACTTAAGAAGTCACTGAAAGAGGTAATACTGCTATACTATCAGGGAAAAGCTGTTTGTGCATATATACATATTTATGCCCCCCCCCCCCCCCCCCTCCTCACATACTCACACACCAAAAGGGTGGGGGACATTACAAATCCCATAGGCAGCAATATTGGTGCCGGTGTTGTCAGCGTGATGCGATCTTGAGGGCAAGATATCTCAAAAACAGGTGGGTGGATACAAACCAAATTTGCATGGATATATATAAAATTAGGGTATGATGAATTCTTGCTTGGCCTAATTTTCAAGGTCACATCAGAGCGAAATAGGGCATAGGGCACTAAGTTATGTGTTTGTGGTGGGGGAACATCTGTTTTCTCTGGGAACAATACTACAGTAAAACCTGTCCTAAGAGGCCACTCAAAAGGAAGACCAAC
Source organism: Loripinus fragilis (assembly GCA_964019695.1). Taxonomy (NCBI): domain Eukaryota; kingdom Metazoa; phylum Mollusca; class Bivalvia; order Lucinida; family Lucinidae; genus Loripinus; species Loripinus fragilis. The sequence continues at coordinate 90,887,862 of OZ026517.1, forward strand.
AATTGTTTTTCAAGACCGATTATCACTTAATGCAGGTCAAAAGTATTGCAGAATGCTCCAAGTACTTTCGACCTTCATTAAGCTACCATTTGTCGTTAAGACCTTTGTTTTGTCTATTTTTGAGTGGCCTTTTAAGACAGGTTTTACTGTAGTTAAACCTTGTCCTGCAGCAACTGATATCTTATTTGAATTTTGAGATTTAGATCCGCTGGCTTCCAAATAAGAATACAGCTATTCTCCCACCTTTGCCCATGTAAGATAGGCTGTCAGGTCATGTAAGAAATTTCTATCTTACATGACCACGTGACAGCTTTCTTACATGGGCCGAGTAAAATATTCTTTTTTCCCAAAAAATGATATTCAAAGGACCAATATATTGCGCCTAGGTAACTCAAAGACACCAAGCAAGGGTAAACGTTACTTATTGACGTCATATAACGTTAATTACTTCACCGAACATGCACCATGTGACGATAAAGCAATGTGACGCTAATGGCACAGGTGGCATAGAAGGATTTTATTTTGCATTTTGCAACTAAACTTATGCTCCAATCGTGGTTTCGAGTCAATAACAAGGTGCAAACTATGTTTACACCCATTTGAATGCCCGATAAAAACAGCCAAGAACTCAGAAATAATGTAAATCCAACGAGTAAAAAGTTAAAATTTTCACAATTTTTGACTTTTTTATGTTCCGACAAAAAACCTCTGAATAGTGGGAGAAAACCGATCCATCATGAGCCTGTCCATGTAGGATAGAGAAATCTCACCCTTGGGGTCGGAATTTAACCAGGGACTCGGCAAGCCTCGTCCCTGGTTAAAATTCCGACCCCTCGGGTGAGATATCTCTATCGTACATGGACACTCATGGTGGATTGTTATATTCTCAGACTTTCACATATGTGAGATAGGCTTTCAACTAACGGAAAACTATCTTACATGACCATGTGCCAGCTTTCTTACATGAGTAGATTAAAATATCCATTTTCTCCAAAAAGGGCTATCAAAGAATCAAAACCCTGGTTTATCCTGTTTTGAAAACACTGTATATCTGTTGAAGCCATCTGATCAGCATCTACACTGTTAACCCCTCTCATTTAAATTACATGCTTACAACTCAGAGTTCTCGGAAACGCCGAATCAGGCGTATTTTTACGCCAACTTTTATTTGTACACGTACTTTTCCTGCTGGGGATTCTAATTTACGCCAATTTTTTTTTTACTGCTGACGCGTCTCAAACTCCTTAAAATCACCTGAAGACGACAGCGAGAGTCCAAATTTGGCTTCCGCCACAAAAGATCAGAAGATCGCCGCTAATCCGATGCCCCAGGGTTGTCATAAAATGTCCAGTGGTCTGTTTGCAGTAGGCGTGATCTCATTTAGCTCTCGGCCAATCAGAACGTCGCACAGCGACTGCGTCTTTATTGACAGGACAATAATTACGCATATGCAAATTTGAGAAGCAAGTGGTCGATTGGTTTTAACTTTTCCGAGTGCGTGTAAAGACAAATGATAGTCGCGCACTCGTGACTGTCTGTCTCAATCAATTCTTGAAACATTTCTTACTTTTTTGAACACATAAAATCGCTTCCACAGCTCGAGTTCCACAGATGGTTGATAAAATAAAAATAAGATTTGCTGAAGACATCGGTAAACCAAATAGGATAACGTCCGATAAGGCAACGTTCCGAATGAAGCGTCATTAGCAACAAATGAGTGATGCAATCAATTACCGGTGTTTTTTTTTCACCAAATAAACTATTCTTAGGGTATTAAATGCAAACAAGTGACTTTCAGCAAGAAGACCCGTTCATTTTAAACCATTGAAATCGTCTCGCAAGTCGGTAGGAAATCAAAATAATCATCTTAATTTTGGAACAATCACCGTAGACTAGGTGCGCAAAAAGCACTTGCATGCAAATAATTAAATGATTGAATTAGTCTAAGATCTATACACATCTGCAAAAGATCTATCCGTCTGTCTGTCCGTTCGTCTGTCTGTCTGCTTGTAAATGAATAAAACAACTACATGTATCAATAGTAGGCCTATACGCTTTCATTTTTAAGGCCAAACATAAAAATATGTGTTTTATGATACATGAACTTTTAAAATATGAAAATATTTTAATTTTGATGGAGAAGATGGGAAAGCAATATAGCCAAACCCCTCTGAAATCCCCAACAATGTTAAGAAAATATTGTGTAGGGGTTGGCGAAGAGGGGGATTTAGGTTAACCTGATACAAATTTTTATTTTTGGTCTAAAATCTTTTTTGTTCACAGCAAGTCCTCACAAGGATTTTGAAATTGCCATTTTGCAGGATAAAAAACATTACATCCGTAAATAAAACTTTTCATATTTCGGCTGAAACTAAAAATGTCAACTTTTCCAGGTCAAACTCCAATTTTTCAATTTTGACTCCAACTTTTTCCAGGGATGGATTCTATGAATCCTGTTTTCAAAATCCTAGTGAGAACTCTGCAACTGGAATGCTGCAGGTTAACAGGATAAAAAAATTGTGGGGTAGTACATGACATCAAAATATTCAGTTGAACAAGGATTAAGGCTTGGTTTCTCTTACAATTTATTATATACCTATAAATGATACAATGTTTGAACGGTCTGTTTTCTGGCCATCTGATACAGAAAGCCGGATCAACGAACTGAGGTTTTCAGAATCAGTATCACTATCCTTTAAAACAAGGCGAACGTCGGCTACCTGTTTTTGCGGCGATGTTGCGTAAAGTAAATTTCAAGCATGGAACCAGAGACGGAAAACATGATGACATAACGTCAAGAAACTAAACGTAATGGCAAACGTTCCTGCATTTTTTCTGGATGAAAGACCAAAACAATTGATAAGTGAGGGTCACTGATGAGGCCTAAATGTCGGAAAAAGGTATATAATAAACATACTATTATAATAGTAACATGATCTGGCGTCCTGTATTACGTCTTGTGTATGAGATCATACCATCGGGTGATCCGATGGTATGACCTCATCAACTTGACGTGATACAGTACGCCAGATCAGGTTACTATTATAATAATGTGTATTTATTGCAGTTTGCAGGCAAAAATCAGGACCTGATGGATGAAAATCTAATATTGAAGGATCAGATCAAACAACATGAGGCGATGAGCGCAGACGAGAATCAGAAGCTTCAGCGACGCTTTGTCAGCGAGATGAGTGTGTGTTTCTCTGAGCTTCAGTCTCTTGTCCAGATATGTGTTCAGAGAGCAGAGGGAGAGGATCCTAATATTTCTCTCCTGCTTGGAATGAGAGGTACAGTATGCTGTGTTATTCTGTTCAATTAGCCCTTTGTAGGCTAATGAATTCAAGGATGGGCATCAGCCTCAAGGCCCTGCATGCGATGCTTAATCCCACCACCCTCCTTTTCACTGTAGCATATATATTGTTGCTACCATATTGGTATGGACATCCTTATGTGCTAGACATTTCTTATGCAAGTATTAACCCATAAAGCCCAACCTATAGTTTGCAGCAGACGACAATTTAAAATTTTGCTGCTTTTTCAAAAATAACAAATAAGGCATGATATTTCATGAGAATCATCTGCTTGCAGATGATTCTCATGAAATATCATGCCTTTTTTTTTTGAAAATTAGAAAAGATGTCGCAAAATTTGTTGTCTGCTGCAGTTGTGATTGGCACTTTAAGGGTTAAATCACTGCTCTTTCAGTGATTTTGTCAATTTTGCGAAAGTCACTTGCCTTGTTTACTTCAGAGTGCTACCTCTTCGACATTAACTGACCAAATAACATCAGTTTTCCGGTACACATCCTTAAATAGTCAGGGCTGAAAAATGACATCCCCGCTTAAATCCTTCAATAAAAGGCTCACAACTTATCAATCATCCCTCGTAACATTTATGAGCAGGATAAATTTCATGCTCATTTGGTTGAGCATAAAAAAATGGGAGCATAAAAAAAGTTGATAACCTTGAAGCCTATTTGATATCAATATTCATTGATTTAATCCTTTAAACCTTTAATCACGACTGCAGCAGACGACAAATTTTGCGACATCTTTCCCAATTTTCAACAAAAATAATCTACGATATTATATGAGAATCGTCTGCCATCAGACGATTCTCATGAAATATCATACCTTATTTGTTATTTTTGAAAAAGCGGCAAAATTTGCAATTGTCATCTGCTGCAAATTATAGGTGGCGCTTTAAGAGTTAACATGTTTTTTTTTTCAGCATCGGCACTGGACACAGAGGAAGAAGGTGCAGTGGGTGGGGCTAAGAAAGAAGAACAGACACTGAAACACTGGTTCAAGAAATTAAAGGAGTTGAGGGCTGAAGTGGAGAAGATTCGCAAAATGATCTGCAATAAATATGCAGAAGACATGGGAGATAATCTTAACTGTGCAACTCAATGATGGGAGATAACAACAACTTTGCTGCAAATCAGTGATTGGAGATACTCAGCAGTTGTAAATATCTTCCATTTTGCACTCAGTGATTGGAGATAACCTTTTATTGATGGGGTTCAAGTAAACTTTTATCGATGGGGTCCAAGTCATTTATGGGAGATTGCCTCCAATTTGCATGGCAGTGATTGGAGATAACTCAGCAATAAGACATCTCAATAAAGGGAGATAATGTCAACTGAGCAATTTGTTTAACCGCCCCACATAAGGCACCTTGCCTGTACAAGGCACAGTAAGAGTTGTAACAGCACCATTTTCCTTCCATTGTGAACCCCTTCCTCATTTCACTGACATTGGTTGAGATAATTTGAGCTGCGACATGAGATTTCCAACAATATGGTATGTGCGACTAGCAAAGCCTCAGATCAGCCTGCGCATATGTGCAGTCTGATCAGAGCCTTTGCTTGTCACTTGCATATTCTATGAGTGTTAAGCTACTGGCTGAACATCATTTGGCGTTTCTGAGCTTAAAAGGAGGCTACACAGGCTCGCCTGAGTCCACACTCGTCAAAATGCCACATTATTAGAAATCACATGTCTTGGTTCATTTGGGCTTTGTTGCTAGAAAGCTTGTCTTTGGAGTTTGCAGCCAGGTAAGGCTCAAACCATTTCAGGGAGGTGGTTCTTTTCAGTAACCATATGAGCTGTGACATGTGATTTCCAACAATGTGGCATTTTACAAGTGTAGACTCAGATGAGCCTGTGCAGCCTCCTTTTAAGCTTAGAAACTCCAAATGATGTTCGACCAGCAGCTAAACAATCATAGAATATTCAAGAGACTTGCAAAGGCTCTGATCAGACTGTGCATATGATGTCTCTTTCTGATGATAAGCAGGCTGATGTTATTGATGCGTTTAACACTACTTCCAGATATTTGGACGATATTTTAAATATTAATAATGTTTATTTTGAAAATATGATTAGTCAAATATACCCTTCAGAGCTCCAACTTAATAAAGCCAATGCCTCTGATACCGAAGCCGCATTTTTAGACTTGCATTTGTCAATTTCTAATGATATTGTTTCTACCAAAATTTATGATAAACGTGACGACTTTGATTTTGAAATTGTCAATTTCCCATTTTTAGATGGTGATGTTCCTCGTTCTACATCCTATGGAGTCTATATCTCTCAACTCATTCGTTTTGCTAGAGCATCTAGCTATGTTACTGACTTCAACACTCGCAATAAATTGTTAACTCAGAAACTTCTTAAACAGGGCTATCGGTATCATAAACTTCGCAAAACATTTTCAAAATTTTATAGACGATACTATGATTTGATTTCTAAATTCCAAGTTGGACTTAAATCTCTCTTGCACCAAGGACTTTCGGAACCTGATTTCTATGGTGACTTGGTGTATAAGTTGAAGAAGATTGTTGGCTCTAATAATTTTTCAGCGCAGTTCATTAAAATAATTTCCCATTATAAAAAGATTGGCTATAACATTAATGTATTGCAACAGACTGCATGCTTGGTAGTCAACCCAATCACGGTTGGCAATTTTGCTTTCCTCTTTAATTGCACGCTGGTGGGTCGGACTTCAGACTCTATGATGGTTCCGACTTAAAGACTTATCTATTGATGAGATGGTAGGGGCCTGATGCTTTGGCTGTTTGTCGGGCCCACCGGGGTTTACCTGTTGGATTTCTTTTGCTCCGGTATTCAGTTTAATTTTCTGTTGAGTCCTTATCCTTGCTTTATCTCCTTGTTATATCTTGATTTATATGTTTTAGGAGATGATGCATTGATAAGTTAGGGGTCTTTCATGCAAACCAAATATTTATGTGTCTTGATCCACATCTGAATTAAGGGTGAGGTTGGCACCGTTAAACGGGTTTAAGCCCTCCAGTAAAATATTTTACTGACCGTTCCAAGGCGGTACTTCTTTTGTGGATCTTTTATGTTTTTGTTCTGTCTTGTGTTTGCTATGTTTTGTGCGCGTCTGTTTATATGTGCTTTGTGGTCACCTGCTGGGAAAGGGCTGACCTCTTGGCTCTCGTTTGTGGTGTCTTCTGTGAGTTTGTCACTTTCCCATTGGTATCCTGGGTCAGGTGTGGTACTTGATTGTATCGATTCCTGATCTTTGCAACCTTATTACTTTGCTGGTCGCACATACAACATTGTAGGAAATCTCATGCTGCCGCTCAATTATTATGTGTTATGAATATGTGATGAGAAAATTAGTTTTTATGTTTCACATATACGCAGAACCAAAAATAAGGGAACCCTTGTATTTTATTTGAAATATTACATCTTACACTTAACGGATATCTAGTCCAAGACAATGCCTGATGTGACCTCCACACGCAGTAACACATGCATGACACCTGTTGGGCATACTGGAGATGATACAGATATTGTATATCTCGGCCCTCGGAATATGCTGGCATTTCCTCTGAAGTGCAACACCAATTTCCTGGTCCCTTATTTTTCGTTCTCGGGAGTGCAGTGGCTCAGCGGTAGAGTTCTTGTCTCGAGACAGAGAGGCTGCGGGTTCAAGCCTCACCGGCGTCCCTGCGTTATGGTCATTTAGCAAGACACATTTATCCGAGCTTAGTACTGGTTCAACCCAGGAACACCCGTCCCTGTTTAACTGAAAGATTGTTGATGGGACGTAAAGAATCAAATCAAACAAACACCTATGGGTGACTTGCCAGTGAATTTTATATATTTAGCAATTAGATATCATATTAGATCCTAGCCTTACTTAGCCAATGTTGTTGTTTTTTGTTTTGTTTTTAAGGAGACTGCAAAGTACATTGTATATGTTTCATAACAGCCTGATCTCATGAAAAGTTAAACTAATCCCTCCATTATGTTTTTGTCCAGAAAATGTAATCTGCTTTTTACATCTGCTGCATATATTCATGTGCACTTCAGACGAGATTATTTCATGCAAGCAAATAGTATGAACCATGATCAGACTTCTCCTTTGGGAGCAGTCTGATCTTGGTCCATAATTTTGCAATACAGGCTACCTAAGAACATACACAGATGAGAGAAGTTGACAAAAGTTTTGACTGGTTGGAAATGGGTCAATTGCACATGTTCATTTCAGCCTAATCACATGCAAAGTTAAGTCAGAAAATGCAGCACATTCTCTGACCAGACAGGGTGTGTTTTTCATAATGATGCTCATTTGAAATTAAGATGTACATGTATATACATGTTAAAATTTTTTAAAAAAAAATATAATACAATAAAACTTGTCTTAAGCAACTACTCAAGCAAAGACAAAACAAAGGTCTTAAAGACAAATGGTAGCTTAATGAAGGTCGAAAGTATTGCAGAATGCTCTCTAAGAGCATTCTGCAATACTTTTGACCTGCATTAAGTGATAATCCGGTTGTGAAAACCAATTTTTGGTCTTCATTTTGAGTGGCCGCTTAAGACAGGTTTTACTGTACAAATAATTCTTTTCACTTCAATTTGTGTCAGGGTGGGGAAATACACAACAGGGCTACATAGGGTTATTCAGTTTACATTGGGCTGTATACATAAAAGTCAAGCTGAAGGATTAAAGGGGATATTTGGTGATATTTCATTGTGCAGGATATTTTTCAAAATGCTACCTTTTTGCGTAAGTACAATTTTTATTGATAAATGTTCCATGACATGAGAAAATTTAAACCAACTATGGTCAAATCACCCTCCTGATTGGTGCATTCTGAAACTGTGTCCTACTGAATATATTTAACTACTTTCTTGGTAGCATAGACTTTTGTTGTCTGCTGATAGCTTTTGCAAACAGTTTGGACCCAGATCAGGACTGACATTTTGTTGGTCCTGTCAGATCTGGATTAAAACTGTTTGATTTTCTGAATTTTTAAAATAATTCTATGAAAAAGCTTCTTTATTTAGTAGATCATCTACTTATTATGTCTGCTGCATGTATTCAAATGTACTCTAGACTCATTTTATCAAACCACTATGAACCCTGATCAGCTTGCTCCTTAATGGGTCCATATTGTTTGCAATATAGGCCATACAAAATACATAAGCAGAAAAGGGTTGAATTTGAATGATAAGCTATCTAGCGGAACTGGAGGCCTAAACTTTTTTCAGAACAATTTGTTCATATACTGTGTGTACGTGAGGTCTGAGGAGCAAAGGTTTTGGTGATCAGGCTCATATGAGCTTTCCAAAACCCAATGGGCTGGCTCCTATATTTTGAAGATCTCCTGATATTAGTAGGTCTACTGTGGGCCTAATGTTTTCTGTTGGCATTGTCGTTTACCTGTTTAGGTAACAGAACAGGGAACCAAAACTCACCTTTGACATGACATGTTTACGTTTTGGTATTATAATAAGTGGTTTCTGTGCACATTGATGATGTTGACTGTATATGTGAAAATGTTTGACTCAAATATGGTGTTTTTTTCTGTGTTTGTATATGATAATGTTTGACTGTATTTGTGACATTGTTTGACTGTGTTAACATGTGTATATATTGTAAATCTATTTATTTTCCAACATCAGACCTGGTGCTTCTTACCGGTTAACTCTTTGCATGCTGGGTAATTTTGCATGCTTTTTTGCCGTCTGCTGATTTTTTTCAAAATTAACGTTTTCAAAAAATTCTTCTTAAAAAACCATCAGGGTGTCAAACAGTTTGGATCCAGATCAGGCCCGACATTATGTCAGGCCTGATCTGGAACTAAACTGTTGGCAAAGATAATCATCAGGCCTCAAAGTGGCCAATAGCAGGAATTGAGTTAAACTTTTGGCAAAGTGCCCCCTGTGCCTATTCACAGTGGGTTTGGCATCTGCAAGCACTATAGAGTTAACTAAAATGTCTTTTCTGTTGTATCTTTATTGTTGCACCTGCTTTAAGCCTTTCTGGACTTTGTTTGTTTGATTTGATTCTTTACATCCCAGTCAACAATCTTTCAGTTATGTCGGGACGGGTCTTCCTGGGTTGAACCAGTACTAAGCAAGGATTAATGTGTCTTGCTTAAGGACATAATGCAGTGACGACGGTGAGGCTTGAACCCGTAACCCCTTGGTCTCCAGTCAAGCACTCTACCACTGAGCCACTGCGCTACTGCCTTTCTGGACTGATAGGATTTTCCATCCAGTTTGACTCAATAAATGTGGGAAGGTCCATTATATACTTTGAGGGTCTGTGGTCAAAATTTTGAAATTACTAAACAGTGTTAAGGTGTGTAAAAAGTAGTGTAAGTGTATAGCAAATTTGTTGGTGGATATTTAGCGTAAATACAATACAGTAAAACCTGTCTTAAGCGACCATTACGAAGAAGACCAAAAATTGGTTTTCAAGATCGATTATCGCTAAATGCAGGTCAAAAGTATTGCAGAATGCTCCAAGAGAGCATTCTGCAATACTTTCGACCTTCATTAAGCTACCATTTGTCATTTAGATCTTTGATTTGTCTATTTTTGAGTGGCCGCTTAAGACAGGTTTTACTGTATGTTGGTCCAGGAGGAACAGTGAGCAGGTGTACTTTGACTTCACTCGTGGGGATTTTAACAGTGCTGACTGAGCAGTAAAGAATTAACTCAGTATATTCCAACAGTATTATAAATGTTTTATCAGTTACCTCTTATATTAACTGCATTGACCTGACATTGACATTGACCTGATAAATGTTGCCTATCTCACGGAATGTATCTTTATCAGGTCATCATGACGTTTCACTTTTTGAATAATGTCGTAGATGACGTTGAATCGACACAAAAATTGATAATTATGTCATAATCGCTAGTTTGAAGACTGAATCAGCATGTAAACTGATAAATAGAATACCAGGTTTGTGTCTTTTGATATCAAGTTTACCAGGCTCGGCTTTGAGAGCGCATGTTTAATCGCTGAGCAAGCCTCGCGATTCAACAAGCGTTCTCAAAGCTGAGCCTGGTAAACTTGATATCAAAAGACATGAACCTAGTATTCTCTATATATATGAGCTTTACATGGAGATTTGACTGTATAATGGTGTATGTGTAGGTCTGGGTCCTATTGTTTGAACAATTGTTCAAGGTTGATTCCCTATACTGTAAAACCTGTCTAAAAGGGCCACTCTCAAAAAGACCAAAAATTGGTTTTCAACACCAAGTATCGCTTAATGCAGGTCAAAAGTATTGCAGAATGCTCTAAGGGGAGCATTCTGCAATACTTTCAACCTTCATAAAGCTACCGTTTTTCATTAAGATCTTTGTTTTGTCTATTTTTGAGTGGCCGCTTAAGACAGGTTTTACTGTAATTCAATATAATTGTGCCCCTTTATAAAGCTATACTTAGGGTCCATAAGATGACCTGATTTTCAGGCGAATTGTATGATGAAGATTTTTTTACTAAGAAAATTATAGTATTGTAGAATTTTTACAAAGACAGACAAAGAATTTAGAATTTTCAAAAATGATGAGTGAAATAACCATTAATAAATTAAATACAAAGAAATTCTAGGAAAATAACTGTGGAGAATTTTACAAAGAAATAAAAGAAAAAAAGTTTAAATATAATTATGAGAAAATAAACTTTTATTTAAATGAAAATTTTAGGAAAATAACCATTTATCATTTTACAAAAAAAATCTTGAAAAATAACCATTCATAATTCAACAAAGTAATTATATACAGTACATGTTTGTCATATAAAGGGCTGATAGTTTACTAAGAAACTTTTTTCAAATAGTTGGACCTATTTAACTTAGCTATTAATCTGTGATAAATATACCATAGTGATATTAGTATACCGGTATGTAGTGTTGAATATATTTTTTCTCCATAACATGCAAAACGAGCCATTTGATCAAATGGGCAGATTGAAAACTAAAGCCAGCTTATTAGGGCCTTTGTGATCTAGACAAATGGGAATTGTAGCGCAAATAAAAGCTTTAAAAGTATACAGTAAATGTTCTAAAATTTTGAACATGAGTAGCCTACCAAAAAGGCCTAGACAAACAGCGCAGACCCAGATCAGACTGCTTCTGAAGAAGCAGTCTGATCAGGGTCTTCCCTATTTGCTATTCTGACAAGTATTTTGTGAAATCCAGCCCTGATAACCCACATTTTCTGTGAGAGCAGAAAGTGAAAAGTGTTCGAAAGTTTAGAGCATTCACCGTACCAAAGTTCTCTGGTTGAGCTTGGCCTCAGTTGTCCATGTTGTTGACAAAGAGCTTTTTAGTATGTTAATTGATGGTTGATTTCCTGTTAATAGGCAGACCATTGTTGGAATGTTAAAATGTATAGTTATATTATAAGTAGTTTATTTTTGTACTCATTTGCCTAGATAAGCAGATTTCAGCTCACCTGATCTAAAGGTTTATAGGTGAGCTGTTAGTGTACCAAAGACTCCTCAAAAGTCTTCAAAAATCTTCTCAGGAACCAAAGGACCAATGATCTCAGCTTTTGGTATGTAGCATCAGGGATTTGGACCCTGCAAAGTTTATTCAAGTTATGATTCTATGTTGAATTTAACTAGACTGGCTCCAGTCCTTAAAACAATTTCCATCAATGTGTCATATCATATACTTATAGCCAGTCTAGCTATGATGGCTCTGTTTTAAAACATTAAAACAGAGCCATCAGAGTTAGACTGGCTACAAGTAAATGAAATAACACAATGATGAAAAATTCTTTTAAAACAGAGCCATCAGAGTTAGGCTGGCTACAAGTATATAATATGACACATTGATGAAAAATTGTATTAAGGACTAGAGCCAGTCTAGAACTTAACCTACTTGTGTCAGGTGAGTGCTTCAGGACCTTATTGTCCTCTGGTTTTGTTTCTCCCCAAAAATACTTTTTGGGGTGTTGAGATGCTTCCAAAGAATACCCACAACATACTGTAAATGTTCTAAAATTATGAACACTAGTTGCCCACCAAATAGGCATAGACACACAGTGCAGACCCAGATCAGACTGCTTTCTGAGAAAGCAGTCTGATGAGGGTCTTCTCGGTTTGCTTTTCAGAAAAGCATTTTGTGATGTCCAGCCCTGATAATCTACATTTTATGTGTGAACTGAAAAAGGAAAGTGTTCGAAATTTTAAAACATTTTACATACTACTGCTTTCAAACTGGTAAAACTTTGAATTTGGGCCAATCTGAGAGCAGTTGTGTTAAAAATCGAAAGTTAAAATGCATAATTAGACAGGCTGACTAATGCTGGATGCATGCTTACGACTTTGAACTTAACCTTTCCAAAGCAGGTGCGACATCATGCTAAGCACAGCCTGTTTATTGCATTGCACACCTCCAGAAAAGAGTTTGTAACTGAAATTATTTTTGTCGATCAAAACATGTTTTGTGTACTCAAAATAACTGTCTCATCAAGTTGAGATGGTTCTTTTGAGCATCCAAAACTCATACTTGAACAAATGGGAAAATAAATAATCAAAATGTTACGCTCAAAAATTTTGCTTATATGATCTTGTGAGGCTTAGATGATTTTCTAGATTTTTTTATAATGCTTGCCAGTTGTGTGCCATACTTAGTCAGTATTTTTGATGCTCATATTTTCAAAGAAGATTTTCAAAAATCATAAATAGCACCGTAGTTTGTTCATTCTCATGAAAATTTTGTAGGGAGATTATTTTTAGTATTTGTTCATCCTGTGTCCATCAATATTTTTTTTTAACAATTTAGGCTTAGATAGAAAATTCAGGGCATTTCATGAATATTTTATCACTAGATATTTCATAATTGATTTGATATAGTTAATTTTCTAGATTATACAGGAAAAATATTCTTGGATAAGGTTATGACAGCATTTAACTCTGTCCTTGCTAGCAACAACTTTTGTTGTATGCTGATAGCCTTTGCAAACAAGTTGGACCAAGGTCAGGATCGACAGAACATATCTGAGTGTCAAATGGTTTTGGATCCAGATTAAGTCAGTCCTGATTTGCGTCCAAACTGTTTGCAATGGTTATCAGCAGACAACAGAAGTTGCCGCTAGCAAGGAAAGAGTGAGGTGAACTATACTACCCACTCACCGTTTTTGTAGAATCTAGTGCTTTGATATAGAAGACATTATCTAGTTCAGTAGTAAATGTGAATTATCATTCGTGAGAAGAAAAAAATATTGGAAAATTATTTTTTAGGTGCTTTAATTTTCAAGAATGTGACTTAGTGCATGAGGTGGTGACTATATTTGGTCTGTATAAATAATTAACTCATTGCCTACTAGTGTCGTCTGCTGTTAACTTTTGCAAACAGTTTGGACCCAGATCAGTTCAACAAGCTGTCAGGCCTGTTTGACACTCTGATGGTATTCCTGAAAGAATTTTTCAAAAACGTTGATTTTGAAAACAATCGGCAGACAACAAAAAAGCATGTAAAATTTCCCAGGAGGCAAAGAGTAATGTGAATTATGTCTGCAATACGAGTGATGCCCAGGCCCAGAAAACTGCAGTTTGCTGTTTCTGGGGGTCACTCATATTTCAATCGAGATTTCAAGATAATATAAACTGCATAACTAGCAACACATCGTGCACTAGGTAATATTTGACAATACCATTTCAAACAAATTTTATATAAAAAAGTAAAAAAAAAATTGACTGCTAAAACACAATATGTTGCACCCACATAAACTGGATGCTTAACCTTTTGAATGCTAGTGACTCCTAAATGCATATTTTGGCAAACAGTGAAGACCCAGATGAAATGCCACATAATTCTGACTAAACTTCATCAAACTTTATGGGAAATTCCATCGGACTACAAAGGGTTAATTTTTGCAAAAATTTTGATGTTTTCCCCTATTTTTCTCATATGACAATATTCACTGATTAGTGTTAGTTAGTAATTTATGTTTGATATGTGTTTTCTTCTTTACAATGACAGTATGTCAATCAATGAAAACGGAATCAGGTAGTTTTTCCATGACAATATTTATGTCTAAAAGCTGTAAATAAAAGATTGTTTTGAAATAGTTGTGTTTTTACGTTCCTTTCCTAGTTACACACTGTGATGTGTTTCAAATCCTTTTTCTTGCACCAACTGCTAGCCCTTTTCATTCTAATGGATTATCCCATACATACATGTATCTGTTTTCGCATAAACAAGACAGCTGTCAGTATATGCACAGTTTAGTGAAACATTGTGCAGAAGGACTGCCTCAGAACAAATGTTTGATGTAGATGCTTAGGGAATAAACAAGCGGGCCCAGAGGACCCTGTAGCTGCTCACCTGAGATTCACTGGCCCCTTTAAGGACCACAACAGAGTAACACACCAATACTGAAAGCTCAAGGTGCAATTTAAAACAAGATGTTTTTTATGTTTTCTCTAAATAAACCGATATAAAACATGCGACCCCAGCGATGGGGCCATTTTGGGTCCCAGGTGCATAATTTGAACAAACTTGGTAGAGGTCCACTATATGATGCTACATACCAAATATCAAGGCTCTATGCCTAGCATGTTCAGACAAGAAGATGTTTTATGTTTTCCTTATTTAGACCTAAAACGTGACCCTGGGTGGAACAAACTTGGTAAAGGTCCACTAGATAATGCTACACAAAATACCAAGGCTCTAAGCTCCATTTTTGGCCACAGGGTCATAATTTGAACAAACTTAATTTAGTAAGGGTTCACTAGATGTTGCTACATACCAAATATCAAGGCTCCAGGTTTTATAAATTGTTTCAGACAAGAAGGTCTAAAATCTATTTTTAGCCATGTGGCCTAGATATGCAACGGACCGGAACCATAAGAGATCCATATAGTATCATCTCTGTCAAGTTTGGTCAAATTTAGATGCCCTTTGAGGTATGTAATTGCACGGACCTTAAATGAATGGACTGTAGGAATTAATCCATCTTCTGGAATTAATCCATCTTCTGTAAAGCCTGATGCAAGGTTTTCAAAACACTATAATATTTGGTATCAAATTGTAGCTAGAGGAATACTTAGTTTACTGGCATAAAATTCATTGTACTAGCGCCCCCCCCCCCTCCCCAAAGAAGCTGGAACCTTAGAAAAAGCATCCATACAATTGTGGATCTCGATTTCTGTAAAGCGATGGGACAAATTATCGGAATTACCTGGATTTCGACCGAAAACAATTATTAGCAAATCTATCGGTCCAGAGTTTCATATCCAGGTAAATTTAGCATACATGGTAATTGCTGACGACGCATGCCACCCGACGGAGATATATTTTGCTGGAAGTTTTGATATAGCGAGTTTAAACTTATCAAACATACAGGTACACTGGTCAACGAAAACGCACAGGCTTCTCGGCAAACGTCGAGTCTTCTCAATTTGCCCTTAGTAAAAAGTGAGTATGATCAGGAAATTCCACACCGCAGACCAACCCACGGCACCGTGAGGAAGAGTCGCAGAACATATACAGTAACAAGACATCCGTCAGACAATAAAAGCAAAGCAACCAGCTCTCTCTTCCTCTTCAAGATGACTGCAAAACTAGAAAGGCCACAAAGTAATGCACAACCAGGGGCGGATCCAGGATTTCTGAAAAGGGGGTTCATTTGTATAAAGGTGGGGGTTCGCTTTGCTGATTTTATCTATTATATTATTATATATATTTATATTATTTATATTTTTCTTAAATAGCCCATGAAAAAGTAATAATTTGGTCTCAAATTTATTCGTTTTCATAGGATACTTAAAAACCAGGGGTGGGGAGGGGGTTTCGAGCGAAACCCCTCTGGATCCGCCATTGTCATACGAGCTTTCACAGTTCGCATAACGTTTTGTTTGTTTGATTTGATTATGAACGTCCCATCAACAATCTTTCAGTTAAACAGGGACGGGTCTTCCAGTGATTCCATTACTAAGCTAGGATAAATGTGTCTTGCTCAAGGACCACAAGGCAGGGATGCCGGTGAGGCTCGAACCCGCGGCCTCTCGGTCACGAGTTAAGCACTCTATCACTGAGCCACTGCGCTCCCATAATGTAAGAAAGAACGAAATGTTATTTAAGCACCCACAAGCCAAATAGGAGATATGCACATGCGCATTTGGTCCAGCACCTGAAATTTTGGTTCACATTGCATTGTTGAGCAACGAGCCTGATAGATGAATTTCAGTTGTGGATCCAGGTTCATTTGTATAAAGGTGGGGGTTCGCTTTGCTGATTTTATCTATTTTTTCTTAAATATCCCATGAAAATGAAATAATTTGGTCTCAGTGAGACCAAATTATTTCGTTTTCATAGGATATTTAAAAAAATTTAAACGTCGGGCGGGGAGGGGGTTCGAGCGAACCCCCTGAATCCCCTCTGGATCCGCCACTGACAACAAAACAAAGACAAACACAGACCCCCAACCAATGGGAAGCACACCAAACAACAGATCAACAACAACAGAACCATCGCCTTAGAACGGAGAGCAGCCTTTATAAGCCACCGGGGCGAGGGGGGCTTAAATGCATTTTATTGGTACCAAAAGGGAGCGCAGTGGCTCAGTGGTAGGGTGCTTGACTCGAGACCGAGGGCCCGCGGGTTCGAGCCTCACCGGCGTTGTGGTCCTTGAGCAAGACACATTTATCCTAGCTTAGTACTGGTTCAACCCAGGAAGATACGTCCCTGTTTAACTGAAAGATTGTTGATGGGACTTAAAGAATCAAATCAAACAAACAAACAAAGCTGGTACCAAATATTCGAACTATATAACACAAAATTGTTTAGCTCGCATGGAGGCCTCCTAACTAATACAGTGTATCATCACAGAGAAACAATCGAATCAAATAAACAAATTAACACAATACGATGAAACAAAGAAAGGGCTCATGACTCACAACTAGTCAGAGCTAAAGGAAACCTCAAGTTGAACTACGGTGGACCCGGCCAACGACAAGTATCAGATTAAAGCTTTACGTCAGGGGGGTTTAAACCATCAGATTTCAAAATGAAAAAAAAAAAGACTGACGTAAGGGTGTTTTGTATTAGATTGCCAATTATTTCCCGATTTCCCTCTTAAATACTGACCAAATTGCCTAGATACATGCAATATTCATTAGATTTGCAACGGGGTTTGCAATCAGCAACTCACTTCAAAACTTCAGTTTAGTGCAGGAAGGTGTACGTTCATTGAGATCTTAACGGGAATGTCATTTCTCAGAGTGCCATTTACTCACAGACAAACAGACAGACACAGTCAATGCAGAAACCTTTATTTGTAAATAGCATATCCCAGGCCTCTCTCTCTGTGCGAGCGTGCGCGCGCGCGTGCGTGTGTGTGTGTTCAATTACCTTGCAATGCAACACTACCTCGTCTCAGCAAATGCCATGACAATAGCTGAATTTGTTATCATATGCACGCGTAATGCATTGCATTTAACATCAGGTGTACTGGTGCCAATTCATTTCGACATGTACAGTTTAAAAACGTTCTCTGCTATATCATACAAGGTTCTGCACTGTGTGTAGAAATACCCTGATCAGACCACTGGGCCTTTTTTGTAACAGATTTTCCTTGTTTAGATTAAACCGTGTGGTTTTATCTTATGTGTACAATGTATAAGATGGGAATCTAGATGGGGGTCTGAAAACGCTTATCAATGGTTAAAATTTTGGTTACTTGATCGCTTACCATAAGATATTTGTCTAATGATCCCTAATCTGTTGACCAGTAAAACCTATAATCGCAATTTTTCGTTCTGCTCGTTAAATTTTAGAATATGTTTATTCGCCAACCACAATTTTTTGACCCCAAAAATCGCTTTTAAAAACGTTATTTTTAGCTAAAAATCGCTTATCAATATGAAATAAATGTATGGCAAAAACATATCTGATATTGCCCTCCGAGTAAACAAATACAACGCAACACAGTCATGAGGGTCTGGATGGGGGGTCTGGTATTCACTATTCATTAAAAATTTGGCCCATTATTCATCTCATTAAAATTTTGGGTTATTCATTAAAATAAGACCAATTATTCATTAAAGGTAAGACAGGTGGAAAAGAAATCTGATTATTCACTATTCATTAATTTTTTCTTCAATTCATTAAAAAAATAGGATTATTCATTATTTTTAGGCCCTCATTATTCACTATTCATTTTTTTTGCTCATTATTCACTATTCATTATAAAAAAGGGCCATTATTCACTAATCATTATACCCCATCCAGACCCTCAGTCATGAAAGCTTAAAAAAGTTAATAGATCTATACAAAAGGGGTTCTGAAAAAGTAGACTTATTCGAGGTTGTACCCCTACCTTATTTCACTATATACACGCTAACGTATCATTTTTTCTTTCTTTCTGGCACGATCACCTCAGGGAGTGCAAATTTGGAATTTTGAAGAAAAAAAACAACAAACAAATAAAAAAGAAAAGAAAAATCTTTTGGCTGTATTTTAACAAAATGAGGAGTGCCCTTAACTCCTCAGTAGTATGGGAATTGACCACCTAAGGAGGAAGACTATTCCACTGTGGAATAGTCCGGGGGAAAAAGAGTTCTTCAGGGCATCACTGTATGTCTGGTATTGTGTGATGACCTGGCAGATTTCATTCTATGAGCAGGGGTCAGGTACTTGTCGTTTTCAATAGACACAGCACCAGAAGGTATAAAAGAGAAGCAGGGCGGACCGATCCCTACGGGCCTCAAGAGATGGCATTTATTATAATATATATTACGCAAGGCTCATGTGTACTCTACTCTACTCTATCAGACTGTGATAGCATATTGCTATCATTTCGAATAAAATGATATCAAGAAGTAAACTTTCAATAAAGTCAAAACTTGGCTCAAGGTGAAAAATATGACGCTGCTAATTACAGACCGGTGTCGCTCACATGCATCTGCTGCAAAACCCTAGAGCATATATTAGTCAGTAACATCAACAAGCACTTAGCCTTAGATAGCATACTTGCTGACTGTCAGCATGGTTTCCGAAGTCAGAGGTCCTGCGAGACCCAGTTGGTCCAGTTTGTGCACGATATCATCAGCAACCTGGATGGCGCTGTGAATCGTGGACACAAGCAGACAGATCTGATCATAATGGATTTCGCAAAGGCCTTTGATAAGGTACCACACAGGAGGCTATTACACAAATTGGACTATTATGGGATAAGAGGGTCCACCCACAAGTGGATCAACTCATGGCTCTCTGGGCGCACTCAAAAAGTAGTATTAGATGGTCAAGCCTCAGATCCAGTCCCAGTGTTATCCGGTGTACCCCAAGGATCAGTTTTAGGGCCGATCCTGTTCCTTATTTTTATAAACGACCTGCCGGATAACATCAGGTCTTCTGTTCGCCTGTTCGCGGACGACTGTGTCCTGTATAGAAACATTCATTCGATCCAAGACTGTTTTATACTGCAGGAAGACCTCACTAGCTTAGGACAATGGGAAGCCGATTGGCAAATGAAGTTCAATGTAGCCAAATGTCACTCTATGAGAGTGACTCGGCATCAGCATCACAAACAGATTCTCTTTGATTACTCCCTTCACAACCAAACTTTGGAAAACGTTCAGTCAGCAAAATACCTTGGCATAACCATCTCTGATAATATGGATTGGGGTCAACACATTTCAGAAATTTCTTCCAAAGCAACTAAGACACTTGGTTTCCTTCGCAGGAATTTGGCTTTTGCACCTCGGAGTACAAAGGAAGTTGCATACAAAACTTTGGTTCGGCCTAAACTAGAGTATGCAGCACCCATCTGGAGCCCTTACTCAAAACTTCAGATTAATCAGATAGAGAAAGTTCAGAGGACAGCAGCCCGTTGGACCTGCAGGAGATGGCGTAACACAAGTAGTGTCGGCGAGATGCTTGATGAGCTTGAGTGGCCATCTCTTGAGGCCCGTAGGGATCAGTCCTCCCTGCTTCTCTTTCATAAGATACATTCTGGTGCTGTGTCTATAGAAAAAGACAAGTACCTGACCCCTGCTCGCAGTTTGAAATCTACCAGGTCATCACACAGTGCCCAATATTGTAGATACCAGACATACAGTGATGCCCTGAAGAACTCTTTTTTCCCCCGGACTATACCACAGTGGAATAGTCTTTCTCCTTCGGCGGTCAATTCCCAGACTGCTGAGGAGTTTAGGGCACTCCTCATTTAGTTAAAAACACAGCCGAAAGATTTTTTTTGTTTTTTTGTTTTGTTTTTGTTTTTTTGTTTTGTTTTTGTTTTTTCTTCAAAATTCCAAAATTGCACTCCCTGGCGTAATGATCAAAATTTGATCGTGCCAGTATTAATAGAAAGAAAGAAAGGGGAGGCAACACTATCACATGACGTCATGCAGAAAATGGAGACTGTCGAAAAATTTTGAGGAATATTTTAGCTCGGTATCAAAGGATTTTATACAATAGACATATAGCTAATTAATTTAGAAAATTGTCTTTAATTTATTGTAGACTGACACTCGGCGACAGCTTGTGTATCTTTGAATAACGAGAACGCTGCCAGTTTGACTTCATTCTGCCCGTGCCCTGTTCCGCGACAAAAATCTCATTTGCATATTATGATGTGAATTTCTAACTTGAACGAAGCGAACTCGTTGAAAATAATTTCATGTCTCTGTTTCTTTATACCACATCAGTAGGTAGCACACAGATCCCGTAATTAATAATTTTACCGTTCTGATTTCAGAAGTTTCTTGCTGTCGCCTTGGCCGCCATTTTTTTTATCCAATCAGAAAATCAGTTCGCAAAATCTTCCACAAAAAACACGTGCTGTTGTTTTGATGCCAAACAAATGACAGCTGGCTGTCAACATTATAAGAGATTGCATCTGTTAGACTCCTGCTACTATTCTATTTGTACAGTGGTTCCATGGAAGCTCAAAATGGGCCCACATTGACTGACATTGTGTAGAATGACCCTGCTGTATCCAACACAGTAAAATTAGAGTTTAAAAATCTTCAGCAAGGGACTCTAGATTCTATCATCTATTTCACCAATTTCCCAGTAAAGGTACATTTTGGGCGACACATGTACTCAGCACATGTGGTAACAGCATGACAATACCCAACATTATGTTCATCATAATCTGGCTCGAAGCTGTTTGCGAATTTAGGTTAACAGCAGACCACAAAACTCACAGCTAGCTCAGTACTATATACTTTAAGGAAAGAGATCAGAATTTTGAAATGGCGTTGTGCAAGTGCTTATAAATTCTGGACCTGCTTAGAACTGTTCATCTGCAGAAAGATGTGGCCATTTTCCCTTACAATACCAATCTATAATAACTGGTGAAAATGTTTTAGACCCCTTCCTGTGTATAAGAATCAAATGATCACTCTTTAATTCTTGCCATAAATTGCTAGCGACAACTTTTGTCACCTGCTGATAAACATTGCAAATAGTTTTGACTTTAATCAGGACAGACAAGACCTCGGTTCTGATCTGGATCCAAACCGTTTAACACGCTGATAGTACATGTTTCTGAAAGAACTTTTTGAAAAACTTTTTTTTTTTAAAAAAAATAGTCAGCAGACAACAAAATTAAAGCATGAAAAATTACCCAGCATGCAAAGAATAAAAATTGTAAAAAAAATCTGGTTATCTTTTTTCAGAATCTTTCATAAGCTACAAAGAGAGATAAATTGAAATGTCTGAGTTGACAGATCCAAAATCTGTTCCTGTCACGGTTGCAATGGGAGAAGACAGACTATTATCCCTGTGTAAGTTATAACGTCTCGATAAGGAAACTTTTCTCACGTAAAATTTAAAATATTTTCTCACCAATCAATTTAAACATGTGTTTTGGTTGCTTTAAAGAACCATCTCATTGAGATGGTTCTTTTGAGTAGTAGTACCCGCAACATATGATTTTGTTGAGAAATAAGAAACTACACACTCTTACCTGGAGGCCTGTATAAATCCAGTAAGTTACCATAGTCAGCCTAATATGGGAACAGTGCAAAAAACATAGGGAGAACTATTACAGAGAAAAGAAATATTAAGGCAGATGTTTTTTTGAATTATAGATATCTTTAATTATACCTGAATTATGGATATACATGTATATGCTAAAATATCTGTACTTAAATTTTATGGTATTAAAACAGTGTATTTTAGGATGTCTTAAGATAAAAAAAAAATGAAGGTAGAAGTCTAACAGCTCTACTAAGAAGGTATTTGTCTTAATTTTTAATACCCCTGTATAATATTTACATTAAGACTTCTCCCTATCATGACCCTCAAGTCTCCGCCTAGCTTGGGCCCTGCAATATGAATATCCTAACTTAAATTCAGTATGCTTTTTGGAATGCCAAAACTAAGTTTTAAAGGATATAATATCCCCGCAATTTTTTAGGATATCCAAAATTCAATCCCGGAATTCAATTGAGGAGATCCAAAAATTGATTTATAGATATCTTTAATAAAGTGAATTTATGATATAAAAAAGCGCCAAAAATAATCAAGAATAATAATGTTCATATGAATTATGGATTTTCTCAAATGATTTGGATATCCAAAAGTTAAAGTGTAAATATGATAGATGAATTTCGTTTTTCTGAGGTTGAAATTACAAAATGTATAAATACCATGTGATCAGTTTAAAATTCTGATGTATTTTTCAGTCCTGATATGCGTATTTCATCTGTATATTTTCAAATGCTCTTCGGATTACAGTCATGCACTTTTATCATATACACAAACACTTTGAACCCTGATGAGACTACTCCTAAGGGAGCAGTCTGATCTGGGTTCAAAGTCTTCGCAATATGGCCTGCCAAATTAAATCAGCAGATGACCTAGCCGACAACAATTGTCGAGAATGGCAGGGAAAGGGTTAACTCTTTCTTTGCTAGTGGTGACTTTTGTCATAACCTTTGCAGACAGTTTGGACGCAGAACAGGACCGACAAAACGTTGGCCCTGGTCTAGATCTAAAATGTTTGACAAGAATTTTTCGAAAAAGTTGATTTTGAAAAAATCAGCTGACGACAACAAAAGCGTGAAAAATTACCCAGCATGCAAAGAGTTTATTGCATTTTTTTTTATAGATATGAATGAAGCAGAGGAAAGTCAGCAGCCAGACCCTAACTTGGTAAATGAGTCGACCGGTAGGTGTGTACGACTAGCTTTAACAGAGGGGCCAGATGGTCAGCAGATTATACAAGAAGTTCCAGAACAGGTTTGTTACAAACTGCTCACCTTTACAGGCTAGACAAAATTTAGAGATTTTTAATTTAGTAAAAATTATGACATTTTTTTTACCCATCAGTCAGCATTCTAATTCACACACTGTAATACATAACTCACACACGGAAACTGCCATGCACACACCTTTCATTTCATACCTACAAGCAAAAACGTACATCTAAAATTGTGTATGCATTACTACCACTGCTGCTGTGTGAATTATTCTTACAGACTCAGTGAGACTGGGAAAATGAGCGTAAAAAATATATGCAAGTTTGGTAGAATATCGAGTGTTAACACATTCTAACTTTTACAGCTTAATATGATTATTGGTTGGAAGCATAATTTTAGTTACTATAAATAGGAATCAATAATAACTACATTATTTTCCTCTCGGTGGCATTTTCAGTCTTTATAATATGACATGCAGGCATGAGATTAAATTATTCAACAGCTTTGAGATGGGTGCAATAGTGTTCATTGGTTTTTGCATGTAAACACATCACCCTGATCCAAT
Source organism: Loripinus fragilis (assembly GCA_964019695.1). Taxonomy (NCBI): domain Eukaryota; kingdom Metazoa; phylum Mollusca; class Bivalvia; order Lucinida; family Lucinidae; genus Loripinus; species Loripinus fragilis. The sequence goes on from OZ026517.1 coordinate 90,911,872, forward strand.
TGTAAACATGTGAAGCTTGACAAACAACATAACTAAACCGCATCTTTATCAACAAAGTTAACAAGCATTTTTCATTTCTTGGGGGTAAGCAGATGATAACAGATCTTGGATCCTGATCAGCTGGTTTTATGAGAAGCCAACACTGTTTTTGAAAGAGAATATTTAAGACATGAATTAGATTTTTGGAATGTTCATGTTCATGATTCCATGAACAGACCAAAAATTAAATTTATTTCTTACATTTACATTTTATTATAAGTTTTATAAATATAGAAATTATTTATAATTTAGGAAACAAAACAGTTTTTTATTTAATATGTTATCATATTAACGGTTTTGTTGGAGTGTAAAACTGAAAAGTGGAACAGCTAGTGTGAACATGGACAGCCAATCGGGAAAACATGAGTCTTGTTTTGCATCTGGGACTAGGGTGTGGCTCTATGTCAATCACAACCCCAGTGTCACTTCTGGCGAAGTAATTTGGTGTTCAAAGCATATTGCACAAGCATGTGAGCTTGGCAGCTGTCAATCAAATTTATGTCTTTCATGAGGCTATGAACGGTTGCAAAAATCTAAAGATTCATTAAAGGCTTGCTTTGAAAATGTAAATATACAATTGTGAAAAATTAAGTTATATGCACAGCGGCTCATTCGGATTGGAATACTTCGTTAATTGAATAATTTGTTTCTTTATACATCCAGAAATGTATACTACAGTGATTTCTCCTGAAAGAGCTGTCTAATCTTTATCTAGGTCTGTACTATACTCTACCCAATCTTAAAAGATTTTAGTATGCACAAACATGTATATGTATTTCTCTTTTTTAGGACAAAGGAGATATTGGTTTACCCCCGGAAAATAACCTAATTCAGCATATACAGATCCAGCCTCTGGGAGAGGAGATCTCTCAAGGGGAGGCAATCACTCTCAGTCTGGAGGAAGCTCAGCAGCTGTTACAACAACAGATAGTAGCAGGTAATGATAAGTACCAAGTTTGTTGTCTGCTGATAAGGCCAAATAAAAAAATAATTGTGTTTCAGGTAAAGGGTCCGAAAATTTTAAGTAGGGTAGGCACACATATTTTTTTTCTTGAAAAAATATAATTTTATGCATTTTGAAAGGCATTAAAAATTCTAGGTTTCACCAGTAAATTTAGGAAGGATCGTGTTACCCTAAACACAGGCATTTTTTTTTTATTTGGCCTTACCTTGGACCCAGTTTAGACCTGAAAATATGTTTTTGAAAAAATCAGCAGACAACAAAAGGACTCCAATTTTAAGGGTTCACATTCTTTTTTTATCATTGTAAATATAAACATATTTATCATATGATGTTACTGTTTAATTGTTATTCAGTGGATAATGTCATGTCATAAATAATGTTATGACCACACGTTACCAGGGTTATTTCTGGTCCAGAAAATGGATGGGCATTTCCAGCAGCATCTTTGAAAAAACTAGGAGAAAACTAGGAAAATAATTTACAAAAAAACTAGGAAAAAAACTAGGATAATCTAGGAAGTTGGAGGCAAAAACTAGGGGTTATTTCATGACTTTTTTTTACTTTTCCCTAGCTGATTACCACAGTAACCGTACACATAAGAGTGTAAAGCTTACTAAGTTTGCTTTTGCAGTCAACAGGTCCCCTAGCAGACTCTCGTGAAATCAGAGGTTCTTTTATAAAGACTATTTAAGGCACAATAAAGGCTGTTTTCACTGAAATTCTAAAAAAATAAATAGCAAATTAACATTTTCCAATGGCCCATGTCCCATTCATTTGCATGCAAAAATCAAGATTTTGATGGGCCATTTGAAATTTTGATGGGCCATTTGGAAAAAGATGGGCCCAAGAAACCTTAATTATCCACCTTACAGAAAAATGGACACCAGATTTGAATAGCTTATGGATGGGGCCAGCCAAAAATGAAATCAGAATTACTTTATCACTCATAGTTTTTTCATAAAATAGTTGAGCCCATCCCAGAAATATCCCTGTGTTACATTTATAATGTTTTCGGCGGGAACAAGTAATGTTATGATGACGTCCAGGTCAACAATGCAAATTTTCATTGAAGTAACAAACTTTGAAGGCGATAAAATCCCATTTAAATGGTCATATGAAGAACAGAATCTTACACTCGTGATCATTCCATATTAACTTTATTAAACTCGCTGAAGGCTCGTTCAATAAATTTCATATGAATCGATCACTTGTGTAAGATCCTCTATATACACATGCATAAAAAAGTGAAAAAGTAAATGTAGACGTAAATGATAATAACTGAATTTAACAACAAAAGAAGCAATTAAAATTACCCTGCAAGCTAATTGTTAATCATGATCACTGATCCATGGGTGAAAGTTTTTAGGATTTTTCCTGAATTTAGGATTTTGAGGCTGACTTTCTGTGGAAAGTCAGCCTCAAAATGCTGAATTAGGGAGATTGTAATAGCTTTTCTGATTTATTATTAGTCTGTCTGGAGACAATTGGCCATTTAAACTTGAAATTGTGAATATTTAGTGGACATATTGCAAGTTTTAAGATTGGAGTTTAGAAAGTTCAGGATTTTGAAAATTTTGAACGTTCACCCATGCTGATCCCTGATGCATTCAGAATGGACGAAACTCGATTGTTATTTGGGCATTCTGAGTGCATTAAAACTTGTAAAGAGTGCTGTTTTCTAAGGCAGAACAGTATTATTTTGAAATTCCAATCTGTGACCCCTCAAGAAGAATCAATTAATGAAATGTCTAAACTATATTGCATCAAACAAGATGGTAGAATCTCTCATTAAAGAAAGCATAAAATTAAATGTTGCTAGGGAGATGTTTCAACACAAAGGCTGTAGTACTTAACTTTGAATACCTCCCTTGCAATCAGGTGAAGTCATAATCATATTGCATGATACTGTACTACATGTAATTATTTTAATCTCTTTATTCCCTCACTATTCAGACAAATCCTTGAAAATGAAAGGCTTTCTTGAAAAGTCCTTCAAAATGGAAGACCTTCTTGTAGTAAAAAAGTAAGTGAGTATGATCTGGAAATACCACACTCACACACTGCAGACCAACCCATGGCACAGTGAGGAAGAGTCACAGGGCATTTTCTATGAATAGAAAATGTCTGCCTTGAAAAGGGCTGGAAAACTTACTCAAAATGCCTTGATAGAACTTTGATTTTAGTATTTTCTGAAGAACTTAGTCCTGTCAATGTAGACCAGAATTGGTATAAAATTTATGCTGCACCAATTTATAAAAAAGGCATAACCATTTTACACCAATTAATAAGCATTAAGTCAGTTGCCTTGCATTTTGGTTGAATTATTAAGAGTATATATCAGTATTTTAATAGCTTGCAGTCCTTGAAAACTAAGAAGAATACTTTAGTCATCCTTGAATTATATATATCCTTGTCTTTATGAAACCTTCGATTTATTGATACAGGTGAAGGTGTAGAGGGAGTACAGCCAGGTATCTACCAGATATTGGGAAGTGGTTTGACGCAGTCAGCTGAGGGGCATATATTTGTAACTGCAGGAGATGGTGTCAGTTTACTACAGTCAACTGGGGCTGAGGGTTTCTCAGGTAAAATGTGGACACTTCTGTAGTCCATACTCATCTTAGATAAAGGGAATGAGTTTCTAAATGATTTGACTGTTTCACATGTAAATTATAATTGACTTTACAAACACATATGGGCTTGTAGGATCAGTAGAAAGTTTAAGAATTTTCCACCCCTGCTGAGTGTATTCACTCATATACCAAGAACAATGTTGAAAACAGCTTAAAATCAACGAGTATGACTTGCAAGTCACCAAATAGAGCTTGCACGCATAACGCAGGACTTCCTTATAGATCTCAGATTAAAAAAAACACCTAAATTTTAATCATCCAATTGGTCCAAGCATTTCTGTATTTAGGCCATCAGGCCACATAATCTCACAGGTATCTTCTTATCACTGGTATTACTACACCTGTGTTGACTTGCGGTATGTGGTGCTACCTGTTATGACTAATTGTTTTAAGTTTGTGTGGCGAAAGGCTGGTTTCTGCCACAGAGTTTCTCAGTTCTGATAGTATGTAGCTTCTCCAGTCTTTGTAATCACCATGGTCGTATTGTTTTGTCAGTATGTGTGATACCGCATGTTTCAAATACAAATTGCCAAAATTATATAAGTGTTATACAGTACCCTTTTCCACATCGGGTGAGTGGCAATTGAAAACGCTCTTAACAATCAACGAATGCGGGTCAAAAATGGCTAGAAACAGTGTTATCGATTGCCATTTGTAGCCTGTTAGGTGACAAATGGCATTCAAAAACTCTGTTTCTAACAATTTTTTATCTATGCTGGTGGATGGTATTAACATTTTCGATTGCCCCCTACCCGGCATGTTTTCTCTCATTGTAGCTCAATTTAATTTTATCCTCAGGTTTTGAAGGCCAGAACCAACCAATGTTTTTCCAGGGATCCGCTGAAAACTTACAAAATCAGCTGGAACAAGGCAACAACAGTGAGAATGAAGCAACTAGCCACATAAACATGACCAATGTATCTACAGCAGGAACTGTACCAACCACTATGGAAGAATTATCAACACATATTCAGAGTAATGTCCAGATGTTAGGAACTGGAACAGAACATATTGACAGTGTACCTATGGATGTGTCAACAGAAAGTATGCCTGTGAACCAGTCAGCACCCAGCAGCCAATCAGAAAATGTGTTACATGTTGACTTTCATGTTGCCCAACCAGGGAATTTGTTACAAATGGTGAAGCAGGCAGAAGAGGAAACAGCTAAAATTGAACAGACAGGTTAATTCTGTTTTATTTATAGTTCTTAGTATTACAGTACCTTAATTAATTTTTTGAGCAATTGGGTATGTTACTCACACCTTTTTTTATTCATTTGGGTATTTCAAATTTTAATTGTGTATTCAAATTTCTAAGAAATGCTTATTTGCTTTTTTTCAATTTGGTATTTTCGTATATGTTAAAGCTTTCCATGATTTTGCAGTTTGTTTTAGACACATTCACTCCCGAATGGAAGCTACTTTCAGTTTCATTTCAGGGATGTCTATTCTCATTGAAAATTGAGGATAACTGTTATTCTGTTGTTTTGCTGCACAAAATGAGCCTTATTTTGCCCTCCCTTCGACTTGGCAGCCATTTTGGGCAAACATGATGCTATCATTTTCATTAAAACCAGTCAGTTGACTGTGTTCTTTTAGCCAATCTGAACTAAAACCGAACCGCTAACAGTGCAAACTCCCCGATAGTGCCAAACATACTTCAAGTCGATTTTGCTCCAGAATATTGGGGAGTTTATGGATGGCAAAGTGATAAAAGATGTTACACAGAGCTATTTATTCGCAATGCATATTCGGAATTTCTTTTGCGTTTTGTTACTCTACCTATTCAGTTCTTTTTGCTATTTTTTGATAATTAATTTGGGTAAATATGCAAATAGGCTCACTAATTAAGGTACTGATATTATTAATGTATATACTTTAAACACAAGATTAGTAATTTAGAAATATGAAATTTACTACACTTCATATCCTGCAAATAGTAGTTGTCGGCAAAAACAAAATTTGAACCTTGCCCAGGGGCATTTAAAAGCCATTTTGTATTTGTGGAAAGAACATTTTACTTGTACCAAAGAATTGATCAGGATCCACACTGATTTCCATACAACACATGAGTCCATGTAAATAATCTAACCATGGAACTGGATTGCTTAAAAGTAAGACTATAGCATGATTTATTCAGCATATTAACCCTTTAAGCAGCTGTCAAAATGCATCTTAAAATGTTGTCTGCTTAAGTCATCTGCTGCACATATTTGTGAATATTATTGACTAATGTGAGTGAAGAGGAGAACAGAGTGGATCCAGATTAGACTGGATCTACACTGTTTGACCAAAAGGCTTCTAAAACATTTCAGCAGACAACAAAAGCAGATGATTGGCACTTTAAGGGTTAATGGATAAATAAAGATGAAAAATATGAATGTAATTACTACCTCTATGTCCTATCAGCCTTGTAAGAACATTAATTTTCTTTATACTTGTCCCAGGACAAGTTAATAGAGGTTTCTAACTTGTCACATAGGTCCTGTTAAACACAAATTTTTTGAACGTAAAATTATGAATATTTTAACCATATGTTTTGGGTACTCAAAAGAACTGTCTCACTGAGACAGTTCTTTTGAGTACCCATAACATATGTTTTGGTTGAGAAATGATAAAAAAAATTTAAATATGAAATGAGACCAGGTATGACAAATTTGGTATTCCTGCAGATACTGTATATTTGTATTAACCCTTAAAGCACCACCTGTAATTTGCAGCAGACAACAATTTCAAATTTTGCCGCTTTTTCAAAATAACAAACAAGGCATGTTATTTCATGAGAATCGTCTGCTGGAAGACGATTCTCATGAAATATCATTCCTTATTTTTGTTAAAAACTAGGAAAAGTGTCTCAAAATTTGTTGTCTGCTGCAATTGTGATTGGCGCTTTAAGGGTTAAAGACAAGGAAAATTATCTTTTGTTTTTTTAGCAACAATTTCTGTCAAAGAAGAGCCCCCACAAGAAAATGCTGATGCAGAATCGTGGAGTCCATTGCTGTCTGTTGGATTACAGCCTTCTTCAGCTCAGACACAGCTAACACAGACTGTTGGACTTAGTTCTAGTCAGGTGAGTTGATAGTTTCTTGAAATGGTCAAGGAAGAAGGCACTGATATGGTTTCCTTGAGTCCATTGCTGTCTGTTGGATTACAGCCTTCTTCAGCTCAGACATAGCTAACACAGACAGTTGGAATTAGTTCTAGTCAGGTGAGTTGATAGTTTCTTGAAATGGTCAAGGAAGAAGGCACTGATATGGTTTCCTTGAGTCCATTGCTGTCTGTTGGATTACAGCCTTCTTCAGCTCAGACATAGCTAACACAGACAGTTGGAATTAGTTCTAGTCAGGTGAGTTGATAGTTTCTTGAAATGGTCAATCAAGGAAGGACTCATGTCTACACTGTTGTCATAGTCCTTTTGTTTGTTTGATTTGATTATTTACGTCCCATCAACAATCTTTTAGTAAAACAGGGACGGGTCTTCCAAGGTTGAACCAGTACTAAGTTAGGATAAATGTCTTGCTCAAGGACCACAACGCAGTCTATGCTATGTTGCACAATTTAGTGGCTATGAGAGTGATTTGTATTTGCTTGCAAATAATGCAAGTGATGGTTATTATGTCTCCCCCCTGGAAGGATCGGGAGAGATATTGTTTTTTCCCTTGCTTCCATCCATCTGTCTGTCCGTACTCACAAATGTTGGGTACTTTGAATTTCCGAAATTTGTCCGCTCTGTAAGTTGAACACTGTTTAAGCTATTTGGTTGAAATTTCTTGCACTTCTAGAGCACAATGAGACTATGCACAAGAACCATAACTCTGCTTTTGATATTTTGGAGTTATTTCCCTTTTAACATTTGCAATGCTATTTTGTGTCCGCTCTATAACTTGATAAAAGAGAGAGGTATTTCAACGAAACTTCATACATTTGTAAAGCACATTCAGACGACATGTCATGCACAAGAACCATAACTCCTGCATGTATATTTTTCAAATTATAACATAACTAAATGCAATTTTGTGATTTTTTGATTCCTAAAAGGGGGAGTCATCTGTTTTTTTGTAGAAAAACAGTGCTTAGCCCTTTACCCACAAATCACGACTTTTGCTGTCTACTCTCTTATCTCATTATAAATTACAAAAAATATGGACCCAGATCAGACTGCTCCCTAGGGAGCAGTCGAGCAGTCTGATCAGGGTTCATATTGTTTGCTTCCATGAAAAATCTAGTTTGAAATGCATTTGAATATAAGCAGCCTACTTAATAATTCAGACAGCATTTTTTTTCAGGACAAATAAATAGTGGCTAGATAGCGGTTATATATAATTCCTATCGCAGTCATAACGTCTCTGGCAACAGATGCGAGTCTGATTGCAGATCCAAGGGTCGCAAGTTTGATCCCGGCCCGATCCCATACTTTCGTGGAGATTGATTATGAAATAATTTCTACAGTCATTCTCCTCCCTTCCGCTGAATCATTCAAGAAGGGTTGTTTTCAGTTACAAGCAAAAGTACTGGTTAACTGCTTGTTCAAGCTTGCCCAGGATAATGTGCGGTTAGGCGATCTGACAGTCCCACCATGACCATAGCTGTTGACTTTGGACGTAAAGCAACAAAACAAAAATAAAATCCCATACTTTCGTGGAGATTGATTATGAAATAATTTCTACAGTCATTCTCCTCCCTTCCGCTGAATAATTCAAGAAGGGTTGTTTTCAGTTACAAGCAAAAGTACTGGTTAACTGCTTGTTCAAGCTTGCCCAGGATAATGTGCGGTTAGGCGATCTGACAGTCCCACCATGACCATAGCTGTTGACTTTGGACGTAAAGCAACAAAACAAAAATAAAATCCCTGAGTAACACTTATCTCTGTCATCTGCTGATATACTCTGCAAATAATTTGGACCCAGATCAGGACTGACAGAAATTGGTCCTGATCTGGATACAAACTGGTTTGACACTCTGGTAGTGTTCCTGAAAGAATTTTTTTAAAAAGTCAGTTTTGAAAAAAATCAGCAGACGACAACAAAATCATGAAAAATTACCAAGCATGCAAAGAGTTACTTTTAATCCGGAAATTTTCGCGATTTTTTTTTTAAATTTTGCAAATAGCATTAAAAGACATATTTGCGAAGTTAACAATTCGCGACTAGGGCACGATTTACCTAGATCAGTAAACGGCAGAGCGTTATCGCCATATGCGAAGAGCCGCAAAAATAAAACCCTTGCGAAAATTTCTGAATTTACAGTACTTTATGTTTTCATAGAGTGGCGGAGAAAAGGTCCAGGGTGAACAGCAGATGGATTCAATTGATGTAAAGATTAAGTCAGCTCCTGTGGTCACACCGAAGAAACCCGCTGAGATCCGACCAGACTTGAGTAAGCCTATAGAAGTCAAGGAAGAGATGGAGGTGGTCCTGAACGGGAAGAGGTGTATGTTAGCAGTAGACCCTGACACTGGAAAACTCACAGCCTACCCGCTACTGCCACCTGAAGGTACATGGCAACTGATCCTCATAAATATACATAGCAGTCTGTTTATAAAGCTCAGGGAATAAGCTAGGGGGTGACTAGGGCGAAGTCGCCCTAGGGGCCGAAACTTCGCCCTAAATCCCTAAATGGGGCCGAGGGAGAAGTGTGAGTCTTTTTTAGGGAGACTCTTTTTCATTCTGTCACCACACAAATGCAAGCTGTGGTGACATTCTACTACCACTGCATCCTTTTCTACTTCCATTTAATGGCAATAGTATGTGTAATGGCTAATTTGCTTCTAAACTGACAGAAAATGCCGCAATTTTGTGCTGTAACTTCTCCCTATCTGACTGTCACTTCTCCCTAATTTTCCCGGAGGGACAAGTCACTTCTCCCTACTGTCAGGGCCGAGCTTGAACCCTGAAGCTATGTCAGGAGTCTATAGGAATGGTCTGTTTAATAAGTGAATCTTGTTATAAAGGGACAATTTTACAAAGGAATTATTTAAGAAATTCAATTTTTCGAATGTTCATGGAATCATGAAAACTTCGGGTCTCTTGCAAAGTTAAGGGCTTCACGTTAACTTTGCAAGAGACCCAAAGTATTCATGATTCCATGAACATTCCAAAAAATTAATTTATTGCTTATATTTACATTTTATTATAAATATCTGAAATATCACAATGATTTTTAATTTAGGAATTAAACAGTTTTGTATTTAAAATATAATCGTATTAGCGGTTTAGTCAGAGTGTAAAATTAGAAAAGCGGAACAGCAAGCTTGAACACGGACAGCCAATGGAGCAAACAAGAGGCTTGTTTTGCACGTGCGACTCAGGTGTGGCTCACTGTCAATCACAATACCAGTATCACTTCTGGCGAAACCAGTTTGATGTTCCAAGCGTGTTGCACGGGCAAGTGAGCTTGGCAGCTGCCAATCAAATTTGTTTAATTCATGAGGCTATGAACAGTTGCGAATATCTAAAGATTCATTAAAGGATTGCTTCAAAAAATTTAAATCTAGGAAAATGCCATTTAATAACCTCTGACCCCGCGATATATACAATAGACCATCCCAAGTTTTTGAATCATATCAGAAGAAAGAAACACTTAGTACAAAAAGAAATAATGGCATTATTTTTTGCACTGAATGTTTTTCTATTCTATATTATCAATATTCCAATAAATGATCATGCCTTTAGTTAAGAGTGCGTACCAAAATATTAATTTTCTTATTTCTCAGCCAAAACAAATGTTGTGGGTGCTCAAAAGAACCGTCTCAATGAGACAGTTCTTTTGAGCACCCAAAACATATGTTCAATATGATGGATTAGAAAATATTTACAATTTTACGCTCAAAAATTTTGTTAATGATTGTATTAATGATATCAAATGTTTATCTGATTATTTGTGTCCAGAGGAGCACAGTGGCTCAGTGGTAGAGTGCTCCACTTGAGATTGAAGGTGGCTGGTTGGAGCCTCACCAGAGGCACTGTGTTGTGTCCTTGAGCAAGACAATTTATCCTATTCGCTAATGACGCTTAGTACTGGTTCGACCCAAGAAACCTCACAAAAGACTGAAAAGTTGTTGACTGGGATGTAAAACGTCAATCAATCAGTAAATGAAAAGTGGTAATTTTTATCGGAGAGTGCTTTTTACCCATTATGGTGTTGTGGACCTCAATATAATAGTTTCAGGGACTTTTATTCACTTGCTAAAATGGCAAGTGATAATTATTCTTTTGACATAGTACTTGGCATTTCATCCTTCCATCCCCCTAAAATATAAGGTACCTTGTGTGCACAACTCCTCCTACAGTTTTATGCCGATTCTTTTGAAACTTTACAGATGTTTTGTTCACGGTCTGATGATGTGATTTGGGTATAATCCTCAGATTATTTTTTGTCACTTTTTTTCACAAGTTGAACTGAGTCATTTTTTTCAAGCGTTATTACATTCAAAGTGAATGTGTGTGCGCAAATTTTATGCAGACTCTTTCAAAACTTTACAGATGTTTTGGTCATGGTCTGAAGATGTGCATGTGGTTTGGATATAATTCTCAGATTATTTTTTGTCACTTTTTTCACAAGTTGAACTTAGTCATTTTTCAGACATTATTTCTATCAAAGTGAATAGATAGTGGTTACCTTGTGTGCACAACTTCTACAATTATATGCCGAATCTTTTGAAACTTAGTAGGTGCTTTTGTCATGGTCTGAAGATGTGCATGTGATTTTCATATAATCCTCAGATTCATTTTTGGCACTTTTTCCAGGATGTGAACTTAGATATTTTTCAGCTTCAGTTCTATCAATGTCTAGATATAGCTAGTATGATGTGAGTGCAAATGCTCCTTCAGTTTTATAAAGTTCTTTTTGAAACATTTGCATGTGCTTATGTCATGGCCTGAAATTCATTTACCATAATAAGTCTGTAATGTATATATTGTGTAGCAAAAATAATTTATTAATATCATCTTTCTGGTTTCATATTTGATTTTCTCACAAACAGTGTGGAGCCAGATAAGATCAGAATGCTGTTTACCATGCAGCTTATATTATGTTGCATGGTTTGTTTGATATGATAGTGGCTTGATTTCACATGGACAAAATAGCAAGTGTTGGCCCCTTCTACTTGCCTTTCAATGGAGAGAACTAGTTAGCAAGTGCTTAAGTCGATCCCTGCATTTATGAGTCAGTTATCTATGCTATGTTTGAACAGGCCTCTAGATAAGGCCAAATAAAAAAATAAGTGTTTTTCGGGTAACAGGTCTGAAAATTTTCAGTAAGGTAGGCACTCATATTTCTTTTTTTTTTAAATTCAGGAAAAAATTTTTTTTATGCATTTAGAAAAGGAAAAAATATAATTTTATGCATTTGGAAAGGCATTTCACCTTTCAAAATGCATAAAATTATATTTTTTCAAGAAAACTTAAAAAAAAATTCTAGGTTTCACCAGTAAATTTAGGAAGGGTTGGGTTTCCCTAAACACAGGTATTTTTTTATTTGGCCTAAGAGTGCATAATAATTATTTATGTTATTTCTAAACCAAAACATATGTTGTGGATACTCAAAAGAACCGTCTCAATGAGACGGTTCTTTTGCGTACCCAAAACAAATGTGTTAACTGATGGATAAGCAGATATTAACAATTTATTAACAAATATTTGTTTATCAGGAG